>QEPC01013303.1:91042-103439 GCA_003113815.1 Sphenodon punctatus | reverse complement strand
AACGGCCGAACACGAACGTACGACCTGCCCGAACAACCGAACATGAACGGGCGAACACGAACGCCACCGAACCGAACGGGCGAACACGAATGCGAGGTACGACCAAACGACCGAACATGAACACATGAACCGAACGCGGCCGAACCGAACCGCCGAACACGAACACATGAACCGACCGCGGCCGAACCGAACGGCCGAACACGAACCGCGATCTGTTCGCCCATGCCTACAAAATACTATCAGTTTCAGTTCTACTGAAGAATCATCTAATCAAATTGTTCTCTTTGCCTAATTTGTTGCAATAGCATCCAAATTCCTTAAAAAATAATAACAACAAAAGAGCTAATTATTTTTGTTACAATTAAAACAACCATAGACTGTACCTTCACATGTAGGTGGCTCTGTCCAGAACCCTTGTTTACATGTTACATCAGGTGATCCAAACACCATAAAACCAGGATGACAGTTATAATGCACTACTTCACCAGGGTCATAATGATTCTTTACTTTACCGTCAACTGCACTATCGTAAACAAGAGGAGGCTTTCCACATGGCATTTCTGTAAAAATATTCAAGAAGGTGTAAAATGAGTGAAACGTTCCAGTAAACCATCACAATGCAATAAAAGCCTTTTTAGGCTTTTAGTCATACAACAAAATTACATTTGAAATAAAATTGTAACTTGCATCTCAAACCATGCTCGAAGATACCCATGGAAGATACCCATTGTGTTGTGTAAAAGAGCTATCCGGGTTAAGTCTGTTCCATCCCTAATCATCCCCCCACACTCACGTTTTGTGTGTCCACTGTCCAGTCTAATAAATGGGAAGCCTCTGGCATGTCTTTCATATAATTGCGGGCAGCACCCATGGGCAGCAACAGAGCAAGAGTGGAGAGAGGGCAGGAAGCAGTCACTCCTGGGATGCTCTAGGATTACTTTAGTAAGGGTGATTCTATAGTGCTGGTGGACATGTATGCATGGAGGCATTGCCCACAAACTAACTGATAGGACAGGAGCATCTAGACACTCATTAACCCACATTCATCTGCACAGTGGCCTCCACATACTCCATGAGTGGAGACTGTGGGTCCACTGGGTTATTGTTTGAACAACCACTGCTTTCTCATACTCCTTCTGCTGCTCCTGTTCTGTTCCCCACTCCCCACTCCTGTCCTTCAGTGTAGGGCTGTGTAAGGATCTTCACCCTACCAAGCAAAAGTTCCCACCAGATCAGGGTAAACTATGGATTCCATGCACTAGTTTCCTTACTACAGACACCTAGGTGCTCATTCACCCACATTCACTGCATGAGTGGGGGCTGTGGGTCATGGTCTCTTGTCCAGTGGGGGCAAACATGGGCAAGTGAACACCAACCTGGTGTGGGTTAATGTGGGCTAATGTCTCATTTGTTAACACCCTCAGAGGCACAGGCCTCCAGGAGATCAGAAGGCTAGCAGCCATCCAGTAAGTCACAAGATTTCCAAAAACAGGCCCTAGCAAACATGGCAAGACGACTGAATTTTGCCTGGGTGTTCACCATGGGAGGCAACCTGGAGGAGAGAGTTTGGTTGGTGTGAGATTAGGTAACTCTCCCTCTGCTTATTGATCCATTCACCTAATTATTCTGAATTAAAATAGAGACCCTTAGCAATTGTATAACCTGTGAAAAGTGGTGTGGTAGTTAGCCCTAAAAGAAGGAAGTAGTATTAAACCCCAGTTAACTAAATTCCTAAACTAAAAGGTCCTAGAGTTCAGCAACTCAAGAAGCAGAGATCTCCCCCCCACCCACCTCCACCCAAAACTAAGTACAAAAACTAAGGTTTAAGCTCCCCTCCGGCTTTAAACAAGGAGATGCAAACAGCAGTCCAGCAGCGTGATGGGGACTACTCAGTCTTCTGAGCCTAATGCAATGTATGATTATCTTCCTGTTGGGGAGAGGTTGCATATGTGTACCCAGTGCAAATTGCTCCTAGCTCTCTGTGAATGAGTGTGGTCTGTGGAGGCTATAATGGCAGATCTGGAGGAGCTTACGCAATCAGAGAAGTACATAGAGGAGAGGGGTGTGCAACTGGTTTCATTTTATTAGTTACTAAAACGAATGAAGCCCCATTTGTTTTAGTAACTAAAGCCCCCCCATGAATGAATAAGCAACTTATATATGTTTGCATTCATTCATTTTCATAAACAATAAATACAAATACAAAAAATTTAAAAACCACCTGTTAATTTGCAAAATGGCTGCCAAGTGATCTGACCATAAGAATTGCCTTCATTTTGGAAAAGGGCAGCTGATCTACGAATGCACAAAATGGGCACCACGCATACATAGAACGGCCACCCTTTTTCAAAATGGTGGCAATGCTGTTGCTGCTGCTGCCATTTTGAAAAAGAGTGCACATGTGCAGAATGATCCAGTGGCCATTTTGCACATGTGGACTGATTTTTCAATTTTTTAAAATGTTTAATATAAAAAAGTCAATGAAAATGAAAAAAACCCTGAAAGCAGATGAATTTTCTACCCAGAAAGCAAAAACTAAAATGGCAATGGTAGAGGTAAGTTCTGCACACCCCTAATAGAGGAGTCCTCCAGGAACATAGTAGAGTGGTTCCCCCTCCACGGTGGCAGCCTCCGTGCTACTTCAGAGGAATAAGACCTCCAGAAAGAAGAACTTCAAACTAGAATGGTGGGAAGTGATCCTGTAGCTGGGGCCTGCCTTCCAGGCAACATGTTATCTTTCCACACTAAGGATTCATCTCCAGGGTAGTGTGCCTAGGAGGGTGGGAATAGGATAGCTGTGGGAGTTGGAGATTTGATTATTAGGAATGTAGATAGCTAAGTTACTGGTGGCTGTGAAGACCACATGGTAAGTTGCCTGCTTTGTGTGCATTAGGACTGTTATATGTTATTCCTTTATTGTACTGGCTTATAATAGCAATATACAAAATGAAAATTCAAAATCATAAGTCATAAATCAAACACCGTAGGCCATATGTACACAAAGTAAAATGAAGATATTTAAATCTTAAATTTTATACATTAATTTTTCAGACATTCAAAAAAAAAAAGTAGGGCTGTTACGAATACTAAAAAACTATTCTCGAGTATTTCCAATTTTCCAAGGACTGGTCCCGAGTGTTCAGACTGATGCTCGGAACCTCGGAGAATACTCGAGAATACTTGGGATTCAGAGGGGCGGGGCATATGGCAGCACAGTCACAGAACAGGGCAATGCAGGCCAGAGAAGTGTGGTCAGGAAATAGAGCAGTGAGGGGCAGAGAAGGGGGCTGCCATTCATCTAAAAGCCACATGGGAGCTGGGCACACCATCTGGACTCTGCCTCCCTGTGTTTTGAATGAGGTTTCTCTGAGCATACTAAGACAGCCAATGCTGCCTCATATGCACTGACTTACCATGCCTCTGAGTATGCTAAGAGCACATTCCCACATACAGCAAATCAGCGCTTGTTTCTTTCCCTCGCATAATTTAATGCTGTTGGAAAGTCTCCATGCGCTTAATTTGCTGTACTTGCATTTCTTAAACAAACGCATGAGAGGGCAGCGAAAACCTACCTTTATAGAAGTGCATGTCCAGAGACCCGCATGGCTCCTGCTGTGAGAACACTGCATTCCCCTTGTGCATGGCCAGAAGTCTTCTCTTCACTTCCGGGTTCCCCCGCCGTTGCTTATGGAGCCACTGCTGCCTTCCCCACATAAATCAGGTAAGTTCAGAATGTCACTAGCGCATTCTGTAAAGTAGTTTGAATGCACTAGTGACATGCTGGTGTGAATGAATGTAGGCGCATTTTTAAATTGCCTGCATTCACAAACACCAACGTGTTTCAGTTTGTGGGAATGCGCTCTAAGACAGCCAATACTGCCTCATAACGTATTATTCCTTAAGTTCATAAAAAGTCAGAACTGTGAGGTCTGAAAGCTTGCATACCTTCACCAGCTGTTGTTGGTCCAATTAAAGATATCACTTTACCACTTTGTCTCTTTTTCCTGTATTTGGAACCAACATGACAAACCTACACTAATTGGGTGATTCCAGACGTTATGCAGTCCCGAGTCACCACAGTGCATTCCCAGTGGTGGCGAGCTGCCCAACCACCCCCCGCAGTCAAAGAAGGCACTGAACAAATGTAATGGGATCGGGACCACGGCAGGGAATCGGCCCAGCAAATCACGGGCCAGGGCAGCGCAATAGATGTGACACCAATTCCAGGCTGTGGTCAAAACACCCTGAAGGCACCAGGGAGGGGCAGGACACAGACATGGCCGGCTGAGGGCAAACGAAGGCAAAAGTGCCAAAAGGGAATGCCCACACAAGGGAAACGGGCAGGGAGGGGGAAGAGGGAGAAGAGCCACCAGGGCACCGCACACAACAGGCACAGGGAAAACGAGCTCACAGCGGAACACACAGCCTAAACACACGCCTGGGTGCACACACACCCGCATGGGAAAGGAAGGGAAGGGGGCACACAGCGGGTCAGATAACACACACGGCACATCGGTCACAGGGGGGCGAAGGGGGGGTGGGGACAGGGAGCAGGGGTGGAGTCGACCCAGGGCAGGACTAGGGGAACAGTAAACAGAACCCCCATAACAGAACAGCCCGCACGGGCACCTCCACAGCAACACAGGCAGTCCTGGAATGGGGGGAACCCCAGGGGCACAACACAGTCACAGGGGGAGGCCACATGGACCATGGAGTGGACTGGAAATGGTCCAGGAGGCTGACAGGGATCCCACACGCCATCCAGGGTGCGATGGATGGGATGGAGGCGTGACGGAGACGAGGAGCAGGGCAGCCGGTCCAGCAACACCCCCCCCCACCAGAAGGGCCCCCAGAGTCCCAATCCGGGGCCCCCGGAACCCCACAGTCACACAGGCACCTGGGGGTGTGTGGAGTGGGCACAGGAGGGAGCAAGGCCAGAGCAGGAAGGACAGCGGCACCCGGGCCGCCAGGTGCCGGTACACAGTTCAGGACACAGCCGCAGGAGAAGGCAGTCACGGAGAAGAACACCTGTTGCAGAGGCGGACAGGGGGGCCCCACTGAGGGGGCCCAGAGCCACAGGCAGGGGCAGTGGAACCCCAAGACNTTTTTTATAAATAATAATCTTCAGCATATCAAGATATTGATAAATCTCTGTGAGTTTAAAACTTCAAAGTGGTCTAAATGGTCTAAATAAATGTCACTGCTCCTGGAAATTTTAATTTCAGCTTAAACTCATTTACTCTTTCACTAAATGAACAATTAGTGAAAACAATATTACTCAATAGACAGGGTAATTACCAACACATAATCTGGGAGTTGAGGCTCCTTCTCCCATATTCCATTCTCCCATCTTGCAAGTTATTTTAGATGGTCCATTTAATCTGAAGCCAGCACTACAGCTGTATATTAATGTTGCACCATTTCGATAAGTCACAGGCCCCGACTGCTCTGTTCTTTGGGTATCATTTTCTTGACTGAGAAATTCACCATTATCAATGGGATGTGGTGATGAACATGATTTTTCCTCTGTTGGGAAAACAAAAATTAATAAAATGATGTATGCCAAATACATTGTCTGAAGCTGAAAAACTCAAATGAAATTAATGAAAAGTGAAAGGGAGTTCTTCAACTTCTGAAGCTAGAAAAGCTAAAGTTTTCACCAAAATGTTACTTGCACTACCTTCATGCTTCAGATAAACGTTAGATCTCAACTGATTCTGAAATATTCTTTAAATGCTTATGTTTAAAAGATGATTAATTAATTACAGGTAGAGAAGACTATGTGGAATCATTTTGTTGAAATAGATGTATTGAAGCAAGTCTCTAGCACCTCGTCTACCCTGTAAAATATCATTTTTTTACCACCAGTAAAACTACACACATGCTGCATATTATTATTAAATACTTATATTAGGGGTGTGCCTAAATCCATGAAATATGGATTTTTATTTTCATTATTTAATAACAAAAATGAAAGATTATAACAATGGGGAAAAAAAATTAAATTATGAATTAATAGGAAAACCCTGAAAACAAACTGTAACTTTTTTGTTTTACATCCAGGTTTGGTGAAACTTGGTAGTAGTATACTCCCACAGTATTATACTCCCAAAAGAGGGGATTTTGTGTGACAAATTTCAGAGAGATTGGATAAAGGGATACAATTATATAAGCAGTTAATATTCTTTATAAAAATTTACAAAAGTCTGTGTACACATTCCTAGCTATGTCATCTTTGTCTCCCATCTGATTTTAATGAAACTTGGCAAAGTTATAACCCTCCCTAATAGTACTATGTCTGCAAAATTTAGAAGAATTGGATAAAAGGTTATTATGTTATAAACAATTTACTTGTAAATGCATTACTGGGTATACTATTTTTTTCATCTATCTATTTTACATGAAGTTTGGAAGGAGTGTATCACAGACCTGCAGGATCTTCTCTGCCAAAGTGAAGTAAGATTTGATAAAGGGTCTAAATTTTAAAAGCAATTGAAGTTTCCCTCTTGAAGACTTTTTTTATTTAGGTAAATAACACATGCAGTGCCAATCAGAGACAGTCATGGCAGGGGGGAGAGAGCTGTAGAAGGGTGGGGAGCAGCTCAACAGACACATTCACGTGCCAATTACTGCATGCTTCCACCTTTACAGGAGGACCAATCAGTGGTGGCTTCATGGCAGGCATAGAGGATAGATATAAGATGCTGGTTTTGGGGCCTGATTTTTGTCTGTTGTTAGTTCTGGCTTTGGTCAGCATTTTCTCATACTTTGCTGTCAGGGTTTTGTGTGAGTGTGTGTGTATGCTAGAGCTCGCTGCAAGAGTTCAGCTAGCTACATAAATCCAATTCTCATACACCTGGGGTGCTGTCCAACCTCCTCCTGCCCCCTCTTGGGGCANCACCAATTCCAGGCTGTGGTCAAAACACCCTGAAGGCACCAGGGAGGGGCAGGACACAGACATGGCCGGCTGAGGGCAAACGAAGGCAAAAGTGCCAAAAGGGAATGCCCACACAAGGGAAACGGGCAGGGAGGGGGAAGAGGGAGAAGAGCCACCAGGGCACCGCACACAACAGGCACAGGGAAAACGAGCTCACAGCGGAACACACAGCCTAAACACACGCCTGGGTGCACACACACCCGCATGGGAAAGGAAGGGAAGGGGGCACACAGCGGGTCAGATAACACACACGGCACATCGGTCACAGGGGGGCGAAGGGGGGGTGGGGACAGGGAGCAGGGGTGGAGTCGACCCAGGGCAGGACTAGGGGAACAGTAAACAGAACCCCCATAACAGAACAGCCCGCACGGGCACCTCCACAGCAACACAGGCAGTCCTGGAATGGGGGGAACCCCAGGGGCACAACACAGTCACAGGGGGAGGCCACATGGACCATGGAGTGGACTGGAAATGGTCCAGGAGGCTGACAGGGATCCCACACGCCATCCAGGGTGCGATGGATGGGATGGAGGCGTGACGGAGACGAGGAGCAGGGCAGCCGGTCCAGCAACACCCCCCCCCACCAGAAGGGCCCCCAGAGTCCCAATCCGGGGCCCCCGGAACCCCACAGTCACACAGGCACCTGGGGGTGTGTGGAGTGGGCACAGGAGGGAGCAAGGCCAGAGCAGGAAGGACAGCGGCACCCGGGCCGCCAGGTGCCGGTACACAGTTCAGGACACAGCCGCAGGAGAAGGCAGTCACGGAGAAGAACACCTGTTGCAGAGGCGGACAGGGGGGCCCCACTGAGGGGGCCCAGAGCCACAGGCAGGGGCAGTGGAACCCCAAGACACAGCCAGCACAGCAGCGAGCCAGGAACATCAGGGAGGGAAAGGGCAGTAACTCACGGTGCCAGGGCAGAGGCGGGAGTGCACACCAGGGCCAGTATCCAGGGCCAGGAAGGCACAGGGGGGCCTCACATCCAGCTGCAGGGGGCCACAAAGGGACCCGGGGCTGGGTGGCCTGCCAGGTGCATGAAGTGGGGCCAGTGAAGCATGCCCCAATGGTACCCCAGTGCAGACATGTGGTGGGCAAGCAGGTAGTGCACCTCGAATGGATCCTGGGTGGAGAGCCCCACCTGCACATCAGATTGGGACCACACACCAGCCAGCACCACCACCTCCATTTCAGAGGGCTCCGACAGGCCATAGTCTGCAGGTGGGGGCACGGAAGGTGACCCAGCTCCAACAGGTGGTGATAGATCACCCCGCGGGACCACTGGTAACCTCAGGCCCCATAAACACAGCCAAAGAAGGACACAGCCAGGGCAGGGCCCCCCTCCGACAGGCAGACCATTTAGCCAGACAGGCTGCATACAGAGAGGGAGGACATGGTCTCTGCAGCCTACCACCCCACATGCAAGAACCTCATTTCTGGGATGCACCCATTGGGAAAGGAACACAGGCCCTTCACCTCTGAATGCAGCCAGCAATCGTAGGCACTCACCACATGACCATAGTACCAAAGCCCGGAGCTCATACTCTTGTAGACACCTATGAGGCTGTCTGGGCAGCTCAGGAGCAATTGCACGGCCAGAGAATGCCACAGGTCACACAGGGTCAAGGTCTCGTGGTACGTCCAGCTACATGGGGCGCCCAGGTTGCTGGGACCCGCAAGCCCAGGGGAAGCGCAGCCAGCCATGGTCCAGCAAGCTCCTGAGACTAAACACAATGAAAGGGGGGCACCCCAATCCCTGGAGGGACGGGAGAGGAAGCCGGAGAGCTCCAAGGCCAAGCGATAAGGCCACAGGTTGCAACATTGTATGGATACAGAGTGAGGTGTGGGGTGCGGACCCAGCCCAGCTGCTGCAACACAGCACACAGACAGGGCAGCCTACACACTAATCAGGGCTCCCAGGACAGCAGACAGCCGATGCAGAGAGGTGGGAGGTGATGACAGCAGGAATGCAGCTGCTGCCCACACACACCTGCCCGAGGGCAGGACCCAATGCGATGCCCCCTGCCAGGAAGGCATGTGCAGGCAGTGGGCCACCCATGGCCTCCCTGGCCTGCTGGCCCTGCAGGAGGTGAGCCTGTCTGTCTGGGGGGCGTCCAGGGTGACCCGGGCCCTGAGGCCGGTTGGCAGGGTGCAACTGGGGGGCGGGGCTACACCAGTCCCAACCTACAACAGGTGCAGCCCCAACCCACCCGGGTCACTCGTCACCATGGAGCTGGGCAGGTTGGGTGCCTGTGGGATGCACCTAGCCATGTTCGCAGAGTGGTACCGCTCCCACACAGACCTTCTCTGCATCCAGACTGCAGAGGTGCACCTGGCCACCTGGCTGTGAATGTGCATGACCAGGAGCGCTGCAAGGGCCCGGAGAGCCCACCATGGGTGCAGGTGCTCCCTGGCCCACCTCAGGGCCCAGCAGGTGTCCGAGTCAGCCCAACAGGCCCTCCTCTGTACCTGGGGCCGGGCTGCGGCAATTTGTGAGGCAGCCGGCCGACTCCAGTGGTGGAGGGAGACCATGGGGCGAGCAGCCCTGCTCACAATGCCCATAGACCAGCAGGTATGGGTCACGGAGCGGGCACAGGGGTGGTGGGCCAGGACCCTAGCCCAATGGCATGAGACCGCCTGGAGATCGCACTTTCGGATGGACATGCGCATCCTCCTGCAGCTCACGGAGCTGCTAATGCCTTGGCTGGAGTGGCAGGCCACCCCTATATGGGTCCCTATACCCATGATCCAATGGGTGGCCATTGGGGTCTGGGCCCTCGCAACACCCGACTCCTGCCGGTCCGTCTCACAGCACTTCGGCGTTGGGGTGAGCACCATTGCAGGGATCCTGTGAGATGTCTGTGAGGTGGTGGAGGGTGTACTCCTGGACTGAGTGATCCAGCTGGTGGACCAGGAGGCTGTGATGGCTGGCTTTGCAGCTGGAGGGTTCCTCCACTGCATGGGCACCGTGGACAGCACCCACATAGAGATCCTGCACCCATCCACTGGGGAGGCGTCGGAATTTGTCAACAGACACGGGCACCACTCCCTGCAGCTGCAGGTGGTCGTGGACCACTGGGGTCAGTTCACAGACATTTTCACGGGCCACTCTGGTCGCAGTCACAATGCCCAGATCATGATGACCATGTCCCTCTTCTATGCCACAGAGACCTCATGAACATGGGGATGACCCAGATCGAGGGGGTGATGATGCCCCCCTGCATCCTGCGAGACCCAGCCTACCCACTTATCCACTGGCTGATGAAGGTGTATCCGGTCACCAGGAACCCAGTGGAGACGCTCTACAATAATCGCCTGTGTGCAAGCAGAACTGTGGTCGAGAGGGCCTTTAGGGCCCTCAAGCAGTGCTGGAGAAGCTTTATGGGCTGGCTTGACTACACGGTGGAGACCTCCTCCCTCGTGATCAGAGCCTGCTGTGTGCTGAACAATGTATGCGAGACCGAGGAGACTGACCTCGACTACCCCATGCCCTGGCGCTCTCTTTACCCTGTGCCTGACCCCATGCCATGTGAATTCTGAGAACCCGCGGAAGTACAGATATGCAAAGTGCATCCATGCCACCCTAGCGAGGTGGATCACCCAGGAGGCCAAGGCGTTAGGCACACACCCCTGTCTCCACCTCCCTGGGGCCCCTACCAGCACTCTGGGCACGGCCCTGTAAAGTCACCCGGCTGCCCACTGGCCCGGGCCCATGAAATGACCAAAGGAGGCAATAGTTGTGCCCATACTTTTATTTCTGCACACAGGTACATGTGTCACCCCCACCCCCCACCTCCCTGTGCCGTGCTCCCCCCCTCAGACCACTCTTCCTCTTCCCCCCCGCCTCCCACATCTCCAGGGCCTCACCCTCGGCCGCCCTGTGGTCGGCATGGAGCTCTGGGTGCTCCCTTCCCCCCACTGTCCATGTCCCCAACTGTGTCCTGGGAGGCCTCAGTGTCCTGTGGGTCGGGCTGTAGTGGGAGATGGTCCAGGCCGGAGCTCCAGAAGCATGGTTATTTTTGACCCCTGGTGGGGATTGACTGTGGTGAACATCTGGCACCCCTGAAACAGACGTTCAGGGTGCTTTGGCCCCGCCGCGGGATTGAGTGTGTTTCACTGTGGTTGACTGTGAACTCATAACGTCTTAAAATACCCACTATCTGTCTCTTCCCCATATATTTTATGAGAGGGTGGTCAGAGTTATGGTGCACATAATCCACTTGATCTAGGTGCTACCACAATGTCGCCTGCTGCCTCCAATGCTTTCAATCCTGGACCAATCCATTGACTCGCAGCTCTAGGGCACCTCATCAACTGCTCTCAGGGCTGGAGAGAAGTACTCCCCTGCCTCACTGGAGGAGCTCACCTAGCCCATTTCTTCCTCAAGACACTCCTTTAGGAGATGAATCCACTCTTTTTCACAGAGATGATCTTTGTGTAGCTGTTTTTTTATCTATTAATGATTAACTTCTGTTAAATGACCATAACAATTAGAAATCTGTCTTGACTTGTGGACTCAGAAATTAGAGATGGTAAACAAACTGTCAGGCAATAATAAGTGGAAATTTAAAAAAAAATTTTTTTATAAATAATAATCTTCAGCATATCAAGATATTGATAAATCTCTGTGAGTTTAAAACTTCAAAGTGGTCTAAATGGTCTAAATAAATGTCACTGCTCCTGGAAATTTTAATTTCAGCTTAAACTCATTTACTCTTTCACTAAATGAACAATTAGTGAAAACAATATTACTCAATAGACAGGGTAATTACCAACACATAATCTGGGAGTTGAGGCTCCTTCTCCCATATTCCATTCTCCCATCTTGCAAGTTATTTTAGATGGTCCATTTAATCTGAAGCCAGCACTACAGCTGTATATTAATGTTGCACCATTTCGATAAGTCACAGGCCCCGACTGCTCTGTTCTTTGGGTATCATTTTCTTGACTGAGAAATTCACCATTATCAATGGGATGTGGTGATGAACATGATTTTTCCTCTGTTGGGAAAACAAAAATTAATAAAATGATGTATGCCAAATACATTGTCTGAAGCTGAAAAACTCAAATGAAATTAATGAAAAGTGAAAGGGAGTTCTTCAACTTCTGAAGCTAGAAAAGCTAAAGTTTTCACCAAAATGTTACTTGCACTACCTTCATGCTTCAGATAAACGTTAGATCTCAACTGATTCTGAAATATTCTTTAAATGCTTATGTTTAAAAGATGATTAATTAATTACAGGTAGAGAAGACTATGTGGAATCATTTTGTTGAAATAGATGTATTGAAGCAAGTCTCTAGCACCTCGTCTACCCTGTAAAATATCATTTTTTTACCACCAGTAAAACTACACACATGCTGCATATTATTATTAAATACTTATATTAGGGGTGTGCCTAAATCCATGAAATATGGATTTTTATTTTCATTATTTAATAACAAAAATGAAAGATTATAACAATGGGG
>QEPC01013303.1:73673-89595 GCA_003113815.1 Sphenodon punctatus | reverse complement strand
TGCTTGGACAGGCATTTGGCTGTTGGGGATAGGGTGTAGCTACTAAGGATGCTGGTCTGGATAGGCCTGGTTTGGTGGCAATGCAGCCCTGAAACTTGCCAAACTTCTTTTAAAAGTCCTGTTTGCTTAGTCAGGCATTTGACTGCCGGGGATACAGTGTTGGTACTGGGGATGCTGGTTTGGATGGGGAGTGTTCAGTTGCTATACAGGCCTGCAACTTCTCTCCTTGTGAACAGAGGAGAAAGTAGGTAGGAGCATGGCAGAAGAGAAGGCTGCAAACAACAAGGAGACCGCTTTCCCCTGTCCCCCACTGAACCCATCTCTTCCCCTTACTCTTCTTGTGCACCAAAACCAATCCCTTTCCCTCCTACTCCTCTGTTGTCCTTTTCTTCCCTTTCATCCTTTTCTGAGAAGAGAATGAAAAGCATGCCATGAAAACTGAGGATTCGAGGGTTCAGGATAAAGGTAGGCGATGGCAATGTAATCTATTTTTGTAACCTTCTATGGTTAATTTGGACCCAGTGGGAGAGAGTGGATGTGACCCCAGTAAGAGGGCTCTCTATCACCCAGTGGGAGTGCTTCACACAGCAGCAAGGAGTTCCCAACATTAACTAATGTAATGTCCATCCAATGTTAACCCTGGGAACTCCTTGCTACTGGGTTAAGCCACGTGACTGGCCTACCGCTGCCCCTGACTCTGCCTACCATTGCCCCTGGTTCAGGGTTGCCGGCCACAAAGCTGCCAGCAGAAGGTTCAACCCACCCACTACCCCACCAGCCTCAAGAACCACCAGCCGCCACTGTGTACGACCAAAGCCACCATACGAGATGTAACTGACAAAATGTGCTCCTCACCAAAGCCACCGCCCGAGCATCCAGGCGGAGCTGCGAATTGAGGAATGCACCCAGACTATGAACCTGAGGGACCAGGGAAGGACGAACCCCAACAATGACGGGTCTCTCCCACCAGCATTTACAGTTTAATTTCCCCCCCCCTCTAGTTTTAGCCTCCTCTACCTGTCTCAGTTCTCCAACCAGGACAACAGAATAGAGAAACCGAGTTTTAACTTGGACTCCCAAGGCTAAAAGCATTAGATGCAGGAAAGGGCAGTAGATTTTAAATAGTCCTTTGAGGGTTTTTTTTAAATATAAGAACAGAAGGGCTTATCTTCTTAGAGGGTTGATTTGCTCCTGACCCATGTTGGAACATGATAATGATCTATAATGAAGCATAGGGAGATTCATGACTCTTTAAATCTGACAAGTCCAGCCCTCGCTCCAATGCACCATCTCCAAAATCAACCAGAAATCATATACACACACTAAGGACTCTTTTAGACAAGCGGCGCTCCGTTTCGCGTACGCATATTTTGAAACCTCCGCCTGGTCTAATTAGATGAGACGGAAGTGGCCTAATATGCACATATTATGGCGGTGGCGCATTTTTTAAGTGCGTGAATTAAATACCTCACAATCGAGGTATTTAATTCGCGCACTTAAAAAATCCGCCACCACCGTAATATGCGCATATTAAGCTACTTCCGTCTCATCTAATTAGACCAGGCGGAGGTTTCAAAATATGCGGACGCGAAACGGAGCGCCGCTTGTCTAAAAGCAGCCTAACACTAACACCAAGTTACTTCTATGGGATTCCACTCTCTCATTTGCAAATGTCCATGCTGGCATTCTTTTGCTCACTTTCACAAAATTCCACCCTCCACCGTGCTGCCATTCTCTCTCTCTCTCCCTTGGGGCTAGTTCAGCCTCTCTTCCTGCTTTGGGCTCACCTGGCACCAACTACCTACCCCTAGGGTGGCCACTGATACTTCCCTAGAATGCAGGGGAGAGAATACAGGACATGGCAGGGAGGAAGAGCCCAGCGCTGGGTGAGGGTCTGGGAAGGGGATGCAATGGTACCAGCAAAATCCTGGCCTTGGATGCATAGTTTAAAAATCCACCTGGATGTGTTTGGTCAGATCAAAAAAGTTTGTCTTGTCCTGGAAAATACATATGCTGTGGTAACCCTAGCACCCCAGGTCAGAGCAATGGTCCATTGAGCCCAGCACCCTGTCTCTGACAGTGACCAGTCTCTGTCTCTGGGGAGAAGTACCCAACAGTTCACAATGGGCAATTCATTCTCTGTTATTCCAACCCCCAACAGGAAGAGCCTGTTATATCCACAAAACCTGCTTGGCTAATAGTCATTAATGGACCTATCCTCCAATAAACTACCCAATCCCTTTTTAAAACTAGCTACACTAGCGGCCTTGACCACTTTCTCTGGCACTAAATTCCACAAGTTAATTGTGCACTGAGTGAAAAAATACTTTTTCCTATTTGTTTTAAATCTGCTGCCAGTTAATTTTATGGAGCATCCTCTTGTTCTAGAGCTGTTAGAGGGGTAAATAATGGCTCCCTATTTATGTGTTCTGCACAACTCATGAGTTTATACATTTGTTATATTCCCTCTCAGTAGTCTCTTCCCCAACCTGAAGAGCCCCAACCTATCAACCCTCTCTTCATACCGTCACCATTCTATACACTTGGTCATTTTTGCTGCCCTTCTCTGTACCTTTTCTGGTTCTGCTATGTCTTTTTTGAGATAGGGTAACCAAAACTGAACACATTACTCCAGGTGCAGTCATACCACAGATCTATATAGGGGCATTATGACCTTTTCAGTTTTATTTTCTATCCCTTTCAGAATGATTCCTAACATTGTTTGCTTTTTTGACCCTGCAACCCACTGAGCTGAGGATTTCAATGTATTGTCCACAATTACTCCAAGATCCTTTTCCTGACAGGTAACTCCTATTTTATGACCCGGCATTGTATACATATAGTTTTGGTTATTTTTCCCTATGTGCATCAATTTGCACTTGTACACATTAAATTTCATCTGCCATTTCGATGCCCATTCACACAGTCCTGCAAGAACCTCTTGCAATTCTTCATAGTCCACTTGGATGTTAACTACTTTGAATAACTTTGCATTGTCTGCAAATTTGATCACCTCACTCTTTACTCCCTTCTCCAGATCATTAATGAATAGATTACAAAACACAGGTCCCACTACAGATAACTGAGGCACTCCACTAGTTACTTCTCTCCACAGTTAAAACTGACCATTTAGTCCTACTCTTTGCTTCCTATCTTTTAACCAGTTGCTGATTCACGATAGGACACTGCCTCTTATACCATGACTTGTTAATTTCCTCAAGAGTCTCTCATAAGGGACCTTATCAAATGCCTTCTGAATGTCAATCATGCACTAAAAAGCATGGAAATTGCAAGTTAAGGTTCCCACCTTAACATCCATGCCATGTTAAGAGTAAAGACATTATACCAGAGGTGGGGAACCTTTCCCCTTATGGGATGTAACTTTGAAAGCTTGCACAAGCTCCGAGGGCCACACAGAAGTTGGGGCAGGAGTGCTTAAGGGATGCACTCAAGAAAAGGAGGGCCCAAATCAAAGATTTGGGCCATGGTTCTGTCCCCTATGTTTGTTTGCCTGCCCTCATCTCTGCTCCCTTCCCTGGAGCTCCATTTTTCAGTGATTTATTTATTACAGGTGCTTATACCCCGCACCCTCCTGCACATTGACAGCTCAGGGCAATGAACAACAACATCAACATAAATCCATGTAAAATACTAAAAACCTTTAAATACTAAAAAGGCAGGAATACTAAAAGGCAGAACAACCCTCCCCCCCCCAACCCCCACTCCCTGAAGGCCTGGCAGAACAACCAGGTCTTACAATATCTTCAGAAAGAGGGGAGGTCCGGGGATAAATGGGCCTCTGTCGGGAGGGAGTTCCACAGCCTAGGTACAGCCACCGAGAATACTGTCTCCGCCGTCACCACCTGGGATAGCCAGGGGACTTCTAATCAGGCACCCCCGGCTGACCGCAGGGACCGCAAAATGACCCGGGGCCTGAAGCAGTCTCACAGATAAGCAGGACCCAAGCCATTTAGGACTTTATAGATCATCACCAACACCTTGAATTGGGCTGGAAGACAACAGGCAGCCAGTGGAGAGAGCAGAGCACAGGGTGTAATGTGCTCACAGTGTCCTGTCCCTGTTAGGAGATGGGCTGCCACATTCTGCACCAACAGTAGCCTCCAGACCGTCTTCAGAGGTAGCCCCACATAGAGTGCGTTGCAGTAGTCCAATCGAGAGGTAATGAAACCATTGGCTGATGGTTTCCAGGTCTGAGTCTGAGAAATAAGGCCGCAGCCATCGCACCATATGTAATTGGTGAAATGCTCCCCTTGCCAAAGCCTCCATCTGGAGATCCATGTGGAGCTGTGGGTTGAGGAGCACCCGCAGAGACTATGGACCTGTGTGACCAAAGGAGGGCAAACCCCATCAATGATGGGAGCCACCACCACCCCGGCCTTACCCGCCATCACCTCCGTCTTGTCGGGATTTAGCCTCAGATGAGTCGCCCTCATCCAGTCCTCCACAGCTGCCAAGCACCAGGTAAGCAACTAGACTGCTGGGCCTGGATCTCCAGAAAATGAGAGGTAAAGTCACATATCATTGGCATACTGATGACATCACACGCCAACCCCCCCTCATGACCTCACCCAAAGGCTGCATAAAAATTTTTTGAACAAGAGGGGGGACAGAATAGAACCCTGTGGGACTCCACACATGAGGTCCTGGGGAGATGACGTACGTTCCCTAAGGACCACTCACTGAGTTCTCCCTGCCAGGAATGAGCGGAACCATCCAAGAACAATCCCACTCGCCCCAGCCCGGTCCCGCAACCTTGTCACCAACATCTCATGATCAACGGTATCAAACTCTGCCAATGGATCCAATAAGATCAAAAGATCCAACGATCTGCCCTGATCCAATTCATGGTGTAGTTCATCAATAAAGGCCACAAGTGCAGTCTCTGTGTCAAACCCCTGGTGAAAGCCAGACTGCTAGGGATCAAGAAAACTGACCTGGTCTAGATGCCCCTGTAACTGCTGGGCCACCACCCATTCAATAACCTTCCCTAAAAAGGGAAGGTTAGAGACTGGCCGATAACTGGCCAGGGAGTCAAAATTTGAAGATGACTTCTTGAGTACAGGCTGCACCACCACCTCTTTGAGGTGGCTTGGCATTCTGCCCTCCCTAAAGGAGGCATTGGCCACCCCCATCAGCAATGGCCCTAATGTCTCCTGGCTGGCCTTCACCAGCCAGGACAGGCACAGATCTAATTCACAAGAGGTGGCCCACACTGTCCACCCCCACTCCTCAGCACCCCCTCCCTCACTCCTCTGCCACCCAAATCCCCCCCCCCCCCAGCACTCATACAGGAGGAGAAGAAGAATCCACCACCACAAGTACTTTGTGGGGCTGCCACCATGTTCCCTAGTAGTGTGGTATGGTGGGAATACACTTCCCAGCATGCCACACTACTAGGGAAGATGGCAGTGGCCCACAGAGCGCTTGCACAGTTTGGCACCACACGCGCTTTGAAAACTACCCTGATGGCAGTGAGTAGAAGCAGTAGCAGAGCAGAGGTAGTAGGCGCAGTGGTGGTACCACTACTATCTGTGGTAGCCTACCTGCCACCTTGCCCTGTCTGCTGCCCTGTCTGCTGCCGAGGGAGGGCTGGCACAGACGGCAGTAACAGTGCGACGGCAGCATAGAGGGGGAAGGGGGGATTAGACTCCAGGGCTGACCAGGGTCTGGGCAGGTGGCAGCGATCTTGGTTGGAGGGGCATGAGGGGAAGCGCACAGCAGCAAGAAGTAGCAGCAAGTGGGAGGAGGCCAGGGGCACGGGGGTGGTTGTCCTCGCCTGTGCCTCAAAACCCCCAGGCACAACTGCCCCAAGACCCGCTCAGGGGAGCAAAATGCAGGTGAAGAGTCTGCAAGCAGTACTCCTCTTCTAAGAAGCCCCGCCCCTGTCCATATGCTAACATGGGGTTTTTCACAACCGTATGACTTTGAAACTACTCATCAGATTTTTAAAAAATAAACCAAAGGCACCCCCTGGCAGTTCCCTTGAATTTCCTAAAAGGGTCATTCCTCCTCCCCATCAACACTAATCCTCTCTACCCTGCCCAGATCGAGATGGTCGGACTGGGTGAAAAAAACAGAGTTCAAAGAGAAGTTTTAAATTTCTGATGTCCCTGCAGTTATCAAAGAGATTTGTCTGAAATTTGCACAACGTGAACCACCTTCCTCAGTGATCCTCCACTACAAGTTTCACTATCCTAAACTTAATCATGCCAATTTTAGAACACACAGAATGTTGGGGCTTTATATTGTAGCATGCAACATGCCTTAACTATGGGTATTTTCAGACGTTACAGGATCACAGTGAACCACGGTGAATACCCACCTGTGGTCACTGTGTCTCGAACGTCTGCTTGGTGGCCGCCAGATGTTCGCCACGGTCACTCTGCACAAGGGGTCAATTTGAACCGTGCTTCCCGGGCTAGCCGGGGGAATGTCCTGGGAAGCGTGGTCAAACGGTCTCCTCGGAGGGTGGGCGGTGGGGTGCGTGGAGGGGGCAGGGCCGTGCGGCCGCACGCTGTGCCCCGCAGCCCCGCCCCCTCCTGGATTCCCTGCTGGGATCCCCCCGGCACGTCTGATATGGCGTGACAGGGTGACCCCGGCGGGGAACGAATGGGTTGATTTCGGTACAGGGCCAACGGGCCCCGTAACGTCTGAAATCACCCTATTAGAGCACTCCTTCGCTCTATTAAAAACTTCCCTTTCCTAAATCCATGTTGACTCCCCCATTAAGTCATGTTGACTTTTCCCCATTAAGCCATGCTTATCAATATGTTCAGTAATTCTTTTCTTAAAAAATATTTCCACCATTTTGCCCGGTACCAAGGTCAGGTTCACTAGTCTGTACTTTCCAGGATCACCTCTCGAGCCCTTTCCCAAATATTGGTGTTATATTTGCTATCCTTCAATCCTCTGGTACAGTGACAGATTTTAGCGATAGGTTACAAATTACCAATACTAGGTCTGTTACTTCATATTTGAGTTCCTTAGAACACTGGGTTGAATACCATCTGGTCCTGGTGATTTGTTAGTATTTAGTTTGTCAGTTTGTTTTAGAACATCTTCCAGAGTCACACTTATTTGTGACGGTTCTTCTAATTCTTCGTCTATAAAGACTCGGTCCAGTACGGGTAACTCCCCAACATCCTCAGAGGTGAAGACTGAAGCAAAAATTCATTTAGTTTTGCAAAGTCCTTATCTTCCCTTAGTGACACTTTCACTCCCTAGTCATCTAGTGGCCCAACCAACTCTCTAGGAGGCTTCTTGCTTCTGTCTACTTGAAAAAAGTTTTCATTATTTTTTATTTTTATTTTTTGCATCTTTAGCAAGTTGCTGCTCAAATTCCCTCTTGGCCTGTCTTATTAACATTTTACATCTAGTTTGGCAATACTTATGCTCTTTCCTATTCTCTTCGTTAAGACTAGCTTTCCAGTTTTTAAAGGACACCTTTTTGGCCCCTCCACTTAAGAGTAGATCCACAAATATAATAGCCCCTCCACTTAAGGGCGTTTATAGACGATCCCGCTTACAAGCGGGATCGCTAAACGCCGTGTTTCCCCGCCGCGGCGTCTCTCTGTGCCGTGTCTGATGTTCAGACACGGCGCAGAGTGCGAGTGCGCATGCGCGCCCTTCTGCGCATGCGCGCCCTTCTGCGCATGCGCACTCTCGCACGGGACCCGGAAGTGCGGCGTAAAGCCGGCACTCCGGGAATCCGCGTCTGAGGGGGCAGGATCGCCTGCCCCCTCCGACGCGGATTGAAAAGCAGCCCAGGCATATAGACGAGCAGCAAGAAAGGCGGCTGATCAAAGGATCAGCCGCCTTTTTTGTCTCGTCTATAAACGCCCTAGGAGTAGATCCAACGTGGTGGCTCCTCCTCTTGTAGGTTCCAGGACCAGCTGCTTCAAGAAGCATCATTTATGGCATCTAGAAATGTTACCTTTGCATCACACCCTGAGGAGGCATTCACCCAGTCAATATTAGGGAAAATGAAATCACCCATTATTACTCTGTTTCTAACGTTAGTAGCCTGTCTAATCTCCATTAGCATTTCACTGTCAGTTTCACTGTCTTGATAAGGGAATTGATAGTATAGTCCATCTGTTACACACTTCCCTGTTGCACATGGAATTAATATCCAAAGAGACCAGAGTACACCTCATTATGTGTAAAATGTTAAGCGTGCTTAACTCCGTGCTGTCTCTAACATAGCGCCACCCCACCACCAGCTCGATTTACTCGGTTGCTTTGATATATTTTGTACCCCAATATTAGTGTCCCATTGGTTATCCTCACTCCACGAGGTCTCCGAGATTCCCATTATGTCTATGGCTGCATTCCCATATGCGGCAGTGGTGGTGGCAGAGGGAGGGAATCCTGCCCTGACATGCACAAGAGAAGCCGTGGCAAATCCCCATTTGCACTGGCTCTTTTCCTGTCAGCCGGCTCCTCTGCACTGCTGTGTCTTCCCTTGCCCCTCCCTCTGCTGCCGCCACTGCCGCACATGAGAATGCAGCCTATATATTCATTTAGTGCCAAACTCTCTAATTCTCCCGTCTTACATTTTAGACTTCTAGCATTTGTATATAGAAACTTAAACATATTTTTATTCTTCTTATATTAATAAATGTATTTTTCTTATTCAAAATATTGTATATTTTGTTTAATTTGGAAGTAGTTAAGTTTGTCTGTTCCATACTTAATGCCTGCCTGTTCTCTCTCTGATTCTTCTCTGACCTCTTTGCCATAATGCGCTGTATCACTGCTATGATGACGTTCCTTTGGGTTGCCTCTGTCTAAACCATGTGCTTCTCAGCAACTTGCAGATTTCCCCATTTAAAAGCTCCTCTACCACCTTTTTGATTTTTTGTGCCAGCAGTCTGGTTCCATTGTGGATAAGGTAGAGCCCATCCTTCTGGTATAGACTCCCTCTTCCCCCCAAAGGTTCCCCAGTTCCTAACAAATCTAAATCCATCCTCCCTGCACCATTGTCTCATCCATGTATTGAGACTCAGGAGCTGAGCCTGCCTCTGGGCCACTGCACGTGGAACAGGAAGCATTTCAGAGAATGCTATCCTGGAAGTTCTGGATTTCACCCTCCCTCCTAGAAGTCTAAATTTAGCCTCCAGAACCACATTCCTAGACCTTCCTATGTCATTAGTGACGACATGAAACACAAAAAATGGATCCTCCCCAGCGCTCGCTAAAATCCTGTCTAGATGTTGCGTGAGGTCCACAACCCTCGCACCCAGCAGGCAATTGACTATGTGATCCTCACGACTGTCACAACCCCAGATGTCTATATGAATTACCCACTACTACAGCTATTCTATTCCTGACACTTGGGATCCCCTCCTCTGGAGAAGTATCCGCAGTGCGAGAGGATGCTATGACATCATCTGAAAGGCAAGATCCAGCTATGGGCTCATTTCCCACCATACCAGCTTGATGCGCTCCTTGTTATTGCATATTTTGTTTAATTTGGAAATATTAAGTTTGTCCTGTGTTAATGACCACCTCCCAGCAGGGCTGCAAATTCAATGGTCTTTAGGGTCCCACAGGAGCTATGGCTGCTTCCTTAGTGCTGATCCCACCCCCTGGAGCTGGTGTCCAGAAAGTGGCAGTAGTTGGGGGATGGGGCTCCCATTGCATGTTTGCCTCCTCCCACAGGGCCAGCCACAATTATTGCTGGAGGAGCCCCGCCCCCTTCTCCCATGGTGCTATTGGGTTTCTGGAAGGAGCTGTCCCTTCCCTACTCTAGTGTGCAAGAACTGAAAGAAGCCTCTATGTGACTGTGTGACTGAAAATGAGAACTGGAGTGAATGAATGACAGTGGGCACATGAGTATGTGATCAGATGTCATGCCTCAATGCCGTAGCTTCACTTTCACCCCCATTACACTGTTGTGTTCATTTAAAAAAAAAAAAAAACAACAACTTATATGGCATGAATACCCTCCACCTACAGCTGCTGCAGCTTTCTGGATAGCCCTTCTCCCAGCCACAAGATGTTTTTAAAATCAGTGTTATATAATTTGCACTATTGCATGGATTAGTCCATCCTCTTAAATTTATGTCCCATTACCTTGGATTAGGAAAATAGTGCATTGATTATAGATTGAACCAGACTGCAACAAAATATAAACATTACATTTTTAAAATCCTTTATGCATAATTTTAAATGAAAACTTTTAACAATTGAAAAAATCAAAACAAATTAACGTAATTTTAATTTTAAAATAATTTACTAGCAATAAAATGAATTTTGCCAATTTGAGATTGTCGTATTTTAGTAATCATTGGTTTTGTTTAACACAGTAAGCAACTAAATATAACTTAAGAGGTGGGTCACAGCATGGAGAACCTTGTAGCAGATGGGGACCTGCAACGTATAGCTTCCCTGAAGCTGTTCCCCTGTTAGCCGTGGGTGATCCAGAGTGAGTTTCCACAGGTGTGGAACACGAACTAGAGGGGTGGAGGCACAGCACAGTGGATTGGCCCCGAGAATGCTGAGCCTCCCTACGGGATCTACAAGTGCAGCACGGCTTCCAGCGTGCGCACCGCAGGCATGCGCACCTCAGGGCTGCGCGCACAAGTGCATGCCATTGTGTGCGTGGCCTTAGGCAAAGGCCGTGGTTAGGCCAAAATTCTTGTTAGTGGTCAATTGTTCTCTTAGAATCTACGGATTATTGTGCTCTGGGATTGGATTACTTTGTCTGTCTCTGGAGACCATCAAATGGCTAACAAAAGAGGGTGCCAGGAGGTTGTTTTGCCAAATGAGCTTCCCCCTACAAAGCAGAAGAAATTGAACTTCTTTCATGTAACTATGGCTCCTACAGGTACTCTGGGGGGGTGGGGTTACCAGCTAATTCGTATAGTCCCTCACCCTTGTCTCTGTTTCAGTCAAGCCTTCAGCCAGAAGGGGGTAGTATTACCTCGATAGACACGTTAACTTTTGGTCTAAATAATACCCACCCCCCCAGGAAAGGGAATGCATTTCCTGCAGCACAGGGGTCATCTATGGACATGTCTACCTTATCGTACAGACTTTTGGGGGATCAATGTCGCTTAATAGTAGAATTTTCAGAGAAGTTGCATGCCCAACTAGAGGCTATCGGCCAAGTTTTAAAAAACCAAGAGATCCAATTGAATTCCCTGGTGGAATATGTAATGAAGACTAAGGCCGTTTTCAGATGAGCGTGGCGGCGCCCGTGCTTGTTTTCAAAAAAACCGGCAGCCCATTCCACACGTGACGCTGCCGCCAAATACTCGCATGTGCGGGTGATGCGTTTCCATTTCCGGCCGCATATGACCAGCCTCGATCGCCGACCCAGTCTGTTTGCACCCGGAAATGGATGCGCATCGCCCGTGCATGTGCATATTCGGTGGCAGCGTCCCGTGTGGAATGGGCTGCTGACTTTTTTGAGAAACAAGCGTGGGCGCAGCCGCGCTCGTCTGAAAATGGCCTAATTGTGGCCATTTTGGTTCTGATGGTCAGGCTTTTTGTAAGGGCAGACATAATTCTTTTCAAGGAATGGAAAAGGCTCACAGCTTCTCTCCTTTGCTGAGGGGTTGTCTGCATCTGTACAAGGTAGTCTGCATGGGCAGGTAGACCCTACTGGAAATCAGGTTTACATAAACCAGAGATCCTTAAGGGTGGACAAGAAGGCACTTTCTATAAGGGTACATCCACTTCCTAATGGTACCTTTCCTCTCTGGTCTAACAAATCGGCAGTTCAATGTCACCTCTCATCTATTCTGGTCCATCCAATTCCGTTTTGGCAGGTCCAGGCTTACCAAATGTTACCATCCCCTAGGGACAGCCAGAGGTTGGTTGTAAATTTCTGAACCACACAGATTGTTAATTATCTATTGTCTAAAGTAGATTTGTTTGCAACTTGGGGGTTATTTTGGGGGAGGTTTTGATTGATACTGTGCCTCGTGCTTTGTCAACTACTCTGGGATTGTCATGTAAGCGGGCTTCAGACCCATATCCCCCTAAGATTGCCCCTGAGGGTGGGGATATAGCAGAGGGGTGTTGTACTAAGGGCCCTAAAAATAAATAAGTGATTGTTTGGTCAATTTGGCTATGCCTGTATCCCAGCCCGTAGAACCAGTTGGTACCCAGTTTAGGAGGGTTTTGCCAGGTGGGCCAAGGGTTAGCTCTACTCCTTCATTATCAGATGCAGATGAAATGGATTTTGCAGCTTCTGTTTTTATAAATTTGCCAGAATTGGGGCAGTTTGATAGGAGAAATGTCAGGGGGGGACACTTCTAAAATCTCTCAAACCATTCAGTCACAGGTTTGTGTTGCTTCAAGCCCGATAAAATCTGGGGAGGGGTTGAAGCCCACTCCAGCAAAAGATTCTCAGCAGGACTCTATTGAGAGGGCGGTGGCCACTAAGTCCCCAGAGAACTGAGACAGACAGTGTTATGACCCCGATAGCATAAGGATATGCTCCTGGAATGCAGCAGGATGGGCTAGGCTTGCTAGTTTTACAGAGGGTTTGAACTATCTGAGCCAATTCCATATAACACTGCTGCAAGAAACTTGGGCTCCCTCCCTGCCAGTAATTGAGAATTATACATCCCGTTTTGTCCCAGCTACTTTGCCTTTAGCTAAGGGTCGGCCGAGTGGAGGTCTGGTTTGTTTTCTTTCCAATTTATTGAAAGCCCAGATAGTCACAGTATATTATAAACATCTGTGTTTTTTGGCAGTAGTAATCCTAAGCAAGGGCCATACAGTTATTATAGCCACAACATATATACCCCCAGAAAATGCCAAATCTTATAACATTAGGTTCTGGTCTGTTGTGACTGATGCATTGGAGGAAATCTTGGTGACCCACCCCCAAGGGAAGGTAATTCTATTGGGGGATTTTAATGCCCGTATAGGCCAGGATGATGAATTACTCAATCAGTATTGTGCTCAATCAGTGAATGCCTCTTCACTTGGCCCTAGGCACTCTAAAGATAAATCGATAAATGCTTCAGGTTTACTTTTTGTTAAAATGCTAATGTAACTTAATCTTTTCATTTTAAATGGCTCTGGCTATGAGGATACCTCTGGAGAATTTACATATGTAGACCCTGCTGGCTCTAGTGTGGGGGATAATGTGGAGGTTTTGCCAGAATTGATACCCTTTATTGGGAACTTTGTGGTGGGCTCTTGCCAGGAGAGTGATCATCTTCCTCTGGATCTCAAACTCAGAGTACCTAGGGCACTTTTGCTGCCTATGGAATGGGTTTCCCACCAGGCAGGGGCCTGTCATGTAACCATTAAGCTTAGTGGGGCAGTACTGGAAAGTGTGGGCTCCCTCTTGAAGGAGTACCCATGCATTGCTGGGGGATCGGAGGTGACCCCGGGGGTGGAACATTTGGACATTATTGGGAAATTTTCCCTTGTGAGTGAGCAGATAACCAATTTGCTATTATCTTATGCCCCTGGCTTGGTCAAGACCCAAAATCAGAATCCGTATCACAAACCTTGGTATGATGCAGAATGCAGGCTGCTTAGAGGGCGGATGGTGGCAATATATTTGGAGTATAGGAAGGGGAGTTATGCTTGTCTTCCCTTTCAGTATTCCCAGGTTAAACACTTCTACAAAGCTACCATTAAGGCTAAGAGGTGCCTATCGTGGGGAAAATTATTGGGACACATTGGTAGCCTCAGCTGAAGGGCAGGACAGTAAAAAGTTCTGGCAATTGGTTAATAGCCAGGGTAAACCTAGGCCAGGTTCACTGCCAGTGTTGGTCCCAGATTCTGTTTGGATCACACATTTTTAAACTTTGTATGTGGGAGATCCTATAGCTGCTGGTGCCCAAGTATCTAGAGAGGAGTTGGCTCTTTCAGTATCATGGCTGCCGGTGGCAGCCATTGAAATTGTGCAGATCATTGGTACTTTCAAACATGGAAAGGCTCCCGGTCCAGATTTAATGTCAATTGACCTGATCAAGAACAACATAGATTGGTGTGCTCCAATGTTGGCTGCACTTTTCACTCAAATAAACAGTACTGGAAATATGCCAGCTGCCTGGGAAAAAGCGATAGTGGTACCTATTTTCAAAAAGGACGATCGAGCCCTGCCATCTAATTATAGGCCCATCCACCTTTTAGCTACTACAAGCAAAATCTATGGTAAGTGGCTTTTACTTAAACTTAATGCTTGGTTGACGCAGGCCGATATTCTCTGTCCAGAACAGGCTGGCTTTTAAAAAAGCCATTCCACCGTTGAACACTGCTTGATTCTTCAGCATTTAATTGAAAAGCACATGGTCTGTAATCAAAAGTTTTATGTAGCATTTTTGGATCTCAAACAAGGTTTTGACAGGGTCAGCAGGACCATCCTATGGGAGAAGTTGGGGGAAATGGGTATTGATAATAGGTTACTGTTCCTTCTACAGCGTTTGAATAATAACACCATGTTGGCTGTCAAGACTGAGTGCTCAGGCTGATTAACAGAACCTATTTCTACCTGTTTAGGTGTGAGACAAGCGTGTGTACCCTTTTTAATTTATTCATTAATGGAGTGATTCCTCTCCTTGCCTCATCCTCCCTCCTATTTTCTTCCTAAATTGGCAAATTGCTCAGTGGGTTGTCTTCTGTATGCTGAATAGACAGTTGGTGTGTGTTACAAATTTTTGTCAACAGAACGACCTTGTAATTAACCAAGACAAATGAAAAATCATGGTTTTTTTCCAGGTCTCAAAAATCTTGTCCCTGGTCAGTAGGGGGCCATAGTGTCTTCCAGGTTAAGAGTTTTCAATACCTGGGGCTGAATTTCCAGGCATCAGGCTCCTGGGACAATCACTTTGAGAGAGCACTTTCTACAGCCAGAGGTACATGTGTCCAAACTCTTCCTCAGTTCAGGAAGAGTTGCAATTGATCCCGCAGATAAGATTTTGAATGCAAAGGTGTGGGCCCAGCTCTTTTATGGTGCGGAAGTATGGGCCCCACTTATACCATCTAAGTTGGGGAAGCTGGATAGCCTCCAGGCTAGATTTCTGCACAGGCTTCTGGGGATTTCAAGGGGTACACCCTTTTTGCGGCTATAAGCGTGGAAGTGGGGCAGCCGAAATGGACATTGGTAGTATGGGTTTGGTCCTCACATTTTGGGCGAAACTTTGTAAATCTCAAGGCAGGGGGTTGGTGCAATTTTGGCAAGCAGATATGTTTGCTAGTAATTGGTTAAAAGTGGTGGAGAGTTTTATATGTAGGCTGGGCTTTCATCTGGAATACTGGGCCCAGACAGATCTGGGCATAATGATCAAGGAAATAGCCAATAGGCTTTCCGACAGGGGATTGCAGGAGGAAATGGCCAGTATAAGGGCTTCCCCCCACATAGTGGATTATCTCCCCTATATTTATTCCCGCCCATGTATGGCTGCGTATTTGACCCTGGATTTATCTGGAAGGGCCAAATACCTGTTTATGTGTGCTCGTTTCAATGCACTCCCCTCTATGGTACTGGATGAACGATTTAATGCTACCGAGTTCTCTGACAGAGTGTGTCCATTTGACAGACAGCATGTCGAGACGGTGGCACACATTCTGTTTAGTTGTCATTTATATGACACACTGCGCTCCCACTTTTTGGTTACCTTCCTGCAGAAATTTCCGGGCAAGTCTGAGAACAACTTACTTATGCTGGCTTTAGTGGACTCAGATATTTCAATCACGACTGAGGTAGCCCAATATTTGGTAGCTGCATTTAAACTTCAGAAACTGTTTCTACAGTTTAGAGAGCCACTGGAATAACATTTAGGGTCATGACACATATGGGTCTCAAATGTTAATTTGGGGGGCGGGGGGTATTAAGGCCTAGATTGGCCATCAGAAATTGTTTGTGGTGTTCTCATTGTATTGTTTGTATGTCTTGTCTACTTGGCTCATGGCTGTAAATAAACAT
>QEPC01013303.1:53309-73644 GCA_003113815.1 Sphenodon punctatus | reverse complement strand
TTATTATTATATAACATAAGAAGATAAGAAATGTCATACTGAATCAGAACAATGTTTCATCCACCCCAGCATCCTGTCTCTGAGAGTGGCCAGGTTCAGTTGACTCAGAAGGCATGTCTACACATAACGCTTGCCACGTGTTCCAGCCTACAGACACAAGAACAAGCATTATGTTTGGCCACTCACATGCAGGAACAACTTGGAGAAAACATGGGTTTGCTGAGGTTTTTTCCCTGGAACAAATCCAGAGAACTCCTCAGCAGACCAATGGACCATCAGAGAATACCACATGGCATGAATACCATCTTCTCACAATATTGGTCCTCCAGGCCACCATAGATGCTAAAGAAATGTGAGCTGTCAATCTACTTGTAATTTCTGGAAGAGATGATAGTACTTCAAAAGAGCAGGTGAGAGGTGAGAGGAATGCACCTCTTGACTTCCTTGCAAAACAGCTACTTGGCAGCTCCGTTAGCAGATAGGCACTGAAACTGACAAGCTGGTAAGCAATCACTAGAGAAGGCTTCTTCCATGCCCTCTCTCCCTACACAATATATCCCCCACCGCCTCGTCCCTAGGTAAGTAGAATTAGCAGGGATAGTAGATCAATGGGGGAGGGGAATTAAAGCCCCCCTCTCCCATCTTCCTCAGGGTAATTATATCTCATAGGGCTGGAATTAAGGGAGGGATGGAGATGTAAAATTACAGGCTTTGATATATTAGAAGTTTATGCAGTCATCTAATGGGGTGCCTCAGACAGTAAGAATCCAGGGTGTGCCAGAATAAATAGGGAGAAGCAGGAGCTATTTGAACATTTGTTCAAACAGCTCCACCACAGGATGAAATTCCACAGGACTGATTTTCCCCACGGGTAGTATAATGTGTAAAGCAGGGATGGGGAACTTGAGGCCAATGTAGCCCCTTTCCTGTTACTGAATCTGGTCACTGGATTCAGTTCCTACCTACAACCACTAAAAACTTGAGCCAAGGATAGAGGAGCAGAGATGAGGGCATGCACACAATGGTAGGGGACAAATCAATGCCAAAAATCTGGACCCTCCTTTTCTTGAGAGCACTTTTTAAACATCCTTGCCCCTCATTGTTAGTTGCCCTGAGATGCTTGTAGCAGGAGTGGGCGGCGCATAAAATTTATGAATAAGAATAAGAATAATAAATAATCACTTCTATGTGTTCCTCAGAGTTTGTACTAATTTTCAAAATGGCCCCAAGAAGGAAAGAAGTTCCCCACCCTTGGTGAAAAGGATAAATAACCACTTCTTATTTACTTGTTCCACCCCAATCATGATTTTGTAAACTTGTATCGTAATTAAATCTGTTATAGTTCTAATAATTATTTAATTTTTTCTCTTTGATTTCCTGATACACAAATCCGAGTAAATTGATAGTGCTACACACAGCAGTGCTTGTAAATTCTCCTTTATTGTAAAAGCAGATGTTTTCATACTTACCTTTAATCCTCTCTATAACAAACCCTGTTTATAATCAAGGACCCAGGTTCACTGCATTTTAAACGCAGTGCACTCGAGTTCCTGCTTATAATGAACCGCTGTGTTTGTAATAATTCTAACTTCAAGAACCATTGCCATTAATTGCATTGCCATCAATTGCAAATTGAAAAATCCTATTAGTGTTCTCTGGTTCCATGGGTGTTCATTATATTAAAATTATTATGTATTCTCTTTCAATATTTTAATTCAGAGGCAGGTGGAAAGTGTGGTCCCGCACCTGTTATTGAAAATGGAGACACTGTTTCTCTCTCATACCCATCTTATGACTCAGGTGTAAGACTGGAATACCGATGCAAAAATTTATATATACTACAGGGATCGAAATATGTTACCTGTGACTCGGGACAATGGACAGCCCCTCCATTTTGCTTAGGTATGTGGAAAAATATGTTTGTTCGTTTAGGGAAATTATATGTCTCTGCTACTCTTCGTATTTGTGTTCAAATTCTCATGTCATTTTCTCTGGTGTATCCCCACTAATTTCAGTTTCTAATTTACATTTTTGAAATGATGAGACATTCCAGGCCAAGAGGTCCTTCCAGCAATTTCAATGTCAACTTCCAAAGCAACACAGCATTACTTACTCCTCATTCTTTATTAATTTTACATGAAATTGTCGAAGAAATCAGGACACACACTGTGTATGGAAGGAATATATCAGAGAAACTTTATTTCTTTATCTGTCAGCTGTCAGGAGGGTCCTAGGTTCACAGGGCTTCCCCGATAGAACTAGAGTCCCCCCCCTAGGCAGAGTCAAAAAATACTTTTATAGACTTTTCAGGTTACAGGCAAAGAGGCATTTCTTATCAGTTAGAAAACCAGTTTGGAGCTGTGTTAGAAACAGAATTGCTACACAGACAGTTTATATTAGAGAAGAACATCTTCAAGGCTAATAAACAACAAACTCTTACAGAAAGTGAAAAACAGTATTAAGTGTGAAGGGCAATTTTTATCTATTGCAATAAGTTGAATGAGTACATGGAGCATTGGAAGAACTCAGCTCATCTCTATCATTTCTGCCCCAAGTTTTCAGGCCCCAGCTTATGAGCTTCCACAAGATGGAGACAAAGTAGTTCAAATAATATATTTTATTGGATATCATTAGGGCTGCACCAAATAGATCTTCTAGGTACTCGGACCGAATTCCGAGTACTTGGTCCGGGTACTCGGCCAGACTTCAGAATTTTGTCAGAGTACCCAAAATTTGGAACTCGGAACTGCAGCATTTGGAATCATGGAAACCAGAACTACTCTGCGCTGAGTACACCCACTTTAAAATCATTATGCCAACCAAGCAGTGCCCAGAAAAGTAGGTCAGCAAGAGTGCAGCAGTCATTCAAGAAAACAAACCCCCAAAAGTGCAACTGCTGGCAGAAATTCAACCCACCAGTGGTGTACCCACAGCATGCTCCACCATCAGCAGTGCATCCACTTTAAAATGGTTATGCATTTGCCAAACAAGCAGTGCCCAGAAAAGCAGGCTAGCAAGAGTGGGACAATTGCTCAAGAAGGCAAACCCACCCCACAACTGTGGGCAGAAATCCCACAAAAACCCAGCAGTAGTGTACCCACAGCATGCCCCCCTCATCAGCAATGTACCCACTTTAAAATCATTGTGCCAACCAAGCCCTCTAGGGTGCTGCCAACTTGCTAACAGGCAGTGCAAGGAGCAGCAGCAGGCAACACCCAAACTTTAAGTACATTTGGCACTGGTGGAAACCCCCAGAATTGCCCCTAGAATATGGATAGTTGAGGCCAAGGGAAGTGGAGCTAGGCATATCCTTCTGGACAGCATGGTGCCAAGCAGTGCAGGCAGCAGTGGCACGTATATATATTTTTTAAAAAGACATGGCATTGGTGGAGCAAAGCAGAGATCTCTCTGGCCTCCATGATGCCTGCCAAGCAGCAGGTAGCAGTAGTGTGGCACCCTCTTATTTTTATTTTTTTTAAAATATAAAAATAATGATGGCAAGGCATATGAAACAACTAACTCCCATCGCCCAGCATTGCCCGTATGTGTCACGTTGTGCATCAGTTTCCTCAAAAGGAATTTGTGCTTAGTGGTCCAGGCCTGACATGATCTGGTCTGAATATAGGGTGCTCTTTTCCAATATGTGGAAACTCAGTTTACACTTTGCTAAATAGCCAGCCAGCTCAGCAGAGTATTGTAAAGACCATTTATTTATAAATGAGGCTATGAGACAAGGAATATTATAAATATAAAGCAATAGTTTACTTAAGTTCAAATAAAGACAGTACAAAAGAGACAATGTCAGTTAAAAATACATGGTTTAGAAAGATATGTCTGTCAAGGAATAGTTCTTTTACAAATTCAAAGATCTTAACATCTATAAGATATAACATATGCTCTAAGTATTATTTCTGTTAGTTGTTGGCTCAATGCATCTAAGAATATACATTTATATTCATATTACCCAGTCCTTTGTCCCATACTGCCATTTGAAAGAAGTGAGAGAAGCTTCAGGAAAGGAAACTTTCTGAAAAATCCATTTTTCCTCTCTCTTCTTATAGAGAAAAAAATGCTTGGAATCAGTTTAGATGGCGTCAGATCAAGACTGCTGTCAGGGAGGGTTTTTCTCAAAGTACATAGTAAACTATATGTGTTAATACATAGTAAACAGGTGTAACTGTCATTGGACATAGGATTAACAATGAGTAAACTCCAAACAAACAAGGCCTTTTCCTGTCCTGCCAGGAAGTCACGTATCTTGAGACTGATCAACAGAAAATGTTGATTTCTTTAGAAAGACAGACTAGCTAGTTACATCTCCTGTTCCAGTAAATGGTCAGGAGTTCAGTAGAAAGGTCACTTTCTTTAGGAATTCAACATACAGAAAGGCCAATTGTGATTTCCAATATTTTGAAACACATATGGTCAGAAAATATATGCTTATATACAGGATACATGACATATGGACAGGTCATGTCAGACCAGGCACCCACCCACCCCCCAAGCCAATTCCTTACAGATCAGCAGTGTAGCACACAGCCAAATTCACCAAAGGGAATGGAAAATGACTGTGCAGCCACTTTTATTTTGCCCCTACCAGCCAATCAAAACTTGCCCCTACTTGCCATCTGGTTTGCCACCCAACCAAAACTTGCCATCTGACTTATCCATTACTCAAATGTCCCCTGCCATACCACTTCCTACCAAATATGGCACCAAGTTTAATTGGGGGGTCAACCCTTCTGGATAATCCCACACGGGCAATGGCCCCAGCACTTAATGAGGGCATCCAACATTTTTCAAAGTTTTCCAGGGACTGGCCATGGTACTTGGAACTTTGGAACTTCAGAAATTCAAAACCAAGGACCTGATTCCCTGGTCCAAAGTTTTAAACTTTCTTGAGGACCGAGTTTCAGCCCTAGATATCATTCAGTATCACTCAATATCAAAGATATCATTTGAACTACTTTGTCTCCATCTCTGTCACTTGGACCAACACAGCAACCATACTTTCCCTGGATTTGTTTTATGTGATTTTTCAGGAGGAAAATATCAACACAGATATACCTGCTACATGATTAGAAGCACTAAAGTGCTTCAAAAGCTACCATTTCAATTGATTGGCACCAACATTTATTGAAATAATAAATATATACAACCATATTCTCAGACAAATTTTTACATGACAGTATGTAAAAGTATATATCAATAACTTAAGTGGAAAATATTTAGAGCACTGGATTGGATCCTGGCCCCACAAATGTCTTAGGTTGTATTTACACATAATGACAATGGGTGTCTGAATGTGTGTTTTTGACTTTGTTATGAACACCGGTTTAGTCCTGTGTTCGCCATGTGGTGAACATGGTGCTTAGACACAGCCCATCTTGGGGCAAATCGGTGTTTTCCTCACCTCCCAATTTCAGCACACAAGTGCTGCCACCTCGTTCCCTCTGTTGTACCTGCTAAAACGCCACATGATACCATTAGACACAACACTGGCCATGTGTTCAGCCAGAAAACTCAAATTGTCCTTGTGATGCAATGGTGTTTACAACGTGTGTTCAACGGATGGCCAAATTGGTGTTCGGATTGTTATGGCAGTTACATGCAAAGGCCAAACGTGCTTAGGGTTTTTGACACCCGGTCTTTTTTATGTCTAAAGATGCCCTTAGAGTGTTAACAAATGAGACGATAGCCCCCGGGAGTCCAAGTTTGGTCCCCTCTCATATGTTTAGCATGTAAATGTTAATAAACTGGTAGCTCTCTGCATGTATTACTTGTGCATTCAGGAAACTCTCACTCAGCCCCCACTCACAGGTTTAGTGTGACAAGCCTATTATGCAGGCAGGCATTCTTCTTTGTCATGCTCCGCCCACCAATCCCCCTTTCTCAATATCCCGCCACCTATGATGAATTGGAGCTGTGGCAAACCATGGGAAGAAGAAGCTGCACCAGCTGTTTCTTTCTTCCAGGCTATTGTGATTCTGAGAGGCAGTCCAGCAACTGCTATCCCTACCCACCAACAGAGGTTCATACCTCAGATTATACCTGTGAGCACTTGGTGGATGGAAATAACCTTTGTCTATGCACAGAATTGTGAGTTTATTGATCAAATTGCATACTTTATTGAGCACCAATCTTGAAAATTGAAAGAAAGTAAAAATTGCAATCGAAAGCACTCGCTCTTTCCATGTTACCACCACCTGGTTTCTCTCATCCATGCTCACAGCAATGTACATACAGTTTTTTTGAGGGGGTCTCACCCTCTGTGGTGTTGGAAATCTCACTTGGTTCGCATAAAAACCCCACTCAAACATGCATCTCTTGTACCCCCTCTCTAGCACGTTCTGCATTACCATACAGTTGACGCAGAAAACATCCCTGTTTGTGAGGGTTTTCTGCATTTTTACGCTTGTCCAAACCTTGTATAGGGCAAGAAGCTCTCCATCAGTGGGTCCACATTCCCTATACATTGATTCACTTGTTTTCCCCAAGACATTAATCTCTGCCGTCTGATCAAGGCAATCAGTCAGGGTCCATAGGTATCCTCTCACTGTCATTATGGCAGTGATGAAGAAAAATGGCAGGGAAGGTCCAGCCTCCACTGTTTATCTTCTGGCAGTGCACAAATATCCAGAAAAGTTGCAATCTTGATCCCATCCCACTCTCTCATCTCTGAAGTTGGAACTGCAGCATGACTTCTCAGTGTCTGTACTCCATCATGCATATATAGAACCCCATTGCGTGCATGTGTTCTTTACACCAGGCCTCACCCCAAATATCAGCAAAGGCCAGGGTATACACCACCACCTAACTTCTCTGAACCACATCCTATGGGTGGCCAGAACACCCACAAACAAAGACAAAGCCATTGGACTTTCCTGGGTTAACAACCCGCGGCAAGAGCTTTCTATGGCGTTATGATTATGAATCTCTCATGCTTGTTGCAAACAAAAACTGTTACTTTGAAACAATAGACTCAAGTCTATGTTCTCCCCAGGGAACATAAAATTACTCACATACATACAGTGCCACGTACAATTGGCTAAAATTTACCCTTGGACCCACAAACGGTAGATCTGCACACAGAGTCAGCAGCCATTAGCTCTTCTAAGATCGAGGCCCCTCTAGAAGGGAAACCTAACTTATTTTTGGCAACTCCATGCTTAACCAGGGCAGGACTCAAAACAATAGGGCATTGGGACTGGAACACCTGGCTTGCAGGTGTAGAAATATTAGAGGATGCATGAATGTCAGATGCCTGACCTACCGATGAACTCACGGCTTGGCTCTTTAACGGGGACTGGGAGGCTGTTTCCACTGGAAGATGCATCCTGAAACTTTCTGGAAGGGGGACCCTAGAAGATGTAAGCTCTAATTTGGGTAGATCTGGGGACGCAATGTTAGAGGGCCCAGAAACCAAGAGTGCATTAAAAGAAAAAGGAGAAACAGAAGGGGCTCCAGTTTGGACCAAATTTTTAACCCTGGGAATATTAGAGGTGTTCACTATAGTGTCTACTTTCCTCCTAGATGGCTGGGGCAAATCTAAATTTCCCACCCGGGAAGCTAAGGTAATGGGCAAAACTTGGGGCATCAATGGGGCAACTCCCCTATAAGAGACTATATATGCATTACGTTTAACCAATGGGCGGCTCTGCTCACATAAATTTCAAGCACCGTGACCTTCATTGCTTTTCAGACCTGATCTGAATGTTTACAGGAATGGACTCAAGCATTACAGAGAAGGAAGGCCTTTTCATCCACAGCCTGCAGCTTGGACAATTTCTGTCCTTTAAGCCCAAAAGGGAGCTATAAGCCATGCTTATTATGTCTGGATTCATGGGGCCAATGTCTCATTATATGCTTCATCTCTAGTTTTGTGTATTCTGATGTATATTGATTATTAGAAGGATCTGCTATAGAGTAATAGAAATCAGACTGAAGGATTTTACTGGAAAATAGTAATACTTTTCCAATGTTTATGTGAAATATAGAAATATAAAGATCTCATTTTAAGTATAGACAATTTTGAAATATATTTGTGTTAATTTATTTCATTTTGTTTTCTGCAGTTACTGGTAGGAGTTCTTCTGTCAAATCCAGACTGACTTCGCCTGCTGCTCCTGCAGTTACTAAAGTTATAGTGGGTTACATAAAATAAATATTACATTTTTATCATATGTAACCCACTACAACTCCAGTAACTACAGGAGCAATGGGCGGGTTCAGTCTGGATTTGACAGCAGAACTCCCACCAGTAGTTGCAGAACAAAATAAAATAAAATAAAATAATATAAATATATTTTAATTGTTCTATACTTTAAATGAGATCTTTATATTTCTACATTTAACATAAGCATTGGAATAACATTACTCTTTTCAATTAAAAACTTTCAGTCTGATTGTTATTACTCTATAGCAGATCCTTCTTAATAACAGAAAAAATCAGTGTACATCAAAATACACAAGAACAGCGATGAAGCACATAATGAGACACAGACCCTTAAGACAAACCCATGAATCCAGACAGAATAATCATGACTCACTGTTCTCTTTGGGCTCAAAGAATAAAAATTGTCCAAGCTGCAGGCTGTGGATGAAAAAGCCCTTCCTTTTCTGTAATGCTTGAGTCAGCTCCTGGAAACATTCAGATCAGGTCTGTGAATAACAGTCTCTGAACAGGGCCTCCTCCACCCTTCCGATGTAGCTACTGCACTCTTCTCAAGCCAGCCCTGTCCATGTCTTAACATTTAGTAGTTCCAACCCCCCCCCATTTAAAAACATTCCATGCTTCTGTGGTGCTAATATTTGTAACACTTTTAGATGAGCTGTGACAGAAATGTCCATGCGGTTTTTAAAAAAAACCTTGGATTGGCAGTGCTGGTGTGTGTGTGTGTGTGTGTGTGTATATATATATATATGTGTGTATATATATATATATGTGTGTATATATATATATATATATATATATATACACACACACAGTCCTGCAAGGACACATGTCCGGTAGTAGCCAATAGTCGTTCCCATTCAGCACACAGCCAATCCTAGCTAGGCAACCACCCAGCTCTTTCAGCTGTTCAAAATATTTAGTGTATGGTCAGCAGTTCATGGGCACTGGAACTGCAGCCATAGAGGCCCATGCGGAGAAGGGCCCCTCCGCTGCCCAAAATGGCGGCAGGGGGAGGTTGCCACGTCCCTATGAGAGGGGATGGACATGGAGTCCAGAGCCGCAGGGAGCGGGGTAAAACCCCATATGTTGAGCCCGGATAGGCTGTCCGGGCATCATGTGCTCCTGCTTGGGAGTGCGGGATTGGACAGTGTGGGGCGGCCCCTCCCCTTTGCTAGAAGGGGACGGGGCGCGCCGCCCATACGTGTCCGCAATGACGTGGAGCTTCATTCGCTTCTAAATCATTGGTTAGGTAGCACCCACCCACCCATTCCCTCTAATACTGCAGGCAGAACTGGTTGCCATTAGGGGACCAAGAAGGAATTTTGGAAGGCACCTCAAATATTATGGGGTGCATTCAAGTTTTGCCTTCTTCACAGTGTTGGAATAGGCTAAATAAATTAGTTAAAGGTTTGAGAATCAGAACATGATTTGGCTAATTAAACATGATCATCGGATTGGAGTCTAATATTAATAAGGGAACTTTAATTTGGCTAAGGGAATACTTACAATTAGACTAATGTGGACATTGTTCCAATGTGGCAATAAATTGTCTTGAAAGATTACCTATGTTCATTCATATGTCGCACTCTTGTGGGGGTCCAGTATGGTTAATAGGTGTTTTAGGATAGGCAGTTTAGGATAGAGAAAAGAGTCATCTCCATAAGACATGGGGGGTGATACCTGGTGATAAGCAGGGCTCGGCTAACAACAGGATCGTCACCCTGGGAGGGGTGTATGCCGGGAATAAGGGCAAGCACGGCCCTCAAACCTGAAGACACTTTCCTCCTTACTCGTGCCCATCAGGGTGTTTCCCCTTTGGCCTTGACCAAGGCACTACTTGAAGGGGAATGTTTGGTAAAGTTTGATTTGGTGCTGGCATTGGAGGGCATATCCAAGCCAGACACCTGTTGTGGTTTAAATAGGTATTAACATAAAAATGCTAGACCTGTGATTACTTAGCAGCAATCCCCACCAACTTTCTTTGCTCTTATTTGATTAAAGAGTGCGGCTGCTTTGATCCACATACTGTCTCTGTGTTTCATTTCCTGGGGGTGCGCCGGCAACTTCCTTGTGCTTGTTATCACATTCCAGGTCTTCCTTACTGCTGTTGAACAGAACTTGCTAGCAATTCAGCAGATTAAAGCCTTCTGCTTTCATTGGCATGGTGTGATGTCAAGTCACAGGAATGCTCTTGCTCGATCTGTAGCCAGGATAGTGGGGTGTGCCTCACCATGGAGGCAGCTACCTCCGGCAACAATGGACTGTGCTTGGAAGTATCAAAGCTGTGCAAGGGCAGCTGATGCACGCAGAGAGGTACCTGTCAGGAGAAGCAGCTTCAATCACCAACCCCATGTGCAGAGCTGTACTCACCAGGAGGGTGGTCTGGGAGAAGGAGAAAAGCACAGACTGGTGAGAGAACATGATGTCCCTGCTGGGAGCTGGTGAGTGGGTCTCAAACTTCAGCATGCCCCATTTCCACCTCCTGCAGATAGCCAGGATCCTCACACCACGAATGGAGAAACAGAGCACTATGATGCAGTCACCTATTCCTATAGAGAAGTGCATTGTCATCTACATCTGGAAGTTTGCCACGCCAGTCTCCAGTTGCTCTGTCACCCAGCAATTGGACATTGGAACTAGGCCTGAAGCAGCAGCATTGTTTGCTGTTCTGCTTTTGGCTGCCGCTTTTTCGGCTTGTCTGTTACTGGGCTGATGGCAACAAACAGCAATTTACGATACTTCACAGCAATTTACTGCAGTTTTCAAAAATTTGCAGTAGTTTATGGCAGTTGTGGTATTTATGGGAGTGTACATAACATTTATGCATTTCCAAATGTTCACGGAAATTTACGGCAGTTTTAGTGACATTTACTACAATGTTTGGGAGTTGTTCCATGGTTTTCAGAACCTTTTTGGTATATCAATAGATTGTTTAGGCTCCCTCTTCGCAACTGAGTCCTCAAATTTTTGGATGGGGCTTGCCCTGGTAAAGCACTTTGAGGATTAAGTTGTGAATGGGGAGTCTTCTTTAGCAGAAGAAGAGTTCTGAATTTATTCCTTCCTCTCTAATTTAAGCCCAAATTGCCCCATGCTAGTAGAATTTCCTGGGTCAAAAATATCCTCAAAAGGAAAAAAAAATACACTAAGCAGTGTGTGCGTGCTGGCTGGCTGCTGTGCTTGCAGTCAATGGCATGTATAATATGAGTGAGTTACATTTCTGCTATCTCATACAATTGAATAACAAAGCAACTTACCAGGTATGGATCCAAATGTCCGGTTTGTGTTTATGCCCATTGTAATCTGGGTTTCTTACATGAGACACGGTAGCTCTGGTATGCAAGGGGCTGAATGAGGGAGCCCTCAGAAGAAGTCAAATAGAAAGAGAAAAAATAAAGGGAGAGCTACTTTTAATACCCATGTGCTAGTTCAAGCAGAAAGGACAGCCACTAAAACCAATAAAAAACAGGGCTCTCATCTGATTCACCAATCACAAAACAGTACATTCCAACAGATCACGGCAATTTACGGAAGTTTACAGCAATATACGTAATTTTACAAAATTATATGGAAGTTCCCGAGGTTTACGACAGTTCACGGAAATCCACGAGTCTCTGAAATTTTCAGAAAGGAGAACAGTAATATGCTTAAACGGAAAGCTGAAGAAAATATTGGTAAGTGCTGCTGCTTCAGTGGGGTTTGCCGTGTATACATGAAGGTGATGTCAGATTGGACATGTCCGACAAAAAGAGCTGCTGCTGCCACTTGCCATTTCACCCCTAACTGGAACCTGCACATTGTGCACCATACTAATGGAGGTTTGTACAGCAGTTGTGGAAGTGCTGCTGGACCAGGTCATACAGTTGGCTGACCTCACAGACGTAATGGATGGCTTTCAGCTGGAGGTAATCCTGATCTGTATAGAGGTGATTAATGGGAGCCATATCACCATCATATTGTCAAACCCCGCTGGGGAGGCCAGAGACGAACGCCTCTTGCAGGGGCACCGGGGGGATGAGAGGCTTCCCCGGGCCCGACAACGATGACATCAGAAGCAACGGAGGAACCACCCCCTTCCCTCCCCGCACTGGGGAACGGTGTAGCCCCACCCACAGTAGACGCGTGGTTAGGGCCGCTAAGGGCGGAACAAAGCAAGGCTGGGCCCAGTAGGACCCCGGAGGAAGCCATGCCCCCTTTGCGGTGCTCCGCACGTCTGCGGGAGCACTCAGGGGGCGGGGCCAGGAATACAAAAGCCAGCGCCGAGAAGCACTCGGCGCTGGTGATTGAGCGGAGACTGGGCCTTGATTGAGCTAAGTGCTTGAGTCCGGTGTATTTCGAATAGCTTCCTGGTAGTGACAGTGTTTGCCTAGAGTGTGGCTGAGTGAATCCTTTCCCTGAGAATCAGGACCTGAGACATGTGATTGGGAGTGAGCGAGTGGTGAGTGTGCGTGGCATGTGAATCCTTTCCCTTCCCCCTACGAGGCTCCCCCCTAGCTCCCCATCCCTTCTTGTGAGAAGTGCAGACCCGTGTGCCACCTTGTCTTCCTGGGGTCCCCTTCCTTCCTCTCCATGCACATTTTCCCCACGGCAGTCCAGACCCCTTCCCCCCCTTTGATTGTTGGTTGCTTGTAGAGACTTGTCTGACTGGGGCTCGGACACACTACCCTCACCTGGCACCCTGTGATGATAGGGACCTGGGCACTGTGAGGCCTATAGGTCCATTCACTATCCTGACGGGCATTTATTCTCAGAGAGAACCTTCCCAGGTCAGGAGTCTGAGCCAGTGCATGGGGACTATAGGGGTGTGGGTGCTGCAGTGCCTGGCTAGCCTGAGCCCGCACCGGGGTTGTGCCCCCTCCTCTGTGACAGAATCACCAGCACTACCCCCTTCCCTTCCCTTTCACAGCAGTACCCTAAAAGATGGACATCACCAAAGAAGTGGCAGAGCTAGTTCGAGCCGTGCAGGCCGTATCCATGGACGTACGGGTCCTGCACGATAACCAACAGAACATAACCAGGGTGGTGGTCCAGCTCCAGGCGGCCCCAGTGGCTCCGCTCCCCGCTGGGGGGCGGGGGGAGGTCCCTGCTCCGGTTCCTAAGAGGCCTGTAGGGCACCTCCCCAGGGAACCTTGAGGACCCCAGACTGAAAATTTTTGGGGGGATTGAAAGGCATTCCAGGGGTTTATGGCCCTATGTCGGTTGACATTCTCTATGCAACCTCAAACATACTCTATGGATACCCTAAGGTAGCCTGTATTATCGGGAACTTGGATGGCACCACATTAGAATGGGCGACTACCCTGCTCCAAGGGGATAGCACTTTGCTATCCAACTACCCTGACTTTGTGAAAGAATTCACGACCCTCTTTGATCATCCCCACTGGGTGTGGGATGTGGAGACAGCCATCCTGGCCTTAAAACAAGGGCGTGGGGGTTTGTTGGAATACATCACTCAATTTTGGCAGTTAGCCTTAGAACTTCAATGGCCGAAGGAAGTCCTACGGGTCATGTTTCGCAGGGGGTTGGGTGATGACCTAAAAGACCAGTTGGTGTTTACTGCCCTCCCGGAGACGTGGGAGGAAATAGCCACCCTCTTGTTACAAATAGAGGATCTCTTAGTGGAACGGCACCGTGAAAGGAAGAAAGATAACAGGGGTTTTTTCTCTCACCCAGTAGTCTTCTCTTCAGTCCCTACCGGGGCGGCAAAAGGATCAGACCCTGAACCCATGCAGATCGGCGCATCCCGGGGGCCGCTGACCAAAGAGGAAAGAGAAAGACGTCACCAGTCGCGGGTGTGCTTTTACTGTGGGGACCCCTCCCACTTTATCCAAGAATGCCCTTCCGTGCCTCCGCATCGTCGAGGACCGGGAAATGCCCGTGGCCAGGAAGGAGCGGGGACTCCCTGGCCATGAGCCTGATACCCGCTACCCAAGCTACACTATGGGCCCAATTGTGTATCTCTCTTACGGTCCTGGTGAATGCGGACCACTCTATCATTGTCTGGGCAATGGTAGACTCAGGGGCGTCCGGTAATTTTATAGATGAGGGACTCCTGTGAGAACAAAAGATCCCAACCATCCCCAAGAAAATCCCGGAATTAGTTCATTCCATACCCTTTGATATCTGGACCCGTGAAGTTGCAAACACAACCCCTCCGGTGTGCCGTGGGGGCTCACCAGGAGACTCTTTCCTTAGATATGGTTTGCACCCCGCTGTTTCGAGTAGTTTTGGGGCTGCCTTGGTTGACCCTGCACAACCTCCAGGTGGACTGGGCCACTCATCACGTACAAGTCACCTCCCCACATTGTCAAAAGATCCACATTGAGCCATCCATTAGGAAAACAGTAGCTGGAACCCAAGAGATGTCCCCTTCCTTGGGGTTCCAGCTGCCCCCGGACTACGCGGAATTCATGGACGTTTTCAACAAGGTGCAAGCTACGGAACTGCCCCCTCACCAGACATATGATTGCCCTATTGACCTTGTCCCAGATAAAGAGCCGCCTTTTGGCCGAATCTATGCCTTGTCCACTCCAGAATTAAAGACTCTCCGCCAGTACCGGGACGATAGTCTTCAAAGTGGGTTCATTCGGCATTCATGTTCCCCGGCCGGGGCTCCTATATTTTTTGTGCCAAAGAAGGATGGGGGGCTCCGCCCTTGCGTCGATTACGGAGGGTTTAACGCCATCACGATTAAGAATCAATATCCTCTTTCTTTGATCCCCGCACTGTTAAATCGACTTTAGGGGGTGACAATCTACAGCAAGCTTGATCTGTGGGGAGCCTATAACCTTTTGCGAGTAAGGGCAGGGGATGAGTGGAAGACCGCCTTCTGAACCAGATACTGACACTATGAATACCAAGTAATGCCCTTTGGCCTAGCCAACGCTTCTGCTACCTTCCAGCATTTTATTAATGATATTTTAAGAGACTTTTTAGATGTTTTCGTTATCGCCTATTTAGACAATATCCTTATTTACTCCACCTCACTGGAACAGCACCGTACTCATGTCCGCCAGGTCCTACAGAGGCTGAGGGACAACAAACTATACTGCAAGGGGGAGAAATGTGTGTTCCATCTGACCACCATGGACTTTTTGGGATTCGTCATTTCCCCTTTGGAATCCAGATGGACACGCGGAAGGTAGAAGCACTCCAGTGATGGCCAGCCCCCAAGGTGGTGAAACCCCTTTAATGCTTCCTTGGGAGTATGAACTATTATAGGCATTACGTTCCCCAATATGCGGCCATCACCACTCCCCTTACGCGCCTCCTGAAGAAAAATCAACCCTACATGTGGGGCGAACAGCAGCAGACAAATTTCAACCTTCTAAAACAGATGTTTATTCAAGCACCCCTTCTGCGACACCCCAGCTTCAATCAACCCTTTTGGGTGGAAGCAGATGCCTCCAGTACCGCGATTGGGGCGGTCTTACTACAAGAGGCTCCCCCTTCTAAACACCCCCTACCTTGCGCCTATTACTCCCATCAACTTACACAAGCGGAGCAAAATTACTCCATTTTTGACAGGGAACTTTTGGCCATCAAGGCCACCTTCGAGACTTGGCGCCACTACCTCAAGGGAGCCAAGTACCCTGTCGAGGTCATCACGGATCATAAGAATCTCACATTCTTGCAGACTGCACAAATAAATAACGCGTGCCACGCCCGATGGGCAGTCTTTTTTGCTCGATTTGATTTCCATATTCAATATCGGCCAGGGCACCTTAATATCTTAGCGGACGCCCTGTTCCGTTGCCATGAACGAGTAGAGGGGGATCAGCGACCACAAGGGACCATCCTCCCGGCCAAGGTATTCACCGCTTCCTATGTGACGGTAGAGCAACTAAAAAAGGCCAGCCAGGAGGAACTACCCGAGGCTCCCAATTCAGAGTGGCAACTAAGCGAGGGCCTATGGAGAAGGCAGATAAAGTACTCGCCCCTCCATCATGTAGAATTCCCTTAGTGTGGGCCCACCATGATGCCCCTTTAGCCAGGCACCCTGGGTCTCAATGCACGATCCAGATGATTCAAAGACATTTCTGGTGGCTGTCCCTAGCCTCGGACGTCCACAGTTACATCGAACACTGCGACATCTGTGCATGGACTAAAATACCTCGAAGACCCCCTGTAGGATTCCTCCAACTAGTAATGCCCCCTCAAGGGCCCTGACAAAGAGTCGGACTAGACTTTATTGTAGATCTCCCGCCATCACGTTCATATAACACCATCTTGGTCGTGGTAGATCATTTTACGAAGTTTGCCCACTTTATAGCATGCAAAGGCTTACTGTCTGCTCGTCGGACAGCCCTTTTGTTCATATGGCACGTACTAAAACTACACGGATGTCCCAAGGAAATACGAAGTGATCGATGATCCCAATTTACCTCACGATTTTGGAAGGCACTTTCATCCGCCTTAAGGCTAACCTTGACTTCTACTACCACGTATCACCCTGAAGCCAATGGTCAGGTGGAACGCATGAATCAAAAATTTGGAACAATACCTCCGATGCTGCACAATGCATCTTCAAGACGATTGGTACTCATGGCTCCCCCTTGCCGAGTTTGCCTTAAATAATGCCCCAAATGCCTCCCTCGGGAACTCCCCCTTCTTTGTATCCTATGGGTTCCATCCACAGATTGGGGTACCGGACCTCCCCCCCCTTGACAGGCCCGGCCGCTGGAGCCCTCGCCTGCCGAATTCAAGAAACCCAAAGATTGGCCCAAACCACCTTGCAGCAGGCTCGACAACTCTACAAGAATGCGGCAGATAAACATCGCACCCCAGCTCCCGTGTTTCAGCCCGGAGATCTGGTATGGGTGAATCGTTGTCATTACCCCTCCGCCCGGCCTTCTGCAAAACTTGACTTCCGCTATATGGGTCTTTACCCCATCCTTAGGCAGCTCAATGAGGTAACTTATAAACTCCAATTACCCTCCTATGTACGCATCCAGCCCATGTTCCATGTGGCTCTTTTGAAAAAAGCCCATCTTACGTGTCGTGTCCCCCCTCCACAGCTCCTGAGCCCGGCTTCCCTGGACGTAGAATACGAAGTTCCAGCCATCTTAGATGCCACTATGGGCACCTACAGTACCTCATTGATTGGGTGGGCTACGGTCCCGAGGAGCGATCCTGGGAACCGGCGGCCTCAGTACATACCCCCCTCTTGGTCCAAGCGTTCCACCGTCACCATCCTTCCAAGCCATCCACGCTGGGGGGTTGTTGGGCAGGGGCCTCACAAGGGGGGTACTGTCAAACCCCACCGGGGAGGCCAGAGATGAACGCCGCTTGCAGGGGCACCGGGGGGATGAGAGGCTTCCCCGGGCCTGACAATGATGTCAGAAGCAATGGAGGAACCACCCCCTTCCCTCCTCGCACTGGGGAGCGGTGTAACCCTGCCCACAGTAGATGTGTGGTTAGGGCTGCTAGGGGCGGAACAAAGCAAGGCCGGGCCCAGTAGGACCCCGGAGGAAGGCACGCCCCCTTTGCGGCTCTCTGCACGCCTACGGGAGCACGCAGGGGGCGGGGCCAGGAATACAAAAGCCAGCGCCGAGAAGCACTCAGCGCTGGTGATTGAGCGGAGAACGGTCCTTGATTGAGCTAAGTGCTTGAGTCCTGTGTATTTCAAATAGCTTCCTGGTAGTGACAGTGTTTGCCTAGAGTGTGGTTGAGTGAATCCTTTCCCTGAGAATCAGGACCTGAGACATGTGATTGGGAGTGAGCGAGTGGTGAGTGTGCATGACGTGTGAATCCTTCCCCCTTTCCCTTCCCCCATGAGGCTCCCACCTAGCTCCCCCTCCCTTCTTGTGAGAAGTGCAGACCCGTGTGCCGCCTTGTCTTCCTGGGGTCCCCTTCCTTCCTCTCTGGGCATGTTTTCCCCATGGCAGTCCAGACCCCTTCCCCCCCTTGGTTGTTGGTTGCTTGTAGAGACTTGTCTGACTGGGGCTCGGACGCACTACTCTCACCTGGCACCCTATGATGATAGGGACCTGGGCACTGTGAGGCCTATAGGTCCATTCACTATCCTGATGGGCATTTATTCTCAGAGAGAACCTTCCCAGGTCAGGAGTCTGAGCCAGTGCGTGAGGTGTGGGTGGCGCAGTGCCTGGCTAGCTGGAGCCTGCACCGGGGTTGTGTCCCCTCCCCCGTGACACATATGCCCATCCCATAGCAAGGAACACTAACCTGAACTGGAAGGGATTTTTCTTCAAAGTTTTCCAAGTCACAGTGGACCACTTCTTTGCCTGTATGTACCCTGGAGACCTTTGACACTCCACTGAAACAAACATTCAGGGGATTCTCATGAGGCTGCTGTGCTTGGAGATCTGTTTACCACCTGAAGCACTGGCTAATAAAGGCATACAGCATTCCCCACACCCCAGAGCAAAGGTATTTTAACCGGCAGCTCAGCACAACCTGCTCAGTTTCAGAGACACCCTCTTCCTTTGTCTCATCACGTTAGAGCCCCTTGGTTTACTAAGGGGCTGCAGGGGATGAAGCAAGTAGGCAGGAGGCTGGAGCGATGATGACGTCGGACTCGATCTGACTCCGACCGACTTCTCCGTAGGGCCCATTTGTGGTCTTATGTTGAGACTGTGAGGACAGCAAGGAAGGAGTTCTTTGCTGTCCTCATAGCATCTACAAAGTCATACCCGGTGGAGCTGTTTCGGGTGGTACAGGGGCTGGTTAGTCCGGTCTCTCTCCGCCTGCATGGAGACGTGTCCCAGGTCTGCTGTGAGGAGTTTGTCACCTATTTCGCAGACAAGATCACTCAGATTCAGAGCGACTTTGATGCTGGATTAGAGGTAGTAGGTAGAGAGCGCGAGGTGATGGCGGCCCTGTCTGGTTCATCTTTGTGGGGGGAGTTTCAGGAAGTGATGCTGGCCGATGCGGTGGATGTCTTGGAGTTTGTGAGAGCCACCTGTTGTGAACTTGATCCGTGCCTGTTCTGGTTGGTGAAAGTTAACGCGTCCTTGCAGCAGGGGAGGTTGTTGCCCAGCCTCAAGGAGTCTGTGGAGTCCCCTGCTGAAAAAACCATCATTGGACATGGATGCACTCGCCAGCTACCGACGTGTCTCTAACCTTCCCTTTTTAGGGAAGGTTATTGAACGGGCGGTGGCGATTCAGCTCCAGGTGCATCTAGATAGCATTGGGTTCCTGGACCCTTTTCAATCTGGGTTCCGCCCTGGCTATGGCACTGAGATGGCATTGGTGGCCTTGGTCGACGATCTCCGCCAAGAGATGGATGCAGGACATTCAACATTTCTTGTCCTGCTAGATCTCTCAGCCACTTTTGATACTGTGGACCATGGGCTGTTGTTGAGATGACTGCATGACCTGGGGAGCCTGGATGGGACCATTCTTGAGTGGTTTCGTTCATTCCTTTTGGGGAGAAGTCAGCGGGTAGTGCTGGGAGCTGAAACATTTTGTCCCCGTGCTTTGTCCTGCGGCATTCCGCAGGGTTCCATTCTGTCTCCATTATTATTTAATGTTTATATGCAGCCCTTGGGGGAGGTTGTGAGAGGGTTTGGGGTGCGTTGTCACCAATATGCTGATGATACTCAGCTGTACCTCTCTTTTTCAGCTGACCCAGACCCTGCCGTCTCGTTGCTATCCCAGTGTTTGGGGGCCATGGTGAAATGGATGTGGCAGAGCAGACTGAAGCTCAACCCTGATAAGACGGAGGTGATGGTGGTGGGGAGAGCGAGGGAGGTGTCGGTCCCCTTGATTGGGGGGATTTGCCCTCCTGTAGCTCAACAGGTCTGGAGTTTGGGGGTTGTGCTGGATGCGGATCTCCACCTGGAGCAGCAGGTAGAGGGGGTGGTGAAGGCTGCCTTCTACCAGCTGTATCTGGTGTGGAGGTTGTGTCCATACATCTCTGGCCTGTGCTTGGCCTCCCTCGTCCATGCCTTCGTCACCTCGCGGCTGGACTACTGCAACGCACTCTACGTGGGGCTGCCCTTGTTCCTGGTTCAGAGGCTGAAGCTAGTGCAGAATGCGGCGGCCCACCTCCTTTCGGGGACGGGTCGCTGGGACCACATAACACCTGTGTTCCGGGCTCTACACTGGCTGCCAATAGCGTTCCAAGCCAGGTTCAAGGTGTTGGTGTTGATTTATAAGGCCCTTCACGGTCTCGGCCCCTCATACCTCAGGGATCGCCTC
>QEPC01013303.1:21695-50409 GCA_003113815.1 Sphenodon punctatus | reverse complement strand
GTATGTATGTATAACTTCTTGATATCTTTGAGCCAATGAATTGTGCAAATGTTAAGCTTTTACAAGCTTTTTCTTAAGATAGAAATATTTTAAGATCATGTAACTTTGATGTTTTCTATTTATATTTAAGTAAACTTTGCATATATTTTTATAATCCAAAAGTCTCATGTTCCCTTATTATAAATGAATTGTCGTTTACAATACTTCCTTTGCTAGCTGGACAACAATGTGAAGTGTAAACTTATAATACACAATTTGGGAATAGTGCAGCCCAATTTAGTTTAACTAGTTCAGCTAAGCTACATAGCTCACTTTCCCTTTGTGATTTATGAGAAAAAACGCAAAACGTGACACATGTTGAAGTTTGAGACCCACTCACCAGCTCCCAGCAGGGATAGCATGTTCTCTCACCAGTCTGTGCTTTTCTCCTTCTCCCAGACCACCCTCTTGGCGAGTACAGCTCTGCACATGGCATTGGTGATTGAAGCTGCTTCTCCTGACAGGTATCTCTCTGTGTGCATCAGCTGCCGTTGCACAGCTTTGATCCTTGCAAGCACAGTCCATTGTTGCCGGAGGTAGCTACCTCCATGGTGAGGACTCGGAGTACCCCACTATCCTGTCTACAGATCAAGCAAGAGCATTCCTGTGACTTGACATCACACCATGCCAATGAAAGTAGAAGGCTTTAATCTGTTAGATTGCTCGCAAGTTCTGTTCAACAGCAGTAAGGAAGACCTGGAATGTGATAACAAGCACAAGGAAGTTGCTGGCACACACCCCGGAAATGAAACACGGAGACAGTATGTGGATCAAAACAGCCGCACTCTTTAATCAAATAAGAGCAAAGAAAGTTGGTGGGGATTGCTGCTAAGTAATCACGGGTCCAGCATTTTTATGTTAATACCTACTTAAACCACAACAGGTGTCTGGCTTGGATATGCCCTCCAATGCCAGCACCAAATCAAACTTTACCAAACATTCCCCTTCGAACAGCCAAGGCCGAAGGGGAAACACCCTGACGGGCATGAGTAAGGAGGAAAGTGTCTTCAGGTTTGAGGGCTGTTCTTGCCCTTACCCCCGGCATACACCCCTCCCAGGGTGACGATCCTGTTGTTAGCCGTGCCCTGCTTATCGCCAGGTATCGCCTCCCCATCTCTTATGAAGATGACTCTTTTCTCTATCCTAAACTGCCTATCCTAAAACACCTATTAACCATACTGGACCCCCGCAAGAATGCGACATATGAATGAACGTAGGTAATCTTTCAAGCCAATTTATTGCCACATTGGAACAATGTCCGCATTAGCCTACTTGTAAGTATTCCCTTAGCCAAATTAAAGTTCCCTTATTAACATTAGACTCCAATCCGATGATCATCTCTAATTAGCCAAATCTTGTTCTGATTCTCAAACCTTTAACTAATTTATTTACCTATTCCAACACTGCGAAGAAGGCAAAACTTGAACGCCCCTCATAATATTTGAGGTGCCTTCCAAAATTCCTTCTTGGTCCCCTAATGGCAACCAGTTCTACCCACAGTATTAGAGGGAATGGGTGGGTGGGTGCTAACTAACCAATGATTTAGGAGCGAATGAAGCTCCACATCATTGCGGACACGTACGGGCAGTGCGCCCCACCCCCTTCTAGCAAAGGGGAGGGGCTGCCCCGCACTGTCCAATCACGCGCTCCCAAGCAGGAGCACATGATGCCCAGGCAGCCTATCCGGGCTACTGGGCTCAACATACGGGGTTTTCCCCCACTCCCTGCGGCTCTGGACTCCATGTCCATCCCCTCTCATAGGGGCGTGGCAACCTCCCCCTGCTACCATTTTGGGCGGCGGAGGGGCCCTTCTCTGCATGGGATTCCAGTGCAGTTCCAGTGCCCATGAACTGCTGACCATGCACTAAATAGTTTGAACAGCTGAAAGAGCCGGGTGCTTGCCTAGCTAGGATTGGCTGTGTGCTGAATGTGAAGAACTATTGGCTACTACCGGACATGTGTCCTTACAGGACTGACTGTGCACCTGTGTTTGTGTGTGAGTGTGTTGCTGCACCAGCACTGCCAATCCAAGGGGTTTTTAAACTGCATGAACATTTCTGTCACAGCTCATCTAAAAGTGTTACAAATATTAGCACCACAGAAGCATGGAATTTTTTTTAATGGGGTGGGTTGGAACTACTAAATGTTAAGACATGGACAGGCCTGGCTCGAGAAGAGAGCAGCTGCATCAGAAGGGTGGAGGAGGCCCTGTTCAGAGACTGTTATTCACAGACCTGAGCTGAATGTTTCCAGGAGCTGACTCAAGCATTACAGAAAAGGAAGGGCTTTTTCATCCAAAGCCTGCAGCTTGGACAATTTTTATGCTTCCAGTCCAAAGAGAACTGTGAGTCATGATTATTCTGTCTGGATTCATGGGTTTGTCTTAAGGGTCTATGTCCCATTATATGCTTCATCGCTGTTCTTGTGTATTTTGATGTACACTGATTTCTGCTGTTATTGAGAAGGATCTGCTATAGAGTAATAGCAATCAGACTGAAGGTTTTTAATTGAAAAGAGTAATGTTATTCCAATGCTTATGTTAAATGTAGAAATATAAAGATCTCATTTTAAGTATAGAACAATTAAAATATATTTATTTTATTTTATTTTATTTTATTTTGTTCTGCAACTACTGGTGAGAGTTCTGCTGTCAAATCCAGACTGAACCTGCCCATTGCTCCTGCAGTTACTGGAGTTGTAGTGGGTTACATACGATAAAAATATAAGATTTATTTTATGTAACCCACCATAACTTCAATATCTGCAGGAGCAGCAGGCAAAGTCATTCTGGATTTGACAGCAGAACTCCTACCAGTAATTGCAGAAAACAAAATGAAATAAATTAACACAAATATATTTCAAATTGTCTATACTTAAAATGAGATCTTTATATTTCTACATTTCACATTAGCATTGGAAAAGTATTACTATTTTTCAGTAAAATCCTTCAGTCTGATTGCTATTACTCTAAAGCAGATCTTTCCAATAACAAGGAATCAATGTACATCAGAATACACAAAACTAGAGATGAAGCATATAATGAGACATAGGTCCCATGAATCCAGACATAATAAGCATGGCTTATAGCTCTCTTTTGGGCTTAAAGGACAGAAATTGTCCAAGCTGCAGGCTGTGGATGAAAAGGCCTTCCTTCTCTGTAATGCTTGAGTCCGTTCCTGTAAACATTCAGATCAGGTCTGAAAAGCAATGAAGGTCACTGTGCTTGAAATTTATGTGAGCAGAGCCACCCATTGGTTAAATGTAATGCATATATAGTCTCTTATTGTTTCAAAGTAACAGTTTTTGTTTGCAACAAGCATGAGAGATTCATAATCATAACGCCATAGAAAGCTCTTGCTGTGGGTTGTTAACCCAGGAAAGTCCAATGGCTTTGTCTTTGTTTGTGGGTGTTCTGGCCACCCGTAGGTTGTGGCCCAGAGAAGTTGGGTGGTGGTGGATGCCCTGGCCGTTGCTGATATTTGGGTGAGGCCTGGTGTACAGAACACATGCACGCAATGGGGTTCTCCATATGCATGATGGATTGCAGGCACTGAGCAATCATACTGCAGTTCCAACTTCAGAGATGAGAGAGTGGGATGGGATCAAGATTGCAACTTTTCTGGATATTTGTGCACTGCCAGAACTTAAACAGTCACTAATGGAGGCTGGACCTTCCCTGCCATTTTTCTTCATCACTGCCATAATGACAGTGAGAGGATACCTGTGGACCCTGCCTGATTGCCTTGATCAGATGGCAGAGATTAATGTCTTGGGGAAAACAAGTGAATCGATGTATAGGGAATGTGGATCCACTGATGGAGAGCTTCTTGCCCTATACAAGGTTTGGACAAGCGGAAAAATGCAGAGAACCCTCACAAACAGGAATGTTTTCTGTGCCAACTGTATGGTAATGCAGAACGTGCTAGAGAGGGGGTACAAGAGATGCATGTTTGAGTGGGTTTTTTATGCAAACCGAGAGAGATTTCCAACACCACAGAGACACACACCCATCAAAAAAAACTGTATGTACATTGCTGTGAGCATGGATGAGAGAAACCAGGTGGTGGCAACATGGAAAGAGCATTGCTTTCTATTTCAATTTTTACTTTCTTTCAATTTTCAAGATTGGTGCTCAATAAAGTATGCAATTTGATCAATAAACTCACAATTCTGTGCATAGCCAAAGGTTATTTTCATCCACCAAGTGCTCACAGGTATAATCTGAGGTATGAACCTCTGTTGGTGGGTAGGGATAGCAGTTGCTGGACTGTCTCTCAGAATCACAATAGCCTGGTAGAAAGAAACAGCTGGTGCAGCTTCTTCTTCCCATGGTTCGCCACGGCTCCGATTCATCATAGGTAGCGGTATATTGAGAAAGGGGGATCGGTGGGCGGAGCATGACAAAGAAGAATGCCTGCCTGCGTAACAGGCTTGTCACGCTAAACCTGTGAGTGGGGGCTGAGTGAGAGTTTCCTGAATGCACAAGTAATACACGCAGAGAGCTGCCCGTTTATTAACGTTTACATGCTAAACATATGAGAGGGGACCAAACCTGGACTCCAGGGGGCTATCGTCTCATTTGTTAACACTCTAAGGGCATCTTTAGACATAAAAAAGACTGGGTGTCAAAAACCTTAAGCACATGTTTGGCCTTTGCGTGTAACTGCCATAACAATTCCAACACCAATTTGGCCATCCATTGAACACACGTTGTGAACACCATTGCATCACAAGGACAATTTGAGTTTTCTGGCTGAACACATGGCCAGTGTTGTGTCTAATGATATCATGTGGTGTTTTCGCAGGTACGACACAGGGAACGAGGTGGAAGCACTTGTGTGCTGAAATTGGGAGGTGAGGAAAACACCGATTTGCCCCAAGATGGGCTGTGTGTCTAAGCACCATGTTCACCACATGGCGAACACAGGACTAAACCAGTGTTCATAACAAGGTCAAAACACACATTCAGACACCCATTCTCATTATGTCTAAATACAACCTAAGACTTTTGTGGGGCCAGAATCCAATCCAGTGCTCTTAAATATTTTCCCCTTAAATTATTGATATGTACTTTTACATACTGTCATGTAAATATTTGTCTGAGAATATGGTTGTATATATTTATTATTTCAATAAATGTTGGTGCCAATCAATTGAAATGGTAGTTTTTGAAGCACTTTAGTGCTTCTAATCAAGTAGCAGGTATACCTGTGTTGATATTTTCCTCCTGAAAAATCATATAAAACAAATCCAGGTAAAGTATGGTTGCTGTGTTGGTCCAAGTCACAGAGATGGAGACAAAGTAGTTCAAATGATATCTTTGATATTGAATGATACTGAATGATATCTAGGACTGAAACTCAGTCCTCAAGAAAGTTTAAAACTTTGGACCAGGGAATCAGGTCCTTGGTTCTGAATTTCTGAAGTTCCAAAGTACCAAGTACCATGGCCAGTCCCTGGAAAACTTTGAAAAATTTTGGATGCCCTCATTAAGTGCTGGGGCCATTTCCCATGTGGGATGATCCAGAAGGGTTGACCCTCTAGGAATTAAACTTGGTGCCATATTTGGTAGGAGAGGGTATGGCAGGGGACATTTGAGTGATGGATAAGTCAGATGGCAAGTTTTGATTGGCTGGCAAACCAGATGGCAAGTTTTGATTGGCTGGTAGGGGCAAAATAAAAGTGGCTGCACAGCCATTTTCCATTCCCTTTGGTGAATTTGGCTGTGTGCTACACTGCTGATCTGTAAGGAATTGACTTGGGGGGGGGAGGGGTGCCTGGTCTGCCCTGACCTGTCCATTTGTCATGTATCCTGTATATAAGCATATATTTTCTGACCATCTGTGTTTCAAAATATTGGAAATCACAATTGGCCTTTCTGTATGGTGAATTCCTAAAGAGCTGTCCTATAGTGACATTTCTACTGAACTCCTGACCATTTACTGGAACAGGAGATGTAACTAGCTAGTCTGTCTTTCTAAAGAAATCAACATTTTCTGTTGATCAGTCTCAAGATACGTGACTTCCTGGCAGGGCAGGAAAAGGCCTTGTTTGTTTGGAGTTTACTCATTGTTAATCCTATCTCCGATGACAGTTACACCTGCTTACTATGTATTACACATATAGTTTACTATGTACTTTGAGAAAAACCCTCCCTGTCAACAGTCTTGACCTGACGTCATCTAAACTGATTCCAAGCATCTTTTTCTCTATAAGAAGAGAGAGGAAAGATGGATTTTTCAGAAAGCTTCCTTTCCTGAAGCTTCTCTCACTTCTTTCATATGGCAGTATGGGACAAAGGACTGGGTAATATGAATATAAATGTATATTCTTAGATGCATTGAGCCAACAACTAACAGCAATAATACTTAGAGCATATGTTATATCTTATAGATGTTAAGATCTTTGAATCTGTAAAACTGTTCCTTGAACAGACATATCTTTCTAAACCATGTATTTATAACTGACATTGTCTCTTTTGTACTGTCTTTATTTGAACTTAAGTAAACTATTGCTTTATATTTATAATATTCCTTGTCTCATACCCTCATTTATAAATAAATGGTCTTTACAATACTTTGCTGAGCTGGCTGACTTATTAGCAAAGTGTAAACTGAGTTTCCACATATTGGAAAAGAGCGCCCTATATCCAAACCAGATCATGTCTTGCCTGGACCACTAAGCGCAAATTCCTTTTGAGGAAACTGAGGCACAACGTGACGCATACAGGCAATGCTGGGCGATGGGAGTTAGTTGTTTCATGTGCCTTGCCATGATTATTTTTATATGTTTTTTAAAAAAAATAAGTGGGTGCCACACTGCTGCTACCTGCTGCTTGGCAGGCACCATGGAAGCCAGAGAGATCTCTGCTTTGCTCCACCAATGCCATGTCTTTTTTAAAAATATACAGGTGCCACTGCTGCCTGCTGGTTGCACTGCTTGGCACCATGCTGGCCAGAAGGATCTGCCTAGCTCCACTTCCCTTGGCCTCAACTATCCATATACTAGGGGCAATTCTGGGGGTTGCCACCAGTGCCAAATATACTTAAAGTTTGGGTGTTGCCTGCTGCTGCGCCTTGCACTGCCTGTTAGCAAGTTGGCAGCAGCCTAGAGGGCTTGGTTGGCATAATGATTTTAAAGTGGGTACACTGCTGATGAGGGGCCATGCTGTGGGTACACTACTGCTGGCTTTTTGTGCGATTTCTGCCCACAGTTGCACTTTTGTGGTGGGTTTGTCTTCTTGAGCAATTGTCCCACTCTTGCTAGCCTGATTTTCTGGGCACTGCTTGTTTGGCAAATGCATAACTATTTTAAAGTGGATGCACTGCTGATGGTGGAGCATGCTGTGGGTACACCACTGGTGGGTTGAATTTCTGCCAGAAGTTGCACTTTTGGGGGTTAGTCTTCTTGAATGACTGCCACACTCTTGCTGGCCTACTTTTCTGGGCACTTCTTGGTTGGCATAATGATTTTAAAGTGGATGTGCTCAGCGCAGAGTAGTTCCGGTTTCCACGATTCTGAATGCTGCAGTTCTGAGTTCCAAATTTTGGGTACTCGGACAAAATACTGAAGTCTGGCCGAATACCCGGACCAAGTAATCGGAACTTTGGAACTCAGTCCGAGTACCTAGAAGACCTATTTGGTGCAGCCCTAATGATATCCAATAAAATATATTATTTGAACTACTTTGTCTCCATCTTGTGGAAGCTCATAAGCTGAGGTCTGAAAACTTGGGGCAGAAATGATAGAGATGAACTGAGTTCTTCCAATGCTCCATGTACTCATTACAACTTATTGCAATAGATAAAAATTGCCCTTCACACTTAGTACTATTTTTCACTTTCTGTAAGAGTTTGTTGTTTATTAGCCTTGAAGATGTTCTTCTCTAATATAAACGGTCTGTTAACAATTCTGTTTCTAACACAGCTCCAAACTGGTTTTCTAACTGATAAGAAATGCCTCTTTGCCTGTAACCTAAAAAGTCTATAAAAGTATTTTTTGACTCTGCCTAGGGAGGGACTCTAGTTCTATAGGGGAAGCCCTGTGAACCTAGGACCCTCCTGACAGCTGACAGATAAAGAAATAAAGTTTCTCTGATATATTCCTTCCATACACAGTGTGTGTCCTGATTTCTTCTACAATCTCATGTAAAACTAATGAAGAATGAGGGGTAAGTAATGCTGTGTTGCTTTGGAAGTGAACATTGAAATTGTTGGAAGGACTTCTTGGCCTGGAATGTGTCATCACTTCAAAAATGTAAATCAGAAACTGAAGTTAGTGGGGATACACCAGAGAAAATGACATGAGAATTTGAACACAAATACGAAGAGTAACAGAGACATATAATTTCCCTAAACAAACAAACAAACAAACATATTTTTCCACATACCTAAGCAAAATGGAGGGGCTGTCCATTGTCCCGAGTCACAGGTAACATATTTCGATCCCTGTAGTATATATAAATTTTTGCATCGGTATTCCAGTCTTTCACCTGACTGATAAGATGGATATGAGAGAGAAACAGTGTCTCCATTTTCAATAACAGGTGCGGGACCACACTTTCCACCTGCCTCTGAATTAAAATATTGAAAGAGAATACACGATAACTTTAATATAATTAACACCCATGGAACCAGAGAACACTGTAATAGGATTTTGCAATTTGCAATTGATGGCAATGCAATTAATGGCAATGGTTCTTGAAGTTGGAATTGTTACAAACACAACAGTTCATTATAAGTAGGAACTCGAGTTCACTGCATTTAAAATGCAGTGAACCTGGGTCCTTGATTATAAATAGGGTTTGTTATAGAGAGGATTAAAGGTAAGTAAGAAAACATCTGCTTTTACAGTAAAGGAGAATTTACAAGCAATGCTGTGTGTAGCACTATCAATTTACTCAGATTTGTGTATCAGGAAATCAAAGGGAAAAAGTTAAATAATTATTAGAACTATAACAGATTTAATTACGATACAAGTTTACAAAATCATGATGGGGTGGAACAAGTAAATAAGAAGTGGTTATTTATCCTTTTCACCAAGGGTGGGGAACTTTTTTCCTTCTTGGGGCCATTTTGAAAATTAGTACAAACTCTGAGGAACACAGAAGTGATTATTTATTATTCTTATTCTTATTATTCATACATTTTATATGCCGCCCCCTCCTGCTACAAGCATCTCGTGGCAGCTAACAATGGGGGGCAAGAATGTTTAAAAAGTGCTCTCAAGAAAAGGAGGGTCCAGATTTTTGCCATTGATTTGTCCCCTACCATTGTGTGCATGCCCTCATCTCTACTCCTCTATCCTTGGCTCAAGTTTTTAGTGGTTGTAGGTAGGAACTGAATCCAGTGACCAGATTCAGTAACAGGAAAGGGGCTACATTGGCCTGAAGTTCCCCATCCCTGCTTTACACATTATACTACCCGTGGGGAAAATCAGTCCTGTGGAATTTCATCCTGTGGTGGAGCTGTTTGAACAAATGTTCAAATAGCTCCTGCTTCTCCCTATTTATTCTGCCACACCCTGGATTCTTACTGCCTGAGGGACCCCATTAGGTGGCTGCATAAACTTCTAATATATCAAAGCCTGTAATTTTACATCTCCATCCCTCCCTTAATTCCAGCCCTATGAGATATAATTCCCCTGAGGAAGATGGGAGAGGGGGGCTTTAATTCCCCTCCCCCATTGATCTACTATCCCTGCTAAGGCTACCTGCCTAGGGAAGAGGCAGTGGTGGATATATTGTGTAGGGAGAGAGGGCATGGAAGAAGCCTTCTCTAGTGATTCTTTACCGGCTTGTAAATTTCAGTGCCTATCTGCTAATGGAGCTGCCAAGTAGCTGTTTTGCAAGGAAGTCAAGAGGTGCATTCCTCTCACCTTTCGTGCTCTTTCAAAGTACTATCATCTCTTCCAGAAATTACAAGTAGATTGACAGCTCACATTTCTTTAGCATCTATGGTGGCCTGGAGGACTAATATTGTGAGAAGATGGTATTCATGCCATGTGGTATTCTCTGATGGTCCATGGGTCTGCTGAGGAGTTCTCTGGATTTGTTCCAGGGAAAAAACCTCAGCAAACCCACATTTTCTCCAGGTTGTTCCTGTATGTGAGTGGCCAAACATAATGCTTGTTCTTGTGTCTGTAGGCTGGAACAGGTGGCAAGTGTTATGTGCAGACACGCCTTCTGAGTCAACTGAACCTGGCCACTCTCAGAGACAGGATGCTGGGGTGGATGAAACATTGTTCTGATTCAGTATGACATTTCTTATCTTCTTACGTTATATAATAATAAATAATAATAATAATAATAATAAATAATACATTTATTTACGGCCATGAGCCAAATAGACAAGACATACAAACAATACAATGAGAACATCACAAACAATTTCTGATGACCAATCTAGGCCTTAATACCCCTTCCCCCCCCAAAAAAATTAACATTTGAGACCCATATGTGTCATGACCCAAACTGTTATTCCAGTGGCTGTCTAAACTGTAGAAACAGTTTCCAAAGATTAAATGTGGCCACCAAATATCGGGCTACCTCAGTCTTGATTGAAATATCTGAGTCTGCTAAAGCAAGCATAAGTAAGTTGTTCTCAGACCTGTCCTGAAATTTCTGCAGGAAGGTAACCAAAAAGTGGGAGCGCAGTGTGTCATATAAATGACAACTAAATAGAATGTGGGCTACCGACTCAACATGCTGTCTGGACACACTCTGTCAGAGAACTCGGTAGCATTAAATCATCCATCCAGTACCATAGAGGGGAGTGCATTGAAACGAGCACACATAAACAGGTATTTGGCCCTTCCAGATAAACCCAAGGTCAAATACGCGGCCATACATGGGCGGGAATGAATATAGGGGAGATAATCCACTACATGGGGGGAAGCCCTTATACTGGCCATTTCCTCCTGCAATCCCCTGTTGGTAAGCCTATTGACTATTTCCTTGATCATTACGCCCAGATCTTTCTGGGCCCAGTATTCCAGATGAAAGCCCAGCCTACATATAAAACTCTCCACCGCTTTTAACCAATTACTAGCAAACATATCTGCTTGCCAAAATTGCACCTTGAGATTTACAAAGTTTCACCCAAAATTTGAGGACCAAACCCCATACTACCAATGTTCATTTCAGCTGCCCCACTTCTGCCCTTATAGCCGCAAAAAGGGTGTAACCCTGGGAATCCTCAGAAGCCTCTGCAGAAACCTAGCTTGGAGGCTATCCAGCTTCCCCAACTTAGATGGTATAAGTGGGGCCCATACTTCCGCACCATAAAAGAGCTGGGCCCACATCTTTGCATTCAAAATCTTAACTGCGGGATTGATTGCAACTCTTCCTGAACTGAGGAAGAGTTTGGACACATGTACCTCTGACTGTAGAAAGTGCTCTCTAAAAGTGATTGTCCCAGGAGCCTGATGCCTGGAAATTCAGCCCCAGGTACTAAAAACTCTTAACCTCGGAGACACTATGACCCCCTATTGACCAGGGACAAGTTTTATGAGACCTGGAAAAAAACATGATTTTTTATTTGTCTTGGTTAATTACAAGGTCGTTCTTTTGACAAAAATTCATAAAACAGAACAACTGTCTATTCAGGCCTATTCAGGTCTGTGACATTATTACAATGTTATCAGCATACAGAAGACAAGCCACTGAGCGATTTGCCAATTTAGGAGGAAAATAGGAGGATGAGGCAAGGAGAGGAATCAATCCATTAATGAATAAATTTAAAAGGGTAGGTGCCAATACACACCCTTGTCTCACACCTGAACAGGTAGAAATAGGTTCTGTTAATCGGCCTGAGCGCTCATTCTTGACAGCCAACATGGTGTTATTATTCAAACGCTGTAGAAGGAACAGTAACCTATTATCAATACCCATTTCCCCCAACTTCTCCCACAGGATGGTCCTGCTGACCCTGTCAAAAGCTTGTTTGAGATCCAAAAATGCTACATAAAACTTTTGATTACAGGCCACATACTTTTCAATTAAATGCTGAAGAATCAAGCAGTGTTCAATGGTGGAACGGCCTTTTTGAAAGCCAGCCTGTTCTGGACAGAGAATACCGGCCTGCGTCAACCAAGCATTAAGTTTAAGTAAAAGCCACTTACCATAGATTTTGCTTATAGTGGCTAAAAGGTGGATGGGCCTATAATTAGATGGCAGGGCTCAATCGCCCTTTTTGAAAATAGGTGCCACTATCGTTTTTTCCCAGGCAGCCATCAGATTTCCAGTACTGTTTATTTGAGTGAAAAGTGCAGCCAACATTGGAGCCCACCAATCTATATTGTTCTTGATCAGGTCAATTGAGATTAAATCTGGACCAGGAGCCTTTCCATGTTTGAAAGTACCAATGATCTCCACAATTTCACTGGCTGCCACCAGCGGCCATGATACTGAAAGATCCAACTCCTCCCTAGATACTTGGGCACCAGCAGCTATAGGATCTCCCGCATACAAAGTTTGAAAATGTGTGATCCAAACAGAATCTGGGACCAACACTGGCAGTGAATCTGGCCTAGGTTTACCCTGGCTATTAACCAATTGCCAGAACTTTTTACTGTCCTGCCCTTCAGCTGAGGCTACCAACGTGTCCCAATAATTTTCCCAGGATAGACACCTCTTAGTCTTAATGGTAGCTTTGTAGAAGTGCTTAACCTGGGAATACTGAAAGTGAAGACAAGCATAACTCCCCTTCCTATACTCCAAATATATTGCCACCATCCGCCCTCTAAGCAGCCTGCATTCTGCATCATACCAAGGTTTATGATAAGGATTCTGATTTTGGGTCTTGACCAAACCAGGGGCATAAGATAATAGCAAATTGGTTATCTGCTCACTCACAAAGGAAAATTTCCCAATAATGTCCAAATGATCCTCCCCCGGGGTCACCTCTGATCCCCCAGCAATGCATGGGTACTCCTACAAGAGGCAGCCCACACTTTCCAGTACTGCCCCACTAAGCTTAATAGTTACATGACGGGCCCCTGCCTGGTGGGAAACCCACTCCCTAGGCAGCAAAAGCGCCCTAGGTACTCTGAGTTTGAGATCCAGGGGAAGATGATCACTCTCCTGGCAAGAGCCCACCACAAAGTTCCCAATAAAGGGTATCAATTCTGGCAAAACCTCCACATTATCCCCCACACTAGAGCCAGCAGNGGGGGGGGAGGGGTGCCTGGTCTGCCCTGACCTGTCCATTTGTCATGTATCCTGTATATAAGCATATATTTTCTGACCATCTGTGTTTCAAAATATTGGAAATCACAATTGGCCTTTCTGTATGGTGAATTCCTAAAGAGCTGTCCTATAGTGACATTTCTACTGAACTCCTGACCATTTACTGGAACAGGAGATGTAACTAGCTAGTCTGTCTTTCTAAAGAAATCAACATTTTCTGTTGATCAGTCTCAAGATACGTGACTTCCTGGCAGGGCAGGAAAAGGCCTTGTTTGTTTGGAGTTTACTCATTGTTAATCCTATCTCCGATGACAGTTACACCTGCTTACTATGTATTACACATATAGTTTACTATGTACTTTGAGAAAAACCCTCCCTGTCAACAGTCTTGACCTGACGTCATCTAAACTGATTCCAAGCATCTTTTTCTCTATAAGAAGAGAGAGGAAAGATGGATTTTTCAGAAAGATTACTTTCCTGAAGCTTCTCTCACTTATTTCAAATGGCAGTATGGGACAAAGGACTGGGTAATATGAATATAAATGTATATTCTTAGATGCATTGAGCCAACAACTAACAGCAATAATACTTAGAGCATATGTTATATCTTATAGATGTTAAGATCTTTGAATCTGTAAAACTGTTCCTTGAACAGACATATCTTTCTAAACCATGTATTTATAACTGACATTGTCTCTTTTGTACTGTCTTTATTTGAACTTAAGTAAACTATTGCTTTATATTTATAATATTCCTTGTCTCATACCCTCATTTATAAATAAATGGTCTTTACAATACTTTGCTGAGCTGGCTGACTTATTAGCAAAGTGTAAACTGAGTTTCCACATATTGGAAAAGAGCGCCCTATATCCAAACCAGATCATGTCTTGCCTGGACCACTAAGCGCAAATTCCTTTTGAGGAAACTGAGGCACAACGTGACGCATACAGGCAATGCTGGGCGATGGGAGTTAGTTGTTTCATGTGCCTTGCCATGATTATTTTTATATGTTTTTTAAAAAAAATAAGTGGGTGCCACACTGCTGCTACCTGCTGCTTGGCAGGCACCATGGAAGCCAGAGAGATCTCTGCTTTGCTCCACCAATGCCATGTCTTTTTTAAAAATATACAGGTGCCACTGCTGCCTGCTGGTTGCACTGCTTGGCACCATGCTGGCCAGAAGGATCTGCCTAGCTCCACTTCCCTTGGCCTCAACTATCCATATACTAGGGGCAATTCTGGGGGTTGCCACCAGTGCCAAATATACTTAAAGTTTGGGTGTTGCCTGCTGCTGCGCCTTGCACTGCCTGTTAGCAAGTTGGCAGCAGCCTAGAGGGCTTGGTTGGCATAATGATTTTAAAGTGGGTACACTGCTGATGAGGGGCCATGCTGTGGGTACACTACTGCTGGCTTTTTGTGCGATTTCTGCCCACAGTTGCACTTTTGTGGTGGGTTTGTCTTCTTGAGCAATTGTCCCACTCTTGCTAGCCTGATTTTCTGGGCACTGCTTGTTTGGCAAATGCATAACTATTTTAAAGTGGATGCACTGCTGATGGTGGAGCATGCTGTGGGTACACCACTGGTGGGTTGAATTTCTGCCAGAAGTTGCACTTTTGGGGGTTAGTCTTCTTGAATGACTGCCACACTCTTGCTGGCCTACTTTTCTGGGCACTTCTTGGTTGGCATAATGATTTTAAAGTGGATGTGCTCAGCGCAGAGTAGTTCCGGTTTCCACGATTCTGAATGCTGCAGTTCTGAGTTCCAAATTTTGGGTACTCGGACAAAATACTGAAGTCTGGCCGAATACCCGGACCAAGTAATCGGAACTTTGGAACTCAGTCCGAGTACCTAGAAGACCTATTTGGTGCAGCCCTAATGATATCCAATAAAATATATTATTTGAACTACTTTGTCTCCATCTTGTGGAAGCTCATAAGCTGAGGTCTGAAAACTTGGGGCAGAAATGATAGAGATGAACTGAGTTCTTCCAATGCTCCATGTACTCATTACAACTTATTGCAATAGATAAAAATTGCCCTTCACACTTAGTACTATTTTTCACTTTCTGTAAGAGTTTGTTGTTTATTAGCCTTGAAGATGTTCTTCTCTAATATAAACGGTCTGTTAACAATTCTGTTTCTAACACAGCTCCAAACTGGTTTTCTAACTGATAAGAAATGCCTCTTTGCCTGTAACCTAAAAAGTCTATAAAAGTATTTTTTGACTCTGCCTAGGGAGGGACTCTAGTTCTATAGGGGAAGCCCTGTGAACCTAGGACCCTCCTGACAGCTGACAGATAAAGAAATAAAGTTTCTCTGATATATTCCTTCCATACACAGTGTGTGTCCTGATTTCTTCGACAATTTCATGTAAAATTAATAAAGAATGAGGAGTAAGTAATGCTGTGTTGCTTTGGAAGTTGACATTGAAATTGCTGGAAGGACCTCTTGGCCTGGAATGTCTCATCATTTCAAAAATGTAAATTAGAAACTGAAATTAGTGGGGATACACCAGAGAAAATGACATGAGAATTTGAACACAAATACGAAGAGTAGCAGAGACATATAATTTCCCTAAACGAACAAACATATTTTTCCACATACCTAAGCAAAATGGAGGGGCTGTCCATTGTCCCGAGTCACAGGTAACATATTTCGATCCCTGTAGTATATATAAATTTTTGCATCGGTATTCCAGTCTTACACCTGAGTCATAAGATGGGTATGAGAGAGAAACAGTGTCTCCATTTTCAATAACAGGTGCGGGACCACACTTTCCACCTGCCTCTGAATTAAAATATTGAAAGAGAATACATAATAATTTTAATATAATGAACACCCATGGAACCAGAGAACACTAATAGGATTTTTCAATTTGCAATTGATGGCAATGCAATTAATGGCAATGGTTCTTGAAGTTAGAATTATTACAAACACAGCGGTTCATTATAAGCAGGAACTCGAGTGCACTGCGTTTAAAATGCAGTGAACCTGGGTCCTTGATTATAAACAGGGTTTGTTATAGAGAGGATTAAAGGTAAGTATGAAAACATCTGCTTTTACAATAAAGGAGAATTTACAAGCACTGCTGTGTGTAGCACTATCAATTTACTCGGATTTGTGTATCAGGAAATCAAAGAGAAAAAATTAAATAATTATTAGAACTATAACAGATTTAATTACGATACAAGTTTACAAAATCATGATTGGGGTGGAACAAGTAAATAAGAAGTGGTTATTTATCCTTTTCACCAAGGGTGGGGAACTTCTTTCCTTCTTGGGGCCATTTTGAAAATTAGTACAAACTCTGAGGAACACATAGAAGTGATTATTTATTATTCTTATTCTTATTCATAAATTTTATGCGCCGCCCACTCCTGCTACAAGCATCTCAGGGCAACTAACAATGAGGGGCAAGGATGTTTAAAAAGTGCTCTCAAGAAAAGGAGGGTCCAGATTTTTGGCATTGATTTGTCCCCTACCATTGTGTGCATGCCCTCATCTCTGCTCNATTTCCTCCAATGCCTCAGTCACAACAGACCAGAACCTAATGTTATAAGATTTGGCATTTGCTGGGGGTATATATGTTGTGGCTATAATAATTGTATGGCCCTCACTTAGGATTACTACTGCCAAAAACACTGATGTTTAGACTATACTGTGACTATCTGGGCTTTAAATAAATTGGAAAGAAAACACACCAGACCTCCACTCGGCCGACCCTTAGCTAAAGGCAAAGTAGCTGGGACAAAACGGGATGTATAATTCTCAATTACTGCCAGGCAGGGAGCCCAAGTTTCTTGCAGCAGTGTTATAATGAATTGGCTCAGATAGTTCAAAGCCTCTGTAAAACTAGCAAGCCTAGCCCATCCTGCTGCATTCTATCGGGGTCATAACACTGCCTGTCTCAGTTCTCTGGGGACTTAGTGGCCACCGCCCTCTCAATAGAGTCCTGCTGAGAATCTTTTGCTGGAGTGGGCTCCAACCCCTCCCCAGATTTTATTGGGCTTGAAGCAACACAAACCTGTGACTGAATGGCTAGGGGAGAGATTTTAGAAGTGTCCCCCCTGACATTTCCCCTATCAAACTGCCCCAATTCCGGAAAATTTATAAAAACAGAAGCTGCAAAATCCATTTCATCTGCATCTGATAATGAAGGAGTAGAGCTAACCGTTGGCCCACCTGGCAAAACCCTCCTAAACTGGGTACCAACTGGTTCTACGGGCTGGGATACAGGCATAGTCAAATTGTCCAATCATTTACTGTTTCTTTAGGGCCCTCAGTACAACACCCCTCTGCTATATCCCCACCCTCAGGGGTGATCTTAGGGGGATATGGGTCTGAAGCCCTCTTACACGACAATCCCAGAGTAGTTGACAAAGCTCGAGGCACAGTATCAATCAAAACCTCCTCCAAAATAACCCCCAAGATGCAAACAAATCTACTTTGGACAATAGATGATTAAAAATCTGTGTGGTCCAGAAATGTACAACCAACCTCTGGCTGTCCCTAGGGGTTGGTAAAATTTGGTAAGCCTGCACCTGCCAAAACGGAATTGGATGGACCAGAATAGATGAGAGGTGACATTGAATTGCCGATTTGTTAGACCAGCGAGAAAAGGTACCATTAGGAAGTGGATGTACCCTTATAGAAAGTGCCTTCTTGTCCACCCTTAAGGATCTCTGGTTTATGAAATCCTGATTTCCAGTAGGGTCTACCTGCCCATGCAGACTACTTTGCACAGGTGCAGACAACCCCTCAGCAAAGGGAGAGAAGCTGTGAGCATTTTCCATTCCTTGAAAAGAATTATGTCTGCCCTTACAAAAAGCCTGAACATCAGAACCAATATGGTCACAATTAGACTTCATTACATATTCCACCAGGGAATTCAATTGCACCTCTTGGTTTTTTAAAACTTGGCCAATAGCCTCTAGTTGGGCATGCAACTTCTCTGAAAATTCTACTATTAAGCGACATTGATCCCCCCCAAAGTCTGTACAATAAGGTAGACATGTCCATAGATGACCCCTGTGCTGCAGGAAATGCATCCCCTTTCCTGGGGGGGTATTATTTAGACCAAAAGTTAATGAGTCTATCGAGGTAATACCACCCCCTTCTGGCTGAAGACTTGACTGAAACGGAGACAAGGGTGGGGGACTATACGAATTAGCTGGTAACACCCCACCCCCCCAGAGTACCTGTAGGAGCCATAGCCACAAGAAAGGAGTCCAATTTCTTCTGCTTTGTATGGGGCAGCTCATTTGGCAAAACAACCTCCTGGCACCCTCTTTTCTTAGCCATTTGATGGTCTCAGGAGACAGACAAAGTAATCCAAGCCCAGAGCACAATAATTCATAGATTCTAAGAGAACAATTGACCACTAACAAGAATTTTGGCCTAACCACGGCCTTCGCCTAAGGCCACACACACAAGGGCATGCCCTTGCNTGGCACCATGCTGGCCAGAAGGATCTGCCTAGCTCCACTTCCCTTGGCCTCAACTATCCATATACTAGGGGCAATTCTGGGGGTTGCCACCAGTGCCAAATATACTTAAAGTTTGGGTGTTGCCTGCTGCTGCGCCTTGCACTGCCTGTTAGCAAGTTGGCAGCAGCCTAGAGGGCTTGGTTGGCATAATGATTTTAAAGTGGGTACACTGCTGATGAGGGGACATGCTGTGGGTACACTACTGCTGGCTTTTTGTGCGATTTCTGCCCACAGTTGCACTTTTGTGGTGGGTTTGTCTTCTTGAGCAATTGTCCCACTCTTGCTAGCCTGATTTTCTGGGCACTGCTTGTTTGGCAAATGCATAACTATTTTAAAGTGGATGCACTGCTGATGGTGGAGCATGCTGTGGGTACACCACTGGTGGGTTGAATTTCTGCCAGAAGTTGCACTTTTGGGGGTTAGTCTTCTTGAATGACTGCCACACTCTTGCTGGCCTACTTTTCTGGGCACTTCTTGGTTGGCATAATGATTTTAAAGTGGATGTGCTCAGCGCAGAGTAGTTCCGGTTTCCACGATTCTGAATGCTGCAGTTCTGAGTTCCAAATTTTGGGTACTCGGACAAAATACTGAAGTCTGGCCGAATACCCGGACCAAGTAATCGGAACTTTGGAACTCAGTCCGAGTACCTAGAAGACCTATTTGGTGCAGCCCTAATGATATCCAATAAAATATATTATTTGAACTACTTTGTCTCCATCTTGTGGAAGCTCATAAGCTGAGGTCTGAAAACTTGGGGCAGAAATGATAGAGATGAACTGAGTTCTTCCAATGCTCCATGTACTCATTACAACTTATTGCAATAGATAAAAATTGCCCTTCACACTTAGTACTATTTTTCACTTTCTGTAAGAGTTTGTTGTTTATTAGCCTTGAAGATGTTCTTCTCTAATATAAACGGTCTGTTAACAATTCTGTTTCTAACACAGCTCCAAACTGGTTTTCTAACTGATAAGAAATGCCTCTTTGCCTGTAACCTAAAAAGTCTATAAAAGTATTTTTTGACTCTGCCTAGGGAGGGACTCTAGTTCTATAGGGGAAGCCCTGTGAACCTAGGACCCTCCTGACAGCTGACAGATAAAGAAATAAAGTTTCTCTGATATATTCCTTCCATACACAGTGTGTGTCCTGATTTCTTCTACAATCTCATGTAAAACTAATGAAGAATGAGGGGTAAGTAATGCTGTGTTGCTTTGGAAGTGAACATTGAAATTGTTGGAAGGACTTCTTGGCCTGGAATGTGTCATCACTTCAAAAATGTAAATCAGAAACTGAAGTTAGTGGGGATACACCAGAGAAAATGACATGAGAATTTGAACACAAATACGAAGAGTAACAGAGACATATAATTTCCCTAAACAAACAAACAAACAAACATATTTTTCCACATACCTAAGCAAAATGGAGGGGCTGTCCATTGTCCCGAGTCACAGGTAACATATTTCGATCCCTGTAGTATATATAAATTTTTGCATCGGTATTCCAGTCTTTCACCTGACTGATAAGATGGATATGAGAGAGAAACAGTGTCTCCATTTTCAATAACAGGTGCGGGACCACACTTTCCACCTGCCTCTGAATTAAAATATTGAAAGAGAATACACGATAACTTTAATATAATTAACACCCATGGAACCAGAGAACACTGTAATAGGATTTTGCAATTTGCAATTGATGGCAATGCAATTAATGGCAATGGTTCTTGAAGTTGGAATTGTTACAAACACAACAGTTCATTATAAGTAGGAACTCGAGTTCACTGCATTTAAAATGCAGTGAACCTGGGTCCTTGATTATAAATAGGGTTTGTTATAGAGAGGATTAAAGGTAAGTAAGAAAACATCTGCTTTTACAGTAAAGGAGAATTTACAAGCAATGCTGTGTGTAGCACTATCAATTTACTCAGATTTGTGTATCAGGAAATCAAAGGGAAAAAGTTAAATAATTATTAGAACTATAACAGATTTAATTACGATACAAGTTTACAAAATCATGATGGGGTGGAACAAGTAAATAAGAAGTGGTTATTTATCCTTTTCACCAAGGGTGGGGAACTTTTTTCCTTCTTGGGGCCATTTTGAAAATTAGTACAAACTCTGAGGAACACAGAAGTGATTATTTATTATTCTTATTCTTATTATTCATACATTTTATATGCCGCCCCCTCCTGCTACAAGCATCTCGTGGCAGCTAACAATGGGGGGCAAGAATGTTTAAAAAGTGCTCTCAAGAAAAGGAGGGTCCAGATTTTTGCCATTGATTTGTCCCCTACCATTGTGTGCATGCCCTCATCTCTACTCCTCTATCCTTGGCTCAAGTTTTTAGTGGTTGTAGGTAGGAACTGAATCCAGTGACCAGATTCAGTAACAGGAAAGGGGCTACATTGGCCTGAAGTTCCCCATCCCTGCTTTACACATTATACTACCCGTGGGGAAAATCAGTCCTGTGGAATTTCATCCTGTGGTGGAGCTGTTTGAACAAATGTTCAAATAGCTCCTGCTTCTCCCTATTTATTCTGCCACACCCTGGATTCTTACTGCCTGAGGGACCCCATTAGGTGGCTGCATAAACTTCTAATATATCAAAGCCTGCAATTTTACATCTCCATCCCTCCCTTAATTCCAGCCCTATGAGATATAATTCCCCTGAGGAAGATGGGAGAGGGGGGCTTTAATTCCCCTCCCCCATTGATCTACTATCCCTGCTAAGGCTACCTGCCTAGGGAAGAGGCAGTGGTGGATATATTGTGTAGGGAGAGAGGGCATGGAAGAAGCCTTCTCTAGTGATTCTTTACCGGCTTGTAAATTTCAGTGCCTATCTGCTAATGGAGCTGCCAAGTAGCTGTTTTGCAAGGAAGTCAAGAGGTGCATTCCTCTCACCTTTCGTGCTCTTTCAAAGTACTATCATCTCTTCCAGAAATTACAAGTAGATTGACAGCTCACATTTCTTTAGCATCTATGGTGGCCTGGAGGACTAATATTGTGAGAAGATGGTATTCATGCCATGTGGTATTCTCTGATGGTCCATGGGTCTGCTGAGGAGTTCTCTGGATTTGTTCCAGGGAAAAAACCTCAGCAAACCCACATTTTCTCCAGGTTGTTCCTGTATGTGAGTGGCCAAACATAATGCTTGTTCTTGTGTCTGTAGGCTGGAACAGGTGGCAAGTGTTATGTGCAGACACGCCTTCTGAGTCAACTGAACCTGGCCACTCTCAGAGACAGGATGCTGGGGTGGATGAAACATTGTTCTGATTCAGTATGACATTTCTTATCTTCTTACGTTATATAATAATAAATAATAATAATAATAATAATAAATAATACATTTATTTACGGCCATGAGCCAAATAGACAAGACATACAAACAATACAATGAGAACATCACAAACAATTTCTGATGACCAATCTAGGCCTTAATACCCCTTCCCCCCCCAAAAAAATTAACATTTGAGACCCATATGTGTCATGACCCAAACTGTTATTCCAGTGGCTGTCTAAACTGTAGAAACAGTTTCCAAAGATTAAATGTGGCCACCAAATATCGGGCTACCTCAGTCTTGATTGAAATATCTGAGTCTGCTAAAGCAAGCATAAGTAAGTTGTTCTCAGACCTGTCCTGAAATTTCTGCAGGAAGGTAACCAAAAAGTGGGAGCGCAGTGTGTCATATAAATGACAACTAAATAGAATGTGGGCTACCGACTCAACATGCTGTCTGGACACACTCTGTCAGAGAACTCGGTAGCATTAAATCATCCATCCAGTACCATAGAGGGGAGTGCATTGAAACGAGCACACATAAACAGGTATTTGGCCCTTCCAGATAAACCCAAGGTCAAATACGCGGCCATACATGGGCGGGAATGAATATAGGGGAGATAATCCACTACATGGGGGGAAGCCCTTATACTGGCCATTTCCTCCTGCAATCCCCTGTTGGTAAGCCTATTGACTATTTCCTTGATCATTACGCCCAGATCTTTCTGGGCCCAGTATTCCAGATGAAAGCCCAGCCTACATATAAAACTCTCCACCGCTTTTAACCAATTACTAGCAAACATATCTGCTTGCCAAAATTGCACCTTGAGATTTACAAAGTTTCACCCAAAATTTGAGGACCAAACCCCATACTACCAATGTTCATTTCAGCTGCCCCACTTCTGCCCTTATAGCCGCAAAAAGGGTGTAACCCTGGGAATCCTCAGAAGCCTCTGCAGAAACCTAGCTTGGAGGCTATCCAGCTTCCCCAACTTAGATGGTATAAGTGGGGCCCATACTTCCGCACCATAAAAGAGCTGGGCCCACATCTTTGCATTCAAAATCTTAACTGCGGGATTGATTGCAACTCTTCCTGAACTGAGGAAGAGTTTGGACACATGTACCTCTGACTGTAGAAAGTGCTCTCTAAAAGTGATTGTCCCAGGAGCCTGATGCCTGGAAATTCAGCCCCAGGTACTAAAAACTCTTAACCTCGGAGACACTATGACCCCCTATTGACCAGGGACAAGTTTTATGAGACCTGGAAAAAAACATGATTTTTTATTTGTCTTGGTTAATTACAAGGTCGTTCTTTTGACAAAAATTCATAAAACAGAACAACTGTCTATTCAGGCCTATTCAGGTCTGTGACATTATTACAATGTTATCAGCATACAGAAGACAAGCCACTGAGCGATTTGCCAATTTAGGAGGAAAATAGGAGGATGAGGCAAGGAGAGGAATCAATCCATTAATGAATAAATTTAAAAGGGTAGGTGCCAATACACACCCTTGTCTCACACCTGAACAGGTAGAAATAGGTTCTGTTAATCGGCCTGAGCGCTCATTCTTGACAGCCAACATGGTGTTATTATTCAAACGCTGTAGAAGGAACAGTAACCTATTATCAATACCCATTTCCCCCAACTTCTCCCACAGGATGGTCCTGCTGACCCTGTCAAAAGCTTGTTTGAGATCCAAAAATGCTACATAAAACTTTTGATTACAGGCCACATACTTTTCAATTAAATGCTGAAGAATCAAGCAGTGTTCAATGGTGGAACGGCCTTTTTGAAAGCCAGCCTGTTCTGGACAGAGAATACCGGCCTGCGTCAACCAAGCATTAAGTTTAAGTAAAAGCCACTTACCATAGATTTTGCTTATAGTGGCTAAAAGGTGGATGGGCCTATAATTAGATGGCAGGGCTCGATCGCCCTTTTTGAAAATAGGTGCCACTATCGTTTTTTCCCAGGCAGCCATCAGATTTCCAGTACTGTTTATTTGAGTGAAAAGTGCAGCCAACATTGGAGCCCACCAATCTATATTGTTCTTGATCAGGTCAATTGAGATTAAATCTGGACCAGGAGCCTTTCCATGTTTGAAAGTACCAATGATCTCCACAATTTCACTGGCTGCCACCAGCGGCCATGATACTGAAAGATCCAACTCCTCCCTAGATACTTGGGCACCAGCAGCTATAGGATCTCCCGCATACAAAGTTTGAAAATGTGTGATCCAAACAGAATCTGGGACCAACACTGGCAGTGAATCTGGCCTAGGTTTACCCTGGCTATTAACCAATTGCCAGAACTTTTTACTGTCCTGCCCTTCAGCTGAGGCTACCAACGTGTCCCAATAATTTTCCCAGGATAGACACCTCTTAGTCTTAATGGTAGCTTTGTAGAAGTGCTTAACCTGGGAATACTGAAAGTGAAGACAAGCATAACTCCCCTTCCTATACTCCAAATATATTGCCACCATCCGCCCTCTAAGCAGCCTGCATTCTGCATCATACCAAGGTTTATGATAAGGATTCTGATTTTGGGTCTTGACCAAACCAGGGGCATAAGATAATAGCAAATTGGTTATCTGCTCACTCACAAAGGAAAATTTCCCAATAATGTCCAAATGGTCCTCCCCCGGGGTCACCTCTGATCCCCCAGCAATGCATGGGTACTCCTACAAGAGGCAGCCCACACTTTCCAGTACTGCCCCACTAAGCTTAATAGTTACATGACGGGCCCCTGCCTGGTGGGAAACCCACTCCCTAGGCAGCAAAAGTGCCCTAGGTACTCTGAGTTTGAGATCCAGGGGAAGATGATCACTCTCCTGGCAAGAGCCCACCACAAAGTTCCCAATAAAGGGTATCAATTCTGGCAAAACCTCCACATTATCCCCCACACTAGAGCCAGCAGGGTCTACATATGTAAATTCTCCAGAGGTATCCTCATAGCCGGAGCCATTTAAAATGAAAAGATTAAGTTCCGTTAGCATTTTAACAAAAAGTAAACCTGAAGCATTTATCGATTTATCTTTAGAGTGCCTAGGGCCAAGTGAAGAGGCATTCACTGATTGAGCACAATATTGATTGAGTAATTCATCATCCTGGCCTATACGGGCATTAAAATCCCCCAATAGAATTACCTTCCCTTGGGGGTGGGTCACCAAGATTTCCTCCAATGCCTCAGTCACAACAGACCAGAACCTAATGTTATAAGATTTGGCATTTGCTGGGGGTATATATGTTGTGGCTATAATAATTGTATGGCCCTCACTTAGGATTACTACTGCCAAAAACACTGATGTTTAGACTATACTGTGACTATCTGGGCTTTAAATAAATTGGAAAGAAAACACACCAGACCTCCACTCGGCCGACCCTTAGCTAAAGGCAAAGTAGCTGGGACAAAACGGGATGTATAATTCTCAATTACTGCCAGGCAGGGAGCCCAAGTTTCTTGCAGCAGTGTTATAATGAATTGGCTCAGATAGTTCAAAGCCTCTGTAAAACTAGCAAGCCTAGCCCATCCTGCTGCATTCTATCGGGGTCATAACACTGCCTGTCTCAGTTCTCTGGGGACTTAGTGGCCACCGCCCTCTCAATAGAGTCCTGCTGAGAATCTTTTGCTGGAGTGGGCTCCAACCCCTCCCCAGATTTTATTGGGCTTGAAGCAACACAAACCTGTGACTGAATGGCTAGGGGAGAGATTTTAGAAGTGTCCCCCCTGACATTTCCCCTATCAAACTGCCCCAATTCCGGAAAATTTATAAAAACAGAAGCTGCAAAATCCATTTCATCTGCATCTGATAATGAAGGAGTAGAGCTAACCGTTGGCCCACCTGGCAAAACCCTCCTAAACTGGGTACCAACTGGTTCTACGGGCTGGGATACAGGCATAGTCAAATTGTCCAATCATTTACTGTTTCTTTAGGGCCCTCAGTACAACACCCCTCTGCTATATCCCCACCCTCAGGGGTGATCTTAGGGGGATATGGGTCTGAAGCCCTCTTACACGACAATCCCAGAGTAGTTGACAAAGCTCGAGGCACAGTATCAATCAAAACCTCCTCCAAAATAACCCCCAAGATGCAAACAAATCTACTTTGGACAATAGATGATTAAAAATCTGTGTGGTCCAGAAATGTACAACCAACCTCTGGCTGTCCCTAGGGGTTGGTAAAATTTGGTAAGCCTGCACCTGCCAAAACGGAATTGGATGGACCAGAATAGATGAGAGGTGACATTGAATTGCCGATTTGTTAGACCAGCGAGAAAAGGTACCATTAGGAAGTGGATGTACCCTTATAGAAAGTGCCTTCTTGTCCACCCTTAAGGATCTCTGGTTTATGCAATCCTGATTTCCAGTAGGGTCTACCTGCCCATGCAGACTACTTTGCACAGGTGCAGACAACCCCTCAGCAAAGGGAGAGAAGCTGTGAGCATTTTCCATTCCTTGAAAAGAATTATGTCTGCCCTTACAAAAAGCCTGAACATCAGAACCAATATGGTCACAATTAGACTTCATTACATATTCCACCAGGGAATTCAATTGCACCTCTTGGTTTTTTAAAACTTGGCCAATAGCCTCTAGTTGGGCATGCAACTTCTCTGAAAATTCTACTATTAAGCGACATTGATCCCCCCCAAAGTCTGTACAATAAGGTAGACATGTCCATAGATGACCCCTGTGCTGCAGGAAATGCATCCCCTTTCCTGGGGGGGTATTATTTAGACCAAAAGTTAATGAGTCTATCGAGGTAATACCACCCCCTTCTGGCTGAAGACTTGACTGAAACGGAGACAAGGGTGGGGGACTATACGAATTAGCTGGTAACACCCCCCCTCCCAGAGTACCTGTAGGAGCCATAGTCACAAGAAAGGAGTCCAATTTCTTCTGCTTTGTATGGGGCAGCTCATTTGGCAAAACAACCTCCTGGCACCCTCTTTTCTTAGCCATTTGATGGTCTCAGGAGACAGACAAAGTAATCCAAGCCCAGAGCACAATAATTCATAGATTCTAAGAGAACAATTGACCACTAACAAGAATTTTGGCCTAACCACGGCCTTCGCCTAAGGCCACACACACAAGGGCATGCCCTTGTGTGTGTGGCCTTAGGCGAAGGCCGTGGTTAGGCCAAAATTCTTGCTACAAGTGCAGCATGGCTCCTTGCATGTGCAGCCCTTAAGTGCACTCGTCCGCGGCGCGCACGCCAGGAGCCATGCTGCACTTGTAGATCCCGTAGGGAGGATCGGCGTTCTCAGGGCCAATCCACTGTGCTGTGCCTCCACCCCCTCTAGTTCGTGCTCCACACCTGTGGAAACTCACTCTGGATCATCCACTGCTAACGGGGGAACAGCTTCAGGGCAGCTATACGTTGCAGGTCCCCGCCTGCTACAAGGTTCTCCCTGCTGTGACCCACCTCTTAAGTTATATTTAGTTGCTCACTGTGTTAACCAAAACCAATGATTACTAAAATACGACAATCTCAAATTGGCAAAATTCATTTTGTTGCTAGTAAATTATTTTTAAATTAAAATTACGTTAATTTGTTTTGATTTTTTCAATTGTTAAAAGTTTTCATTTAAAATTATGCATAAAGGATTTTAAAAATGTAATGTTTATATTTTGTTGCAGTCTGGTTCAATCTATAATCAATGCACTATTTTCCTAATCCAAGGTAACGAGACATAAATTTTTAAAGAGGATTGACTAATCCATGCAATATTGTAAATTATATAACACCAATTTTAAAAACATCTTGTGGCTGGGAGCAGGGCTATCCAGAAAGCTGCAGAAGCTGTAAGTGGAGGGTAGTCATGCCATAGAAGTTTAAAAAAAAAAAATGAACACAACAGTGTAATGGGGGTGAAAGTGAAACTATGGCATTGAGGCAGCACATCTGATCACACACTCATGCACACACTCATTCATTCAGTCCAGTTCTCATTTTCAGTCACACAGTCACATACAGGCTTCTTTCAGTTCCTGCACACTAGAGCAGGGAAGGGACAGTTCCTTCCAGAAACCCAATAGCACGACGGGAGAAGGGGTTGGGGCTCCTCCAGCAGCAATTGTAGCTGGCCCTGTGGGAGGAGGACAAACATGCAATGGGAGCCCCATCCCCCAACTACTGCCGCTTTCTGGACACGAGCTCCAGGGGGTGGGACCAACACTAAGGAAGCAGCCAAAGCTCCTGTGGAGCCCTAAAGACCATTGGATTTGCAGCCCTGCTGGGAGGCGGCCAATAACACAGAACAGACAAACTTAATATTTCCAAATTAAACAAATTATGCAATAACAAGGAGCACATAAAGCTGGTATGGTGGGAAATGAGCCCATAGCTGGATCTTGCCTTTCAGATGATGTCATAGCATCCTCTCGCACTGCGTATACTTCTCCAGAGGAGGGGATCCCAAGTGTCAGGAATAGAATAGCTGTAGTAGTAGGGGTGGGAAAACTGGTAAATCCGGAATCCGATAATGCCGGTACTGGACGTACCGGCATTATCGGATTCAGCCCGGTAATCCGGTCCGGTTACCGGATTCCGGGTACCGGATTATTTTACATTGCAGCCATTTAAATGAATGGCTGCAATGTAAAAGCCCCACCAAAAAGTTAAAAAAAAACAAAAAACTCCCCGAGTCCAGGCTGCGCGGGTGGAAAGGGGGACACCCCCCACCCACCCTGCCCAGCCTGGATTTTTGTTTAAAAAAAGACTGAGTCAGAGCCC
>QEPC01013303.1:5307-16079 GCA_003113815.1 Sphenodon punctatus | reverse complement strand
GCAATTTGTGATCTGAGCCTGATGCTGAAAAGTCCAGCTTTGCCTTGCTTGCTATTTGAAGGAAGTAACAACCTTCTAAACTGAAGGGAGAAGCTCTTCCACCTTAGCCTCCCCTAAGCCCTGCTCCCATAGTGGTTACTCTGCTCAGTAGTCTACTGTGCCCGCAGGACAAATTTTCTCCATTGCATTGTACTTAACAAAAAACTTGGATATTCCATAATCAAACAACATCAGGTTTACAAGAAGAATTAAAACCCTTGCAAATTCAATCATACACCCAGCTTCAGTGTTGTCCCCAACCTGCAGAGGAAGAGTATTGGGGCTGAAAAACAAAGGCAAAGTGTGGGCGCATGGAGCCTAAGTTGTAAGTGAGTACAATATGTGAGACTGTATAATGCAGGGGTGGGGAACCTCAGGCCTGGGGCCCAAATGCAGCCCACAGTAGGTTTTTATGTGGCCCCTTTCCACTTCCTGGATCTGGTCTTCTGATCACTTCCTGAATCCAGTTTTTGCCACTGTCCTTGGGACAGTGCGGGCCACCTGTTGTGAATTAGATCCGTGCCCGTCCTGGCTGGTGAAGGCCAGCCGGGAGACATTAGGGCCGTTGCTGGTGGGAGTGGCCAATGCCTCCTTTAGGGAGGGCGGAGTGCCGAGCGCGGCCTCTACTCAAGAAGTCATTTTCAAATGTCGACTCCCTGGCCAGCTATCGGCCAGTCTCTAATCTTCCCTTTTTAGAGAAGGTTATTGAATGGGTGGTGACCCGGCAGTTACAGGGACATATAGACCAGGTCAGTTTTCTTGATCCCTAGCAGTCTGGCTTTCGCCCAGGGTTTGGCATGGAGACTGCACTTGTGGCCTTTATTGATGAACTACGCCGTGAATTGGATCAGGGCAGATCGTCTACTTTGATCTTATTGAATCTGTCGGTGGAGTATGATACCATTGATCATGAGATGTTGGTGACAAGGCTGTGGGACCAGTAGTGGGGTGAGTGGGATTGTTCTTGGATGGTTCCACTCATTCCTGGCAGGGAGAACTCAGCGAGTGGTCCTTAGGGAATGTACGTCATCTCCCCAGGATCTCATGTGTGGAGTCCCGCAGGTTTCTATTCTGTCCCCCCTCTTGTTCAACATTTTTTTATGCAGCCTTTGGGTGAGGTCATGAGATGGTTCGGCGTGTGATGTCATCAGTATGCCAATGATACGCAACCTTACCTCTCATTTTCTGGAGATCCAGGCCCAGCAGTCTCTGTGCTTACCTGGTGCTTGGCAGCTGTGGGGGGACTGGATGAGGGCGAGTCGTCTGAGGCTGAATCCTGACAAGACGGAGGTGATGGCGGGTAGGGTCGGGGTGGTGGTGGCTCCCGTCATTGATGCGGTTTGCCCCCCTTTGGTCACACAGGTCCATAGTCTTTGGGGGTTCTCTTTGACCCACAGCTCCACCTGGATATCCATATGGAGGCTGTGGCAAGGGGAGCATTTTACCAATTACATATGGTGCGATGGCTGCGGCCTTATGTCTCAGACTCGGACCTGGCAACCATCATCCATGATTTCATTACCTCTCTATTGGACTACTGCAACACACTCTATGTGAGGCTACCCCTGAAGATGGTCCGGAGGCTGCAGTTGGTGTAGAATGCGGTGGCCCATCTCCTAACAGGGACAGGACACTGTGAGCACATTACACCCTGAGCTCTGCTCTCTCCACTGGCTGCCTGTTGTCTTCCGGGGCCAATTCAAGGTGTTGGTGATGACCTATAAAGCCCTAAATGGCTTGGGTCCTGTTTATCTGTGAGACTGCCACAGGCCCCAGGTCATTTCGCGTTCCATGCGGTCAGCCAGGGGTGTCCGATCAGAAGTCCCCTGCGTATCCCAGGTGGCGATGGCAGAGAGGACGTTCTCGGTGGCTATACCTAGGCAGTGGAACTCTCTCCCGATGGAGGCCCATTTGTCCCCGGACCTCACCTCTTTCTGAAGATATTGTAAGACCTGGTTGTTCTGCCAGGTCTTCGGGGAGGGGGGGGTTGAGAAGGGAGGGTTTTTCTGCCTTTTAGTATTCCTGCCTTTTAGTATTTTTAGTATTTAAATGTTTTTAGTATTTTACATGGATTTATGTTGATGTTGTTGTTTGTTGTTCATCTCCCCAAGCTGTCAATGTGCAGGAGAGTGCGGGGTATAAGCACCTGTAATAAATAAATCACTGAAAAATGGAGCTCCAGGGAAGGGAGCAGAGATGTGGGCAGGCAAGCAAACATAGGGGATAGAACCATGGCACAAATCTTTGATTTGGGCCCTCCTTTTCTTGAGTGCATCCCTTAAGCACTCCTGCCCCAACTTCTGTGTGACCCTCGGAGCTTGTGCAAGCATTCAAAGTTACCCCCCCAGAAGGGAAAAGGTTCTCCACCCATGGTATAATGTCTTTACTCTTAACATGGCACAGATGTTAAAGTGGGAACCTTAACTTGCAATTTCTATGCTTTTTAGTGCATGATTGACATTCAGAAGGCATTTGATAAGGTCCCTTATGAGAGACTCTTGAGGAAATTAACAAGTCATGGTATAAGAGGCAGTGTCCTATCATGAATCAGCAACTGGTTAAAAGATAGGAAGCAAAGAGTAGGACTAAACTGTCAGTTTTAACTGTGGAGAGAAGTAACTAGTAGAGTGCCCCAGTTATCTGTAGTGGGACCTATGTTGTGTAATATATTCATTAATGATCTGGAAAAGGGAGTAAAGAGTGAGGTGAACAAATTTGCAGATGACGCACAGTTATTCAAGGTAGTTAACATCCACGTGGACTGTGAAGAATTGCAAGAGGTTCTTGCAGGACTGGGTGACTGGGCATCGAAATGCAGATGAAATTTAATGTGTACAAGTGCAAATTGATGCACATAGGGAAAAATAACCCAAACTATATGATTGTATACAATGCTGGGTCGTAAATTAGGAGTTACCTGTCAGGAAAAGGATCTTGGAGTAATTGTGGACAATACATTGAAATCCTCAGTTCAGTGGGCGGCGGGGTGAAAAAAGCAAACAGAATGTTAGGAATCATTCCGAAAGGGATAGAAAATAATATTTATTTATTTGTTCACATTTATTGGCCACCCCCTCTCGCCCATGGCATCTCGGGGCGGCTCACAACACTGAAAATGTCATAATGCCCCTATATAGATCTGTGATACGACTGCATCTGGAGTAATGTGTGCAGTTCTGGTGACCCCATCTCGAAAAAGACATAGCAGAACCAGAAAAGGTACAGAGAAGGGCAACAAAAATGACCAAGGGTACAGAATGGTGCCCGTATGAAGAGAGGATTGATAGGTTGGGGCCCTTCAGGTTGGGGAAGAGACTATTGAGAGGGAATATGATAACAAATGTATAAAATCATGAGTTGTGCAGAACACGTAAATAGGGAGCAATTATTTACCCCTCTAACAGCACTAGAACAAGAGGATGCTCCGTAAAATTAACTGGCAGGAGATTTAAAACAATAGGAAAAAGTATTTTTTCACTCAGTGCACAATTAACTTGTGGAATTTAGCGCCAGAAAAAGTGGTCAAGACCGCTAGTGTAGTTAGTGTTAAAAGGGGACTGGGTAGTTTATTGGAGGATAGGTCCATTAATGACTATTAGCCAAGTAGGTTTTGTGGATATAAGCTCTTCCTGTTGGAGGTTGGAATAACGGAGAATGAATTGCCCATTGTGACCTGTTGGGTACTTCTCCCCAGAGACAGAGACTGGTCACTGTCAGAGACAGGGTGCTGGGCTCAATGGACCATTGTTCTGACCTGAAGTGCTAGGGTTACCACAGTAAATGTATTTTCCAGGACAAGACAAACTTTTTTGATCTGACCAACCACATCCAGGTGGATTTTTAAACTATGCATCCATGGCCAGGATTTTGCCGGTACCATTGCATCCCCTTCCCAGCCCCTCACCCAGCGCTGGGCTCTTCCTCCCTGCCATGTCCTGTATTCTCTCCCCACATCCTGCATTCTAGGGAAGCATCAGTGGCCACCCTAGGGGTAGGTAGTTGGTGCCAGGTGAGCCCAAAGCAGGAAGAGAGGCTGAACTAGCCCCGAGGGAGAGAATGGCAGCACGGTGGAGGGTGGAATTTTGTGTAAGTGAGCAAAAGAATGCCAGCATGGACATGTGTAAATGAGTGAATGGAATTCTAATCCCATAGAAGAAACTTTGTTTTAGTGTGTGTATATGATTTCTGTTTGATTTTGGAGATGGTGCATTGGAGCGAGGGCTGGACTTGTCAGATTTGACCCCTTTGCCACCTAAATGGCAGCGACGGGCTAATTGTCACACACACACCCTCTCGGAGCGGAGGCAGCAACCCAGGTCGGGCTGCGCAGTGGAGACCTGTTAGAAGGCTCCGCTGCGGCGAGGATGATTAGGCTAGGACAGCCTGAGAGCGCATGCGCTGGTTGCATTGTGCGGGGTTTTTCCTCTGGGAGATACGCCCCTTTTAGGCAGGGCGTATCTCCCGTGAGCCGCAAGAGCGGCATTCAGTTTGAGGAGATGATGAGTCAGCAGCAAGAAGTTCTTGCTGCTGGATCACCAATCGCAGACCCGTCCACGATTGCAAGAATGGGGAAGGCACGCAAAAAGGGGAGCAAGGCTAAGGCCCCTGCGGCCACACTGGTGCGGGTGGAGAGCTGGAGGGAGACGGCAGCAGGTTGGAGGAGGAGGCTTTGCCCTCCAGATCAATAAAGTTTGCAAGGCTCATGGCGTGCGAAGCCATGATGAACATGCAGCCCCGCCCCGGGGCCTATGGAGATATGCCTTCGGGGGTGGTAGGGGAGCAGGAAGGGGAGATTCTTGGACCCCTTGAGGGGCCATCGAGCAATTTAGGAGGGGACGAGAATGGCCCAGGTGGGGATACCTCAGCCTTAAGGGAGGAGGCTGTGCAGTGGGGGCGGCAGATTATATCCCCCCGGCATGGTACCGCGATGGGATTGGGGGAGGGGAGAGCCCGAATCTGACCAAGCCTCAGCAAGACGGCCCAAACCGGGGGCACGAAGGCCCCTCTTCTGTAGCAGGAACCAGTAACCAAGGGGAACTCCTAGGTTTTGGTGATACCCCCCCTCTTAGGTGCCAGGCAAGGCCAAGTGGGGGGGATGGAAAGGGATGGAGCCCAGGCATGTGAAAGGGAAGCCCCTCAGCAGTTTCCATGGCAGGGGGGAGCCACTATACCCCCTCAGGATCACGGATATAGGGGCATGGGTGACCTGGAGGGAGTGCCAGTGATGGCATTGTACTATCAAGGGGTAGGGAACCTAACGGGGTGTCAGGCCCCCAGGCCAAGCAGGCCTGGGGATAGTGTAATTACATCCAGTGAGCGGCCACTGCCGGCATCCAGGAGGAGGATACAGGGCCTGGGACAAGCAGAGGGACCTTCAGATGCCATGATGTGGTGCAGAATCCTGACTTTGGAAGCAGAACTCTACAGCAGGGGGAAAGAACAGCGCGCACTGCCCTCAGGCAGAGGGCCCGAAGCTGAGACCAGTTCTGAGTCAGGGAGGATCAGGACGATCCTGACCCCATGTGAGAGCAATGGCATGGGCGTGGGCGTGGGCACCGGGCCGGCGACATGCCAGGACGATGGTAAGGTAGGGGAAGGGATTGGACACCAGATGGGGGTTGTGGACATACCCCCAGTGGAGGTCACCCACGTACAACAATTGGTGGGCCGGGCCAGACCACGGGCCTCCCGGCCACCATAGCTCAGACTTTGGCCCCCCAGCTAGCCTGTTTGAATGGATCATGGGCGTGAGTCACGCCAACAATCCCTCAGGGCCTCCCCTCAGGGCCGGAAAATTCACAGCGGGGGCAAGTGAAAGTGCAGTGACAGCTATAGGGCAGGAGGCCTCAGCCTCCGGCCCGGCTTCGGGTACCAATAGCAGGGAGATTACAACCTTGACAAACATACCAGGGAACCGTCCTCCCCCTCCACCTGGAGGGGCTATTCCTAGTGTGGCGGCTCGCTTTGGCGAACACCGCCTCCCGGCAAGGAGGGAGAAAAAATCCTAAGAGGTGAATACGTAGATCTGTTTGCCCTTCTCTTTAGTGACCCAATAGTGGATCACGCTGATCACAAGGAAGAGAAAGAAAAAGAAATATTCCACCGCCCAAAGGCGGATCCCAATTGGGCAAATTGGACCGCCGCTTTTGCAATTTATATGGGTGTAATTCTGCAGGTTGACCCAGGAAGGGGGTTGGAATTTCACAAATACTCTGATATTGTGCTTATGGCACAGGACCAGCAGGAGCATGGTTGCGCTATGACGAGGCGTTTCGTCATAGGGCAGCCAATACACCAGGGCTCCGGTGGGACACTCACGCCCTGACCTATGGTTAAAGTGCATGATTGATGCCACAAATGCACCACAAGCCGACAGTGGCCACCCCCTGGTAAGAGGTGGTGTGGTGCCTCCGAATGATCCATTTTGCGGGGAGAGTTGGAAAGGGTCCCAAGGACCTGGCCCGTGTTGAGAATACAACCGGGCGGGTCGATGCAATTGAGCTACCTGTAGATTTCATCATGGGTGTTGCGGAGGCGGGCATCCAGCAACAAATTGTTTCTACCCCAAGCAAAAAGGGGGAAGAGGGCGGTACGGCCAAGGGCCTGAGAATGGTAAAAGCGGACAGGGACCCACACCAAGAACCTGTCCTGCAAAAGGGGCTGACCCCAATCAAAGCTGAGTGCCTCAAAGCAGCACTACGGGGACATCCCGACTGCAAGGAAGTAGCTTATATGGTTGGGGGGTTCCAACAGGGATTCCTTATCCCTGCGCGGGTGGTGCCAAATCGTGGGACAGTGAACAATTTAAAGTCTGTACATTGTTTTGAAGGGGTGGTCAGGCAAAAAATACAGAAAGAAGTAAGTGAAGGTCAGGTAGTGGGCCGATTTAGTCAACCTCCAATGCCCAATCTGGTAATTTCCCCTTTGGGTATAGTGCCGAAGAAGGCACCGGGTGAGTATCGTTTAATACAACACCTGTCATACCCGCATGGAAACTCGGTAAATGACGNGAGTCAGCAGCAAGAAGTTCTTGCTGCTGGATCACCAATCGCAGACCCGTCCACGATTGCAAGAATGGGGAAGGCACGCAAAAAGGGGAGCAAGGCTAAGGCCCCTGCGGCCACACTGGTGCGGGTGGAGAGCTGGAGGGAGAAGGCAGCAGGTTGGAGGAGGAGGCTTTGCCCTCCAGATCAATAAAGTTTGCAAGGCTCATGGCGTGCGAAGCCATGATGAACATGCAGCCCCGCCCCGGGGCCTATGGAGATATGCCTTCGGGGGTGGTAGGGGAGCAGGAAGGGGAGATTCTTGGACCCCTTGAGGGGCCATCGAGCAATTTAGGAGGGGACGAGAATGGCCCAGGTGGGGATACCTCAGCCTTAAGGGAGGAGGCTGTGCAGTGGGGGCGGCAGATTATATCCCCCCGGCATGGTACCGCGATGGGATTGGGGGAGGGGAGAGCCCGAATCTGACCAAGCCTCAGCAAGACGGCCCAAACCGGGGGCACGAAGGCCCCTCTTCTGTAGCAGGAACCAGTAACCAAGGGGAACTCCTAGGTTTTGGTGATACCCCCCCTCTTAGGTGCCAGGCAAGGCCAAGTGGGGGGGATGGAAAGGGATGGAGCCCAGGCATGTGAAAGGGAAGCCCCTCAGCAGTTTCCATGGCAGGGGGGAGCCACTATACCCCCTCAGGATCACGGATATAGGGGCATGGGTGACCTGGAGGGAGTGCCAGTGATGGCATTGTACTATCAAGGGGTAGGGAACCTAACGGGGTGTCAGGCCCCCAGGCCAAGCAGGCCTGGGGATAGTGTAATTACATCCAGTGAGCGGCCACTGCCGGCATCCAGGAGGAGGATACAGGGCCTGGGACAAGCAGAGGGACCTTCAGATGCCATGATGTGGTGCAGAATCCTGACTTTGGAAGCAGAACTCTACAGCAGGGGGAAAGAACAGCGCGCACTGCCCTCAGGCAGAGGGCCCGAAGCTGAGACCAGTTCTGAGTCAGGGAGGATCAGGACGATCCTGACCCCATGTGAGAGCAATGGCATGGGCGTGGGCGTGGGCACCGGGCCGGCGACATGCCAGGACGATGGTAAGGTAGGGGAAGGGATTGGACACCAGATGGGGGTTGTGGACATACCCCCAGTGTAGGTCACCCACGTACAACAATTGGTGGGCCGGGCCAGACCACGGGCCTCCCGGCCACCATAGCTCAGACTTTGGCCCCCCAGCTAGCCTGTTTGAATGGATCATGGGCGTGAGTCACGCCAACAATCCCTCAGGGCCTCCCCTCAGGGCCGGAAAATTCACAGCGGGGGCAAGTGAAAGTGCAGTGACAGCTATAGGGCAGGAGGCCTCAGCCTCCGGCCCGGATTCGGGTACCAATAGCAGGGAGATTACAACCTCGACAAACATACCAGGGAACCGTCCTCCCCCTCCACCTGGAGGGGCTATTCCTAGTGTGGCGGCTCGCTTTGGCGAACACCGCCTCCCGGCAAGGAGGGAGAAAAAATCCTAAGAGGTGAATACGTAGATCTGTTCGCCCTTCTCTTTAGTGACCCAATAGTGGATCACGCTGATCACAAGGAAGAGAAAGAAAAAGAAATATTCCACCGCCCAAAGGCGGATCCCAATTGGGCAAATTGGACCGCCGCTTTTGCAATTTATATGGGTGTAATTCTGCAGGTTGACCCAGGAAGGGGGTTGGAATTTCACAAATACTCTGATATTGTGCTTATGGCACAGGACCAGCAGGAGCATGGTTGCGCTATGACGAGGCGTTTCGTCATAGGGCAGCCAATACACCAGGGCTCCGGTGGGACACTCACGCCCTGACCTATGGTTAAAGTGCATGATTGATGCCACAAATGCACCACAAGCCGACAGTGGCCACCCCCTGGTAAGAGGTGGTGTGGTGCCTCCGAATGATCCATTTTGCGGGGAGAGTTGGAAAGGGTCCCAAGGACCTGGCCCGTGTTGAGAATACAACCGGGCGGGTCGATGCAATTGAGCTACCTGTAGATTTCATCATGGGTGTTGCGGAGGCGGGCATCCAGCAACAAATTGTTTCTACCCCAAGCAAAAAGGGGGAAGAGGGCGGTACGGCCAAGGGCCTGAGAATGGTAAAAGCGGACAGGGACCCACACCAAGAACCTGTCCTGCAAAAGGGGCTGACCCCAATCAAAGCTGAGTGCCTCAAAGCAGAACTACGGGGACATCCCGACTGCAAGGAAGTAGCTTATATGGTTGGGGGGTTCCAACAGGGATTCCTTATCCCTGCGCGGGTGGTGCCAAATCGTGGGACAGTGAACAATTTAAAGTCTGTACATTGTTTTGAAGGGGTGGTCAGGCAAAAAATACAGAAAGAAGTAAGTGAAGGTCAGGTAGTGGGCCGATTTAGTCAACCTCCAATGCCCAATCTGGTAATTTCCCCTTTGGGTATAGTGCCGAAGAAGGCACCGGGTGAGTATCGTTTAATACAACACCTGTCATACCCGCATGGAAACTCGGTAAATGACGCGATACCCAAGGAATTAACAACAGTTAGATATGCGTCAGTAGACATGGCAGTGGAAAAAGTGAAAGACATGGGAAAGGGGACCCCTCCTAGCAAAATGTGACCTTAAGTCAGTCTTTCGCTGCTCCCAGTCCACCCGAGCAGTTTCCACCTATTGGGCTTCCAGTTTGAGGGGTTGTATTACTATGACCGAGCAATGCCAATGGGGTGCTCCATTTCTTGCTCAGCATTTGAGCGGTTTAGCTCCTTGCTCGAGTGGGTTAACAAGCAAAGATTGCAGGCCGGGGACGTAATTAAATATTTGGACAACTTCTCGATAATGGGCCGACTGGCGGTGGATGAATATGCCACCGCCCTGCAGTTGTTTCAGGGGGTCGCCCATGAGTTGGCGTCCCATTAGCCCCAGAAAAAACAGAGGTGCCGGCAACGAAACTCACGTACTTGGGCATTGAACTCGATACCAAAATGTAACTTCTTGGTTGCCCCACAAAAAGTTAGTGGCATTGAAAGAAAAGATACAAGGATGTTTGGTGGCACGTAAGATCACGGTCAGAGCACTACAGTCACTTATTGACAGTCTAAACTTTGCATGCCGGGTGGTGGCACCAGGGCGGGCTTTCCTATCCAGGCTATACAACAAGTTAAGGGGAGATCAGGCGCCCCATCACTGGATCCGAGTTACCCAGGAGATGAAACTAGACATGGGTGTATGGCTGCAATTTCTGAATGAATTTAACGGAGTGAGTTTTTGGAGGGAGAAGTGGCTCTTACAAGCAAATTTGCAGGTGCATTCTGATGCAGCTGATGGTCTGGGATTTGGGGCATACTTCAGAGGGCACTGGTGCTCGGCACCTTGGCCGGCCGAGTGGCATGCTGAGGGTGTCACCAAGGACCTCACATTTCTTGAATTGTTCCCTATCGTAGTGGCTGTTTTACTTTGGTTGGGGCAATTTGCCAATCGGGTGGTCCTATTTTGGTGTGACAACTTAGCGGTGGTGCATATAGTCAACACCCTCTCGTCAAGATCTGAGAGGGTGATGAGCCTCGTACGGACCCTTGTCATGATGTGCTTAAGAAACAACATACTATTCAAGGCAAGACATGTGCCGGGAATTGATAATGTCATAGCTGATGCCCTTTCTCGGTTCCAAATGGACCATTTCCGGGAGTTGGCACCAGAGGCCACTGTTGCCCTGGATTATTATTATTATTATTAA
>QEPC01013298.1:998316-1011233 GCA_003113815.1 Sphenodon punctatus | reverse complement strand
GGGGCCAGGCGAGCTTCCTCTGGAACGGAGTTCCACAGCCGCGGTCCCACTACTGAGAATGCCCTCTCCATCGTGGCCCTCCGCTTAACACGGGGGACCTCCAGGAAGGCACCCCCGGCAGACCGCAGGAGCCGCACCAGGCTAGGTTCAAGGTGCTGGTTTTAACCTTTAAATTCCTACAAGGCTTGGGCTCTGCTTATCTCCCCATGTGCCTCACTCCCCATGTGCCTGTTCGACCCTTGAGATCGTCCGTGGGAGCCTTTTTGGAGGTTCCCCTGGCAAGGTGGGTGGCCACCGATGTTAGATCTTTTTCGGTGGTCACCCCTGTGCTGTGGAATTCACTCCTAGAGGAGGCTCGGTTGGCTCCCACTCTCCTGCTTTTTGGCTTGTATGTAAGACCTGGATGTTCTGTCAGGCTTTTGGCGCGAGGTAGGGGTGGGGTGGGGGGAGGTTTCCCCATATTATATTGTATTTTAAATTGTTTTAAATTGTTTAGATTGGTTTTTTTAAAAAAATATTGAGTGTTGTTCACTGCCCTGGGCTGCCCTGTGGGCAGGAGGGGCGGGATATAAATTTTAAATAAATAAATAAATTTCCCTTGCAATCCTGATCTTTGTCAGTTACATGCCTAAAGTATGCTGATGACACCCAACTGTTCGGCCTGGATTTTGGTGAGGGAGATGGAGTGTAGGGTGGGATGAGGGAAGAGGGGTGGTTTGGTTTTGTGCCTTCCTTTTAATTATATTTTATGGTTTTATTGATTGTATATGTTTTAACATTGTAAGCCACCCCAGGCTGATTGGAGCAGGAGGAACAGGGTATAAAATAGGGATAGAACTACCGGATCATCCAGTATCTGATACTACTAGTATTTTGGTGTACCGGCAGTATCAGATTAAACCGGTAATCCAGCCCATTTTCCAGATTCCCCCTGTACTGGATTTTTTACATTGTGGCCATTCAAATGAATGGCCGCAATTTAAAAAAAACAAACACAAAAAACTCCCAAACACTTTCCCTCCCTGAGCCCAGGCTGTGCGGGTGGAAGGGGGGGACACCCCCACCCACCCTGTCCAGCCTGGATTTTAAAAACTTTTTTTTTTCTTTTAATCCCAAGTGCGGGCTCTGGGCCGCTACCGGAGACCCGGAGCCTGTACCAGCGTCCAGCAGCAGGTAAGTACCGGTACTAGGATGATCCCTGGGTGGGGGGTGGTTTAACATCCCCCCACCCCAGGGATCACCCTACCTCCCCACCCTGGTATCACCTACCTTGCACTCCGGGTGGTGGCAGTCAAGCTCCGGCGGCTTCAGCACTGGCTGTGGCTGCCAGCTTCAGCGCTACTATGCCTTCTGGTGAAACCTGGAAGTTCACCAGAAGGCCTAGTAGCTCTGAAGCCAGAAGCCACAGCCAGCGCTGAAGCGCTGCCACCACCACCGCCACCACCGCCGCCTCCCGGAGCGCAAGGTAGGCGATCCCTGGGTCGGGAGGTAGGGTGACCCCTGGGGTGGGGTGTGTGTTAAACCACCCCCACCCCAAGGATCACCCTAGTACTGGTGCTTACCTGCTGCTGGATGCTGGTGCGGGCTCTGGGTCGCTGACAGCGGCCCACAGCCCGCACTTGGGACTTAAAGAAAAAAAAATTGTTTTTAAAATCCAGACTGGACAGGGTGGGTGGGGGTACCCCCCCTTTCACCCACACATCCTGGGAGGGGGAGGATTTTTTAAAAATTTCATTGATTTCAATGGGGACAGTTCCCCATTGAAATCAGTGGAATAAATCCGGTACCGGTATACCGGGTGCAATCCGGGAATCCGGTTTTTTGAGAACCGGTAACCGGTAAAACCAGTAACCAGTATTCTGCCTGGTGTCCCACCCCACCCCTAGAAATAATTTTATAAACAAACAAACAAATTGGGTGATTTCAGACGAGACGGTGTGGTATTCGCCCCATCCTGAAATCACTCTTCTGTTTCCCTGCTTGAATCAGCCCTTCACGTCCAACAGACATGCCGACTGATCCCGGCGGGGAATCGGGGAGGGGGTGTGGCTGCGCGGTGCAATGTGCAGCCACATGGCCCCACCCCCACATGCTCCACCACCACCCGCCCTCTGGTGAGATGGGTGGGCGCCACGGCCAATGCGGCCACAGCACCTGCCCGAATTGATCACGGCCCAGAATCCCACCAGGGATTCTGGGCCATGGTTGCCGTCCAGATGAGACGGACCCTTCATCGCAGTGGGGAATCACATTCACCACGCGATTGGTGCCGGCCCCGCCGATGGCGTGGTGAATGTGATTCCCCACCATGATTGAGCATGGTTAACATCTGGGGGGAACTTCTGGTTCCCCAACGGATGTTACGAGGCCGTTCCCCACCACAGGGTATTGACTGTGGTTGAGCATGATCTCGTAACATCTGAAAATACCTCAGGTCTCTCTTTTTCATCTGACCCAGGCCCTACAGTCTCAGTCAAATCAAATCAAATATATTTTATTGTTGCGACAATACGTCATAACAAAATGCACAGTAAAACAATTTCTACAATAAAAATATATCAAACGGTCCTACCAGCCCTAGCAACCTGTATGAAAGCTGGTAGATTCAGGCAAATCAAGGATTTATGGTACTATAAAGATTTTCCAGTGACTCTGCCTCGTATACGTATGTTCAAATACCCCCTCATTATAGTATTCTATTCTAGAAGCCTCTTATGGGGCTAGTATTATAGGCCTCCTACGATCGTAGTCTTAATGGCAATTCCTGGCATACAGTTACTATACTAGTGGTCCCTAGCTCTTCAACAGAAATCTACCCCTGTAGATCACTATTCTTATTTAATCGGATTTCAGTTTACTATCAATTATATAACCTACAGGTCATTGCAATTTTGTCCTTAGAGTAGAATACAGGAAATGGAAAAGTCAAACGTCACATGGGGTGTGCTCTCATGGTCACACTCTTGGCGTGAGCTATAGATCCTACATCTAGCACTAATTCAGGCTCAGGAGTTTGCTACATATAGTCATTGCCAATAAAGCATAATTTGCCACTCCTTTTGCCTCCTCTGAATTTCTTGGATTCAACCACTTCCTCAAAACTATCAATGAGGGTAGAGAATGTATATCCTTTGCTAAGTGCTTTAATCGTAGAGTGCGACTTTTATCATACGCTGGGCAAAAGGCGAGGACGTGGACCAAATCTTCGATTGCCTTAAGATTGCACAGAGGGCAAAGTCTCGAATTTCTATTGGTTCCTTTATACCGTCCTTCCGTTGTCATTGATGGAAAGTTCTGGAAACGGAATAGGGTGTATGCACGTCTTAATTTGGGGTCCTGCCAGGTAAAAAGGTAGCTATTTTCTAAATTCTCCAGTTGGATCATATCATATTCTGGAGCTATTTTCTGGACACTAATCTCCCCTTGGGTCCTTTGCAGGTCTTGGCCTAACACTCTGCGTTTGACCAAAGTCATGGCCCTAGCATAGTCGTACCCGTACAAAAAATCTACTGAAAAGCCTAATTTGCAAATTTCTTTTTCTATCAAAATGCTCCATTTCGTCCTCCTATCTGATATGGATACAATAAGTGATGATTTATCCTGCTTGAAGATCTTTAATTTTAGCCAAAAAGCTATCATTAGAATCATTGCCCTAGCTTTAATTGAATACACCTTTGTCTCAGTGCACAGTAAGGCCACTGGTGTTCCTTGAGGAACTCCGAGGATCGTTCTCAGGAATTTATTTTGGAATTGGTCTAATTTTTCCAAAAAACCCCACCCCCAAATAGAAATTGAATACAACAGTTGGGGGACTGCTTTTGCAGCAAATATTTAGAGAGCAGGGGGTACCAATTGTCCACCCTGTTTATAGTAGAAAGATACTATGGCTGCTATAGTTTTGGTAACCTGTTGTTTTATATATTGGAAATGGCTTCTCCAAGAGCCTATCGCTGAGATAACGACTTCCAAATATTTGAATTCCTCCACCTGCTCAATCTTTGCTTGGGTCAATAGTAGTTCTGCTTAACTTATTCCACAGCCTAGTTCTGTCTATCAGGTCAAAGGCTGCCTTAAGGTCGACAAAACATAGGTACAAATTTGATTTCTTATTCTGCCCTGGGCACTTCAAGCCCGTATAGTTAGTTATTATGTGGTTCAAGACATAGATCTGGTTAACTCTGGACGTGTTTTTCCTGAATCCTGCCTGTTCTGGATCAAGGATAGATTCTTGATCCATCCACTCCTGTAATTTGGCTAGCAAGAACTTAGCATAAAGATTGCCCACCACGCTTAGTAAGCTAATGGGCCTATAGTTATCTGGTGACTGGAGGTCGCCCTTCTTGTAGATTGGGACCATGATACTTGTCAACCACTTTTCTGGTATACGTCCAGAGTTATTAATAACTGTAAAGACCTCCACTAAGATTCTTGACCACCATTCAATTTGGGACTTCAAAAGTTCCATAGGGATATAATCCCCTCCCGGGGATTTCCCAGATTTAGCCTTGCAGATCAAATCTTTTACTACGTCTGGTGTAACGGGATCCCAGTATGGCAGTTTATCTACTCCTCGTATGTTTATGGTCCCACTAATGGAATCATTTTTGAACAAGGCTGTGAAGTGCTCCACCCAATCTTTAGGAGGTACTTTATCCACCCTACTTGCCTGTACATTTGGGCCTATGTTCCTAACCATCGACCAAAACCTTCTAGGATTCCTATCCCAAACCGCCCATTCCAGAGCTTTCCATTGATTTTTTTGAAAAAGCCTCTTTTTTGTGCCAACAGCGCTCTATATTGCGCCCTAGCGTCTAAGAAGGAAGCTCTATTAGCAAATGATGGATATAGATGGAGACTCCTGGCCTTCTTCCTCAGAGACCTGCGCTCTTGCCTACACTCTTTGTCAAACCAGGCCAGAGTGTAAGAGATTTGGTCCCTAAGGGCACGTATGATGGTCAAAATCAGTTGGAAAAGATTTATAATCCCCTCAAAATTCCCGATCGTGTCCCCTGAGGAGCTCAAAATCCTTTTCCCCAAGGAAGATATCACTTCTGACCCTCCAAGCTCATTGCATGCCAGAGCCATTTGGTCAGACCATTTTCTCCTGCCCATTACTGGGGGGCGATTTTGGTGTGGAGATAGCCACCTCTCATAGTTATGATATGAGCATTGGGGCCTCTCCTGTACCCCACCCAGCCCTTTTACTGATATAGACAGCACCAGGGGAAAATGGTTTGTCAGGGTAGCTGGAAACACCATAAAATCAATGACCAAGTTTATTACACAATTTGAGACAAAAAAATAATCAATTACACTGGCCCCAATGGGTGAATTAAGGGTATAGTTTCCATCCAAATCACTTCCAACTTGGCCATTTACCACAATCAAGTCCAGGGATTGTATTAGATCTATTGAATACATTGCTCTAGGACAAACAATTGAGTACCTGGAGCATCTTTCCATATTCCATGGGATGTCAAGAGGGGCTTCTAGATTAAGATTCCCTGGACAAGTACTTTTATTCCCTATCCTTGTATTGAAATCACCTCCCAGCACTACGTGCGCTCGTGGGTGATCTATTCTTGCTTTTTGAATCGAATCTATGATACCAATCCAAATGCTAAGATCGTAATAAATGGAGGCTGAAGGGGGGATGTATACATTAATCAAAAGAATATCCATACTCCCCTCCAACTTGCAAAGCCACAATCCATAGAAGGGAGGAACTGCATCTAAAAGCCTAAATGGTATCTGGAGAGATATTGAAACAAGAAGCGCCAGTCCCCCCATGAGGCCTGCCTCCCACCCTAGAAGGGTGTGCCGGTACAATAGATGTTCTAAAACCGGGTAACTCAAACTCTTGCACGGACCAAGTTTCTTGCAACAGGATCAAATGGTAATTTTTAATATGGTCCAAAAAGTCAATATCTCTACATTTCGTTCTAACCCCCGCGATGTTCCACGACAGCATTCTCAGTGAAGGGGGCTTACGAGCTCTTTGTCATGACTCACCACTCTGGGGAAACACATGGAGGGATTTCCTAAATTCCCTATCCCTCTCCTTTTCTCTCTATTTAAAAGAAAACACCCCGGGAGCAGATGGGACCCCAAACTTTTTGTTGGGTGGACCAGATATAATGCACCCGGGTCTTTAGAGGTTTTTCCCCCTTCCTGTTGAGTAGACCTTTTAACTGGGCTCTGCGCTGAGACAGGCTCTGCTAGCATCCCTAAAGCACAATTACAAGTGCTAGGGCAATTACAAGATCTATACACTCCTTCTCCCGTAGTAGCTCTTCAGGTCTCCTGCCTGGACAACATTTTATTTGATGTCCGGGGAGTAGATGTCACTGTAGGGAGGTCTACTTGTACCTCCACCAGGGATTGGGAGTACACTGAGATCCTTGATTCTATTGGACCTCTTCTTTCTTTGCCCCCTATACTAGCCCAATTGAGGTGCCTAGTTCCTTTTACTTTTTCTATTTTTGAGCAAAATTTTTCCAGCCCATCAAGAATTTGTCTTAGGTTGGATTGTGTCATTTGTCCCCGAATTTCGCATAAGTCTTGGGGAGCACACAGATCTTTCCTAGTGTCCTGATCCCTAGCGTTGGCCACTGTCCTTTGATCCCCCTCTTGGACGTCCATTTTCTCTTCAGTTAAGGCACTCATAGTCAACTTTCCTTTTGTCACATGGCACTTAACTGTGTCCCCCACTATCTGTTTCGAATTTTCCCCTCCCTGCCTCGCATGGTGCTTGACTATATCCCCTGCTGCCTGTGCAGCTCCTTTTGGGCACATAGGCAATAGTGGCTTGTCTAGACCAGAGTCCAGGTGCAGTATTCTAGAGATAAAAACTTCCCTCTTATTTAAGGCCCCTTCATTTTGTATGATAAAATTTACTAAAGTTACCGAGGAAAATGTAACCTGGAGTAGCCATCGTTTTTTAAAGTTTGGTATATGTTCTATGGCCAGTATATCATTCCTCATTACAGTATCTGCAAGTAAAATCCTTAGGTGTTCAGCAATGTCTAGTGGGGTATTCCAAAAAGGAAGAACTCCTGAAGGAAGAGGAAGTACTATAAATAGGAGGGTCTGTGGAAGGTAAGTAAATCTTTTGTGGTTATCGAGGAGAGATAGCTCTCTAGGGGCTGGGTCCACTTCCACAATTTTAGGTTTTATAGGCATCCCCCCTTCCTTATCCATTTTTTTGACTTGCCCCTGGAGCACCTTGGCTGGGCTGGGCACTGCCTGCGTGGCTTTTAGTGCAATCAGCTTTTCGTCAATTCGATTCTATTTTGAAAGCATCACGCGTAGAGTATGGGAAGTTATAATGGCCAAGTCCCCCCTACAGTCTCAGTGCTTACAGAGTGTCTGTCTGCCATTGGGGACTGGATGTGGGCAGGCCAATTGAAGATTAATCCAGTAACGACCAAAATGCTGATGGTTGGCCGACCATCTGATGTGGAAAACATAGGGACCCTGTTATTGATGGGGTCCAGCCTCCTTTTGAATTATTTTGGAAATTCCACATAACTCAGGGTGATTTCAGATGAGACAGGGTGGCAATCGCCCCGTCCCGGAATCAACCTTCTGATACTCCGCTGGAATCAGGCCGTCAAGTCCAACAGATGTGCCGGCTGATCCCAGAGGGAAATAGGGGAGGGGGAGGGGCGCAGCGCCCGCCTGAATTGACCATGACCCGGAATCCCGCCGGGGATTCCGGGCCGTGGTTTCCGTCCAGATGAAACAGGCCCCTTCTTTGCGCCGGGGAATCACATTCACCACGCGATCGATGCCGGCCCCGCCGGTTCCGCTGATGGCATGGTGAATGTGATTCCCCGCCGCGATTGAGCGTGGTTAACATCTGGGGGGGGATTTCCGGTTCCCCTGCAGACGTTACGAGGCCATTCCCCACCACAGGGTATTGACAGTGGTTGAGCGTGATCTCGTAACGTCTGAAAATACCCTCAGTCATACAAAAGCTGCATGTTTGCCATCTCTGGTCCATCTTGTGCTACTGCCCCCTCCCCAAAATATCTTCTATGCCACCCCACAAACAGGGGCTTAGAGGCTAAAGGTCTTCAGGTAGTTAATGCACTGCTAGCGAGAAACTTCTGTTCAATATCCTGCTTCAGTTAGAGCTGGGTTCAATTAAGTAGGTCAAAGGTACAAATGGTGTTTAGGCACTGACGACTCACTGGGAGTCAATGAAAATCTTCCTGGTAGTGTCTCTTAGGGTAAATTTAAAAGGCAAAATGACAATAGCCTAATATCTATTGAAAGTTAATGTGAGCTCAGCCCCTAATTAATATTTTCACCTTTGAAAATATACCTCTCTGTGCATTAGTTCTCCTCTTTGGAAAATAGTATAAAATGCTTCTGTTCCACAGAGGTGTTGTGAGCCAACATATATTTTAAAGACAGTGGGGCATTCAGTTTCTGCAATAAAGGTGACCATATAAGTACCACAGATAAACCTTATCCTTTCCAGCAGGCAGCAAAACCACACTGGTTCTTTTCTGGATAAGGCTCTTTCTGGCTGCAGGGGAGAGCACATGATTTGCTGCTAGGAAGAGTTAAAATGTCAGGCAAGAGCCTGATAGGTGCTCTGCCTGATTCTAAGCAGTGGGCAACAGATGGCTGTAAAATCCGATTTGACGATAAGCAGAAGATGAATATTCATCAAAGGAGCTGCTGATTGAACAAGTTCTTGAATAAGACCATCTCTTTTAAATTCTAAACATTACAACCTGGAGAATCACAAGGAGAAAGATAAGTTCAAAATTTCTGCTAGAAAGGATTTAAAAAAATATAATTTCAAAGAGGAGTGTGACACTTGTAAAATAAAATAAGCACAAGGTTGAAATGAGGGTGAGTAAATGATTGTGTCAGTCATCATCTCACCCTACTCCGGTTGTACATTATTAGGTAGAGTGCAAGTCATCAGTTCTTAGGATGAGAATTGGAGGATTACAGGTAATCCCTCCAATTTCAGTTTTGATAGCTCAAGCACTTTAGATTCTTAACAGGGATAAATTGCATAGACACAAGAACGTGTGCAACTGCTTTAGGATAACTTCCTACTGTTATTAGGGCTTGTCTTTTTCATAATTTTTCTTAAGTTTTTTTAACCTCTTTATTGTGTGAAAAGATATACATGTAACAAATAGTTCATACGTGCTCCATAGATAATAAAGGTTTCCAAATGTAGGGAATATTCTGTATTGTGTTTGTATAGCCAGTAGACTAGATACATAATATGATTTATGGATAATAGGATAGATGGGAGGAAAAGATTGCCTATGAGAGACTAGTGTTGGCAGGGTTATGTGTAGGATTCTGGAGCTTTGGGACAGAGTAACACATGGGCCTCCCTTATTCTAACATTTATTAGGTTCATCTTTAAAACCACTGATTTTCTCTGCTTCTGTGTAATTTAAGTGTAAGAAAATACTCTTCTCTCCAAAAGGGTTGATGGCACTTACTCTGCATGTGTATGGATTTATTTATTTATTTATTTATTTATTTATTTAACCTAATTTATACCCCATCCCACCTGCAAAGCAGCTTGGAACAGTTAACAATTCATTAAAATAAAAAAAAAATACAATAATATAAATAAAATAAATATATAATAAAAATTAAGCATAATAAAAACTTCAATACCAATGGGGGACATCAAAAAGAAAAGAAAACATTCAGAAAACCCCCCCACCCTAACCCAAAACCCCCCACCCTTCACCAGTCTCCCTCACCAAAGGCTTGGCAGAACAGCCAGGTCTTGCATTCTCAAAGAAAGGAGGAGAGGTCTGGGGCCACTCGAGCCTCTGCTGGAAGGGAGTTCCACAGCCTAGGTGTAGCCACCGAGAACGCCGTATCCATAGTTACCCTCCAGGGTACCCGGAGGACTTCAAGAAGGGTCAGAGCCTGGGGAGTGAAGAAGGCCTAGGTTATATAGGGCTTTATAGGTGAGCACCAACACCTTGAATTGTGCCTGGAAGACTATAGGCAGCCAGTGCAGCGCACGGACCACTGGTGTAATGTGTCATGGTGACCTGTTTCTGTCAGAAAATGGGCATTCTGCAAAAGCTGTCCAAACCATGGGTAGCCCCACATAGAGAGCATTACAATAGTCCAGTCCTGAGGTGATGAAAGCATGGATGATAATGGCCAAGTCGGAGTCTGAGATATATGGCCGAAGCCAACGTACCAGATATAACTGGCGAAACACACTCCTTGCTACAGCCCCCATCTGGACATCCAGGCGGAGTCGGGAATCAAGGAGCACTCCTAGACAATGAAACTGAGGGACCAGTGGGGGGTGAACCCTATCAATGACAGGGGATGCCACACCCATCACCTTACTCACTAGCATCACCTCCGTTTTGTCGGGATTCAGCTTCAGTCTGCTTGCCCTCAACCAGTCCCCAACATCCACCAGACACCAGGTAATCACCGAGACTGCCAGGTCTGAATCAGATGAAAAAGAGGTAGAGTTGGGAGTCATCAGCATATTGATGACACTGAACACCAGACTGTCTCACGACCTCTCCCAGCATCTGCATATAGACATTGAACAGGATTTGGTACAGAATAGAACCTTGGACTCCACATGAGAGATCCTGGGCAGATGAAGAACAATCCCCAAGCACAACCCGCTGAGCTCTCCCAGCCAGGAAGGAGCAGACCCATTCAAGAAGAATCCTGCACACCCCGACTCGGCCCCGCAAGCGAGTCACCAACTTCTTATGGTCAACAGTATCAAAAGCAGCTGGTGTAAGGCTGGGTGAACCAGCTGATATCCAAAATGTTCTATGGAGGTAATGGAATGTTAAATAAAATATTATTTAAAAAAAACAAGCAACTGACAGATTTAACAAAATCAGCAGAGTTGACCAACCCTGGTCCAATTCCCAGTGGAGGTCATCGACCAAGGCTACCAATGCAGTCTCAGTGCCATAGCCTGGATGAAAGCTAGACTGTGAGGGATCTAGAAAACTGATGAGGTCCAGACGCTCCTGCAGTTGCTGAGCCATTCAATAACTTTCCCTAAAAAGGGAAGGTTAGAGACTGGCCGATGGCCAATAGCTAATGATGGTGTCAATGTCAAGTGATGGTTTCTTGATCAGAGGCTGCACCACTACCTCCTTGAGGCAGCCCAGCACTCTGTCCTCCCGAAGAGAGGCATTGATCACCAGCATCAACCCCAGCATCTCCGGGCTGGCCTTGACCAACCAGGAGGGGCACAGATCCAGTTCGCAAGAGGTGTCCCTGATCACACCAAGAACATCCTCTGCACCAGTGGGTGACACCCACTGAAACTGATCCCATTAAATGAGAAAGGACAGGGTTTCTAAAACCTCTTGTTCATGCATAGCAACTGGAATGAGATTACTGGATATCCAAGGATGTTTTCAAACGAGAAGTGTCTATGCATCCCTCCCCCCACCCTCCACCCCCGCCTCCATCCATCTGTCCAACTGCTTGTGTGCTGGTGGTGTGTGCGGAGGTGAACTCCCATGACCCACGCAACGACCACGCAGACCCTGCACAGAGCACCCCTGAAAAATGCCCAGTGCGGGCCAGGGTGGCCACCTCTGTGGATGGGGCAGTCATGCCAGGAGATATCCGTGTGAAGCCCTCCCCATGCAATTCCCATGTGTGGGCAACCTATCACCCATCCTGCTCAGTGGCCACAGACACCCCCCCTCCCACCGCTCTCATTTTAAAAACAAATCAAATGAACCAAATAGTGAAATAAACCAAGTATCTTAAACTGGATACCTGAATAAATAGATATGCAAATATCCATTTCAGTTGTGACGCTTATTCAGATAACTATATCTGAAAATGCAAAGAATATCACAAATTCAACTGCTTGTATCAGTCCTAGCTACTCAGCTGTAGCATCCTCTTATATTTGGAATACTGGCCAAGCTTCTTTGGAACCACTGGAATTAATTCACTGCATCTCTAAGCTAGTTCTGTACACATTTCCAGCCTATCACTCTTTTAGTGCATGCTTAAATCTTCTACACATATTCACCACCTGATATTAAAACATACACAATCTGGTTTAATCAAAATGAATTTACTCTGCAACATGGCTCTGAATTACTTCCTCAGATGAGGCTATTTTTATGGCAGATCCACTACTTTCAGTCTTCTGCCAGCATGCCAATAAAGTCTTGAATATTTTATTTACAAGAGAAAGTTGCACTCTTCCAATTATGTCCTCCTTAAACAAGTACAGAAGAAGAAGCCACAGCACTAGGATCCCCACACGGCTCCACATGAAGAGCTAAGCGAGAAGTTCTTTCCTTAGCCTCCCCAATTCCTTGGTCTCTCTGCTGAACCTATGAACAAAGCTGCCAATTAGCTGGAGTAGTGGAATTTTGCTGTGATGGAGTGAAAATAAGCCAATAGTAGGCAGTGCCAAATGTGTCTAGCTCTAGATTCCACAGCAAAACTTTCTAATAAAATAGCTTTCTTAAGTTCTTTTTATTTCTTATTCCTTAGCTGAAAGATAAATGACCTTGCCGTCAGAGGAATGCAATGAGACAAATGGAATCAGGGGAAGACAGTAGAGCACCATGTGCCCAGCTTCTTAATGCATTCTATTCCTAAAACTACCAAACGTTCAAAAATAACAAATGTGTATTTTCCCTCTTCATTAACACTTTTAAAGCCTGATGGCTTTGTTGAGGCCCTGAAGCAAGAGAGTAACATATAAAATGGAAACATTCCTATCCACCCTGTGTCCTAGGCCGACATTATAATTTGTACTGTACCAAAAAAACCCTACTGTTTTGCTCAACAATTTCTATCTAAGGCCCTTTTTACACAGACACTCTAACACCGATAAAATGGGTGTTACATTTTATTATACGTGGTACAGGGCAACACTGCAGCCCTGCAAC
>QEPC01013298.1:981454-992485 GCA_003113815.1 Sphenodon punctatus | reverse complement strand
CCCGTCACGTCTGAAAACACCCATCCTCTTCAGAAGCTGGAGCTTCCAACATTATAGGCCCATAGAACCCACCAGTCCAAATCCTGGCACATTAACCCTTTTAAAATGGACTGGGAAGGAGTTGCAGTGCATGGGGTATGGGGGCATCCATCTCGCGAATACCCACCCACCTCCACCCATCTCCACACATAGAGGTACCTCTGATGCCTCCAATGCCTCCATGCGTGGGGGATGTGTGGAGCGTGGGAGCACGTGTACACACACACACACACCAGATGCGGTGATCAGACAGATGACCCCCTTCCCTGCCCACATGCGGGCAAAGGGGCCAGAGGGGGGCATCCTTTTAAAAATGGCCATTGATAGAGGGTCAGTTTTTACCTTCCTTATCTTTGGGCTACTGGAAGCCAATTTGCTCCTTGAATGCTTGGTTAGAGAACTTGAACCTTCTACTCAGATGAGCAGAGAGCCTAATCATAGGAAATAAAGCTGCAACCAGGCACTCGAAGATTCAAGGACCCTTAATGAATCTGGGGAGCCTGAATTGATGCGGCCCCATTCAGGTGCCATTGATGCCCAAATGAGACCTGATTGGCTGCTCAAACACACAGGCTGACATTTGAAAGTAACAGACCTTAGTCAGGACCACTACAGCAGTCCCAACCAGGGCCTCTGCATTTCAAAGGCCACTCCCTCATACACACACACACACACACACACACACACACACACACACACACACACACACACACTGCCTGTCAACTGAGAGGTGTGTGGGGGGGAGAGAACCCTAGTGTGCATTTGAAAGTGACAGACCCTGGCTGGGACTGCTGCAGAGCCAGGCTCCACAGCACTCTCAGCTGATGCTTGTCAATTTCAAAAGCAGCTTCCAGGCCACAGCGCCTATCAGAGTACTGGGGTGGGGATGAGCACTGGCACACCTTTGAAACTGACAAGCCCTAACTGGAGCACTGCAGAGTAGGGCTGATGTGGCAGCAGCTGTTACCCTGCCACGATTCCATTCCACCATTTCGGAATTGCCCGTGCCACACCGTGACTTTTCTGCTGACATTCCGCTAATTCCGCTGGCATTCTGCAAATTCGGAAACTATTGGAAAAAATTGCAGAATTGTCGGAAACTGTCCGAAAACCGCTGTTCCACTATTTTGTGGTGCTGGTGGAATGGTGGAAGTAGCGGAAATGTCATGTTTCCACTATTTTGCAAAGTCTGTGGAAGTAGCGGAATGAAATTAGTGAAACTGCGGAAGTAGCAGAATGAAACTAGTGGAATGAAAGCCTCTGCCATGCCATACCACTATTTGCAGAAACACTGTTTCCGGAGGAAATAGCTACTGCTGCGACATTCTGCTACAGCCCTACTGCAGAGCTGGATTCAGCAGTGCTCCCTGCTGGGGCTTGTTAGTTTCTTGTGAGTTTGGAAATGCTTGCATTTTCAGGCCCTGGGCAAGTTATTGGTCCTTGGGTAGCACGTTGTCTGCCCTATGGGGTCCCAAAAATGTGGGCACTACCTGGGTACTAATTTTAGTACCAGATACAACTCTAATAGAAACACCTGAGTCTTATGTGTCTGAGCTCTGAGAGAGTGCATGATAAAGGACTTTTCAGGAAAGAGAAGCAATGCAACATTTTATAACAGAAATATTTGATGTACTAATAGAAAATACTCGCCAACAGGCAGAGGATCAGAAAGACAGGTTAAAATAATCAAAACCCCATAGAAAAGAGAGAATGTAAGAAGAGAAAAATAGCTATAATAGAAAAGATATAAGAAGGAGAGAGTTAAATCAAAAGAAACAGCATTTAAAAAGTGTTAAAGATTTTTAAAAACAAATAAAAGAAAGAGAAAAGGAAAAACCAAGACAACAAAACACAAGTACCTTCATGTGTAAATCACTGTCAATAATAATAATAATAATAATAAAAATAATAATAATAATAAGAAGAAGAAGAAGAAGAAGAAGAAGAAGAAGAAATAAGAAATTACATGGTGTCAAGCTGCCACAAAACAAGGCACCATGTATTTTTTAAGCTGGTGACAGCATCTAGTTAGGAGGCATGAAGCCCTGCCAGCACAGTTCTTAGCTGACTCCCTCTAGGGTTTGGCTAGGTTCTTTCCTCTTTCATTATAAAGGAGTAATGCAATATTTTTCTGCAGTCTGGAGTAATGTGCTGAAATTCATCTTTGTATCAGTATAACAGATCTATACATGTGTTTGTGGTGGATATTTTGTCATCCTGAAACAAATATAATTTATAGACTTACTGTTGTAAAGCAATACACGTGGAATAATAAAATCTGATCCGGAACTGAGGATATCCACTTCATTACATTGGGTAGAGACAAAATAGAAAGACTACTATTTCATCCAAGCCTCATCTCCTAGAGTATTAGATGTAAGTTTCTATAAAGTTTAGAAAAGCAGAATGCAATAATACGGAGCAGCTGGGACAGAAAAAGAAGATCTTATGCAAGTGACATTTCAGGCAAAATTTAAGCAGGTAGAATTGTGGTTGCCCACATTGGAATCTGGAATTGGACACAATTCTGACTCTGTGGATGTTAATGGGAGTTTAGCCACTGACTTCCAGTAAGTCAGGATAGCACCCCCAATATTGAAAATCCTTGTTGAGAGTTGGTCAGAATTTTTATTTTTAAATTCTTTCAAAAGGTGCCTGTAGTAAACATGGTTCTCAATAGGGATGGGTGAACAGAACTGAGTTTGGAAATTCTGTTCGGTTCAGTTCGGTTCGGAAATTCGGTTTGGTTGACTGAACTATTCGAGTTTGGTCCGAATTCTGAACTTCTGAACAAAGTTCGGAAATTCAAACCCTATTGACCTAAATGGAATATTATCTTTTAGGGATGGGCGAACAGAGCTGTGTTCGGAAATTCGGTTCGGTTCGAAAATCGAGTTCAGTTCGGAAGTTCGGTTTGGTCGACCAAACTGGTCGAGTTTGGTTCGAACTCTGAACTTCCAAACCATGTTCACCAATCCCTAATTCTCAAATGACATGTGTGGGGAATTCACCCAAGGCTCTCTCAGAGGAACAGTGTCCATTAATAAATTGTCAAAATCGCAAGCAGAAATTTTCAAAAAACCCTGCTATTTGCAAACAGTTCTAAGTTGGTTTTTCCCCAGATATTTCTCTTCTGAAATCATAGATTACTAGACTATGGGTAGAAAATAGACATGACAGGGGCCTGCTTTGGCCCTCTGTGGACTAGGAGCCACCAGTACTATGGCTGAAATAAGAATCAGTTTGATTATATCAAGAATCGAGAACTCTAATCCTTAGCAATATCTTGAAAATGTTAACAGGAGAACCCCCTCCCATTCATGACTATTGGGGGGTTGGTACCCCAATATCCACTGTTCCTTAACTTTGCGGGGAATTAGCTTAATTCATTAAACCCGGGAGTCCTGCATGTCCTAACAGGAGAACGCCTTCCCACTTGTGACTATTGGGGGGGTGGTACCCCAATATCCACCGTTCCTTAACTTCGGGGGGAATTAGCTTAACTTGTTAAACCCGGGGTTCCTGCATGTCCTAAGGATTAGTCTGAGGACAGATACGCACTACAAGCAGTTTATGTACCCTCCCCAAAAGTGAAGGAAAAGAGGGAGACAAAGATTCAATAAAACTAAAAGGTTTATTTATACACATAAACAGAGAAACACAGTCCCGGTCTGGCTGGTGGGATCAAAGGAAAAACACAAGAGGTGGCGGGGAAAATGAAAAGTGAGGTGGATAGCAGGGGGGTGGAAGATCCGGAAGAGAGAGAGAGAGAGGGAGAGAGAGAGAGAGAGAGAGAGAGAGAGAACGAGTGGGGAAGTCTGGACCTGAGGTTACCTTTCCTTTCCTGTGGAAAAAGAGGACAGGCGGCCCGAGGATCCAATGAAGTTTGTGGGGGTTGAGAAGAAGGGGGAGACCTAAGTCTGGGAGATCTCTTAAGATACAGACATGCACAGGGAAACCTGAATGTGCCTGCATCCAAAACCTTCTCAGTTTCCATGGGGGAAGCGAGGGGCAGTTATGGGATTCAGGATAAAAGATTTGGGATAGGCTCAAGGGTGTTACAAAAGACACACAGGGAGGACAAAGGGACACAAATGACTCATTGGGGTATATTTGGGTGGGTTTCTACGTGAGACAAAAGGAAAGATGCATATGTGAAACATGGGGACAAAAGGGGACTCCAGGTGCGTGCTTAGGTGTTACAAAGGAGAAGAGACCTAGGGGAGCCATGTGCAACAGACACACAATGGGCACTTCTGGGCATGAATGGGGAGAGGACATTCTGGTGATTTGGGAGAAGTTGTGAGATGGACCCAAGGTTAATGGCTGCAGCTGGGTTTCTGTGCTTGGAAGGGGTGGGGGTAGGGGATACTAATATTCCATGTCTTTGAGGCTGTTGTTAGCCTGGGTTCTATTCACCAGTGGTTTCTCTCAACAGGGAGAACACCCTTGCTTAATGGCCCCGTACTTACTGAGGGCTATCTCCCTTAATCACCTCCTTCCTGGATCAGGCTGGTATCCACCTGGGTGAACTCCCTTTTCCTAGGTCCCATGCTGGCTGGGCCCAATCCTTGCTCTGACTTCTTTGGGGCAGAAATCCTGAGTCCAATGCTGACCGGCTCATGTCCTTTGCCAAGTATCGGGGGGCTGCTCTAACAGAAAAGATCTCATGAATGGTGTGAAATCTCATCAGGTATCTCACCGCCTGGGCCACCTTTGTGGGCCAATGTGTCCACAGTGGGCCAGCACATCTGTTTTACCCGGTCTTTCCTGTCCCAAGGGAGGGGGCACCATGACTAGTTGCCAAGGCTGCCTTTCATTGGCTGTCATTGCAGGGGGTAGGGCATTGGGAGCAGGGCAGGACGGGGTCTTCCACTAGCACATTTGTTGGGCTCCAGGCCCTACCCAGGCTGTGGTGGCAGCAGGACAGCTTTCCAGTCACAAGCACATCTGTGTGGTGCCCTGAAATGACCTGGGCTGGTTTGGCTGCAGTTTCCCAGCTGCTTCACTGGCTGTACATCCCTTTTTACCCTTTGAAATAAGGAAATCTTTGTCTACAACCAAAAATTAGTAGTTTGGAGTTTGGTGAGAACCACCATTCTGAAAGCATGCCCAGTTTACAAGAACTGAGGATGTAGCCTTGAGTGTACAATCACAAGAAGAATATTCCAATTTGGAATTACACAACACACTTTTAAGATAAAGCATGTTCTAATCATCAGTAATTATTTTCACTTCTTAATTCTGTGTTGCAAGCACTTCAGTAATACAGCTATGAATAATACAGTCAAACTTGAACTTAAGGAGAATTTTTTGACAAATACTGTGACAGTTTCACAAAATTTCAGTGCTCAGAAGCAGCTGTGGTTTAACACTAGAATTGATTTTTTATTCTTAAAAAAATATTTTAGGTTTTTAAGTTTGAGCAGTTTTGTTGAGCTGGAGGCAAAGTTGTTCAGAATTATCCATAGGCAATTCCATTGTTCTAGACCTGTTACTGTAATATTCACTTAATGGAAATTGGATAGATTTCAGATGAATTTAGGAGACTTATCTAGTGCTCACTGACGTCTATGAGAATCCTTTCACTGATTTGTTTGGGCATTACATAAGGCCATTAGCACTTTAAAAAAATACTATCCGTAAGTGCAGAGCACGCCCATGCATTGTCACCACACCACAGAAGGAGATCAAGAAACAATCAGTGGGTTTAAAAGGTTGCACTCTTTATTAACTGTAAGGATGACACTTTGGGGGATGGGGGTTCAACATCACCACCCCTAAAAAACCTGGTGCCGTAGTACATGAAGCACTAAGGCTAAGAGGCCCTGAGATACAACCTGGGTTCCACCTCCCTTGGGTTCCACCTCCCAAGAAAACCTTACCCCCACTTAGTCCAAGATGCCTGGCTTGGAAGTGGGGTGATGTTGTTCCTGTTGGAGCCCTTTTAGTGATTAAATGGCTGTACCTCTTTGGCCCCTGGGAAGGCCAGAGTGCTGGGCCAATTCCTTACCCTTATACTGCCCTCTTCCCCAACCCATAAGGATATTTCTCACAATTCATGTCTGTATCCTTCCCAGAAAGTTCAACTATCCACTGGACCAATGAGTGACACAAAAGCAACGAACTAGAAACCTGTCAATATGGCATATTGAATGAAAATAATATAGGGAAAAAAAACCACACAGTTGCTTCTCAGTCCATCAGAGGTTCCTAGAAAAATGTGTTCCTGCCCCCCCAAAGTTGGCAACCTGCATGGCTCACAGTGGTGCGTCATCTAATATTGGGTGTGTGGGTGCTCGTGTGTCCTACTCCCATAAGCTCACCAGCCACACACAAAGATGGTTGCGAGACTTAAAATGGTGGCAACGAAGTCTAGTATCTTCATGCCATAAGTGAGCAGAGGTTGCTAGGCACCTCTGCCAGGCTCAGACTCCCTGTCTGGTTGCAGCCTTCCCTGCTGTCCTTGCTCCCTCCTCCTGATTGGAGAAAGGACAAAGAACATTCAACACCAAGGTAAAGGGGGGGGGGGAGTGGGATAGGCAGGGATGGACACCCTGACCAGGAAAGCGGGTTTAGGAATCCATGACTCAGCACTGTTCACAGAATGGGTAACCTTACCCACATTTCAAGCCTACCTGTAGGGCTTACAATTCAAATGGCTGCCATGCTCCTATTCCCTCCTGCTCAGATGAGCAGTGTGAAAAAGGAGCTCCACATTCATTTACCTGAATAGCAGGGATTTGGGCCACTCACATTGGAAGTCCCACACCTGTCCTTGAAAAATCATGGGAACACTCAAGGTGTTTGGCCTATGGCAAAACAGAAAACACCATAGGCCTCCCCTGGCTAAAAGAAGGACATCAGCTAAAACAGGAGTTCCATTTGAGAATTTCTTTTGGTTCATTCATGTTCTGTAAACATACAATGGAATGCATGTTTGTTCATAAATGAGATTATAGATGGCAAAGGACCAGAAAAACCCTTTTTATACAGGCAGCGGTGGGTTGGGGAATGGGTGTACTGCCATGGTGGGTGTAGGTGGGTGTGTGCCTTTCTCCACAGAGACTGTTTTTACATGGCAGCCCCACCCACCACAGGGTGTTCTGGTGGGGGTGCGCTGGGTGTCCGCCCATGTAAACAGCATGGGTGGTGGGTGTTTGTGTGTGTGCAGTCCCAGTGCAAACCCATCTCCACCCATCACCCACCCATCTCTAACCATGGGACCATCTGGAAAACTGGAGAATGCCCAATACCAGTTGCTCCATGAACTCCAATGCCAGTTGCCCCATGGTATGCGTGGTGGGTACAGATGGGCGTTGCGTGGGAGCACCCACGCACCTACACCCACCGCCCACGGTGTTCACACAGATGCCTCCACCCAGAGAAATGCACCCCACCCACCACCCACAGTGTTCACACAGACGCCTCCACCCATCTCTACCCAGCGAAACTGGGTGGAGGCATCTCATGTGAAAAGGGCACATGCTACAGGGCTACAGTGTTGCCCTGTGGGTGCCCTGTAACATGTATAATAAAATGTAATACTCATTTTATTGGTGTTAAAGTGTCTGTGTGAAAAGGGCCCATATAAAAATGGCTAGACACACACCCACCTCAACCCACCTCCACCCATGGAGCCTCCTCTGGTTTTCCGTATGGCTCCATGGGTGGGTGCACACACCCACCTCCACCACTGGTGGACACCCATCCCCACCACCACTGTGCCATTTACATGGATGCCCCTCACACACACACCCCTGCACGCCCAGCAGGGAGGTGGCATCCATGTAAAAATGGCCAAAGTTTATGGCCGTTTTTACACAGACGCCCCTCCCCCCGCCTCTCGGTTTTCGGGTGGGTGTGCAGTGGGGGAGCAGTCTGTGTACACAGTCGGTGGTAGGTGGGGGGATGGGTGTGTGATCATGTAAACACCACAGATGGTGGGTGTTTGTGCTTGCGTGCACGCTTCCGGTGCACACCCACCTCCAACCACCGCACACCCGTCTCTACTCCCCTCCACCCACAGAGCCATGTAGTAAAACAGAGGAGGCTCCATGGGTGGAGATGGGTGGAGGTGCGTGTGTGTCCATGTAAACACAGGACACACCCCCACCTCCACCCACCGCACCAAAACACCCCCACCCCTGTCCGTGTATTAACGGCCATTGAACGCTCTAAACTATTTACTGCAAAGAAAATACATTGGGAAACACACTGTTTATAGATTTTGATGAAGCACTACAAATTAGTGGAGAATTGTGTTATGGCATGTGACACTATGCTAACTTAGGCCGTTTTTACATGGACCGGGGTGGCTGGTGTGTGTGTGTGTTGGCATGGTGGGTGTAGGTGGGTGTGTGCCCATTTACACATACACACACACATACACACCTACACCTACGAACATCGATCTCCACCTATGGAGCATCCTCTGTTCTGTCGGAGGGCTCCGTGGGTGGATATGGGTGTTGGTAGGTGTGCAGTGGGGTTGGTGGGTGTGCGTCGGGAGCACAAATGCACGAACATCCACCGCCCATGGCATTTACATGGGCACCCACCCACCACACACTCATCCCCCCACCTACCGGTGGCCATTTACACAGACTGCCCCCCCCCCGCCATACACCCAACTGAACACTGAGCAGCAGGAGGTGGGGAGTGTCCGTGTAAAAACGGCCTTACACTCAGTGATACAGAAGACAAAATATACTGAACTGTTTGAAAAAATAAACTCTATTTGTCATATGTTTTCATATGTTTAGTCTGTGTTATATTATAAAGATAGTGAAAGTAAACATCAACTTATAAATAAGAACAATGGAGAGTGGATGAGGTAGCTGATGGAAAATGGCAGTTCCTCTTAGTCTTAAGTTAACTGGAATTGCATTCTCTTACTCTGAAAAGTATTCAGGATGGAGTAAACTAACCATGATACATGTCTTTTGAGAAGGAAAAATGGTAATTGGAGTAAATGGGTGACAGCCATTCATAATCATTAAGGCAGCTTTTTAGAAAATAATAGCAATGCCTTATGTGACTTTGCTGCTGGAGCTGAGAGCTGCAGGTATAGCTCAGAATGCCAGAAATGGCAAGATATTAAACAGATGTATTGTCTTTCAGGTGTAAGGTTTATAGAAGAAAAGATTCTTTCCAGTCTCATTTCAGTAGTAATTGAACAATTCTCAGTAAAAGATAAATTTTCACTAAATAGCATCATGGCATTTTCATTACTTTGGCTTGGTTTCCTACCATCTGAAGTAAGTGCCTCAAGTATGCCATTTTATCCAAAGCAGGGAGTTCAGATTTTTATGGAGTATTCAGAGAAGCTAAAAATATCTGCAATTCAATTAATCTCAAATTAAGCAAAACCAAGAGATGTTTTTCCTCCAAAAGCTATATATGATTTTTAAAACCCTTTGTCCTAGCACTTCTTTGGTTTTACAATCTTTCTAAAACTTGTATTTCCTTTTCCACAGTTGTGAAATCACATTGGAGAACTATGGTGCTTCCAGCAACACATTTTCCTGATCTTATTTTTGATCCCTCTTTGATATATAATATAATATAATATGATTTGTTTCTTCCATGATGTCATCTTATTAAGACTGGTAAATTATTGTAGCAAACAGAACTGTCTCATTTCCTCTCCGAAGTATTTCTTTGGTGTCAGAACTAACTAATAGCTTATAATTACAGTGACACATTTTCCCCCTGGGACATTACTGACCACTTTAAGTAACTTTAGAAAGAAAAGGGCAATGTTAAAACACCTTACCTGAAAGTAGCCTCTCATACTATAAGGAAAAAGAGGCATGACCACTGAAAGAAATGGAGGGCCCCAGTACATCCTGGTATCTCGGGTGACTCTTACTTCTCATGTTTTGAAATAAATTTCTGGAGATCATGTTATTTGCTGTTATTATTTTAGACATTTTCATTTTATAATAAGAAAGAAAATTATTGGGTTTTGCCCTCATCGTGTCTGGGTTGTTATCTCAGTACAACTGTATTGCCTCCATCCCTCTCTCCTTGCTCAGACCTGGGGAGAGTCTTTCCCTAACTTTCTTTTTTTTAAAACAGAAAATATTATCCTTTACTAGTGAACGATATGGGAGACGGTAATAAAAACCTTCTTCCTTGGTAGGAAATAATGGGCAGGACTTTTCCATATGACTTTCCCTGATCCCAAACTTGCTAAAGTCAATCGAAATACCTATTTGGATTGATTTTGGATTGGTCTCTCTGAGAGGGACATTATATGAGGATTCAATCATGCCAGCTTATTGAATGTGCCTGTGTTGTGCAGATTAGTGGGTGTAGCTAAGGCAGTTTTCTATGAGGGTGGCTAGCCAGCTCTTTTTGCCAAACTGAACAGGTTATGGGGTGTGCCTATGCTGGTGATAGCAGCATGATCTAGCCAGGGACAGCAGGAACTGGCACATTTCTCCTGGTAACAGAAGCAGTAAACAGGGTCTGGCAATGCATCACGGCAGTTTGCCCTAAACCACCTTGCCCTACAATGGCAACAGAGTTTTGTGCCAGCTGCTAGCTTGCTGCTTACTGCTCTCCTTACTGCTTGAGTGTCCCAGGGAAAGGAGTTGGACTAGGTTTTGCCTTTACCGCTTACTAATACTTGACATTCCAGTCTGTATTATGAGACAGAATACATTTTGATTTGATCATGCCTCATGAAGCACATGTGTAAAATTGGAAGAACATATAAGTAATGTGTATTTGCTCCACCTCCAGTCACAATTCCTACTTTTACCATGTCCCTGGAAATCAAAATATGACTACAATGGCCACAAAAATATCTATCTATCTATCTATCTATCTATCTATCTATCTATCTATCTATCTATCTATCTAATCTAACCTCTTTAGCTCTTTAGCAAATAGCTCTTCATCAGGATTATGAAATAAATGAACCTATGCACTATATCTAGAGAGGCGGGCACAGTTCCCACCCCCAAGGGCTACATATCAAAA
>QEPC01013298.1:965061-975340 GCA_003113815.1 Sphenodon punctatus | reverse complement strand
GGGACGCCGCGGCCGCTGGTGCTGGGGGGGCTCTTGAACTTGCCCGCCAGAGGGGAATTTTTTTTTTAAATCCAGGCTGGGCAGGGTGGGTGGGGGGTGTCCCCCCTTCCACCCGCACAGCCTGGGAGGGGGAGGGGGGAGGAATTTTATTCCATTGATTTCAATGGGGACACAGTGCCCCATTGAAATCAATGGGATAAATCTGGTACCGGTATACCGGATTTAATCCGGGAATCCGGCTTTTTGGGACCCGGAAACTGGTAAATCCGGTATCCGGTAATTGCCCCGGGGTCCCGCCGCTATTGTCCATGTTGTTCAACATATACATGAAACCCTTCAGGGATGCTACAACTAAGCAACGGGTTCAGTATGACGATGATACACAACTGTATATCTCTAGGATTGTGCGAACGCAGTTTGGAAGTTCGGGCTTCAGCCCGAACTTTGCCAGTTCGGACGGCTGAACAGAATGGCCGAACCAAACACCCGAAGCCTCGAACAGTTTGGCCGCGTTCTGTTCCGTTTGGATGAGTTTAGGAAATAAAAAACCTGACTAGTAGGCCCGGGTGTGTGTGTGTGTGTCAGCTGAGGAGGGGTGGAGAGGCTTGGACTAGCAGCCAGCCTGCCCAATCACCATCCCTCTTTTCCTCAGACCACTGGCTTGGCAGTCTGCAATTGGCCACGGGCTAGACTGCACAGAGAAAATGGGGCTTGTGGTAAGGCGGGCGCAACAAGTAACAATGTCCTTGCCCTCCCCCTGCCCATATCATTCTGAGCTAGCCACTGATACTGTCAGCAGGCGTTTTCAGAACTCTCCCTCTCCCAGCAGTTTGTGTTCCTCCCAATCCATTGCCATCTTCCTTCTGTTTCACCCATTTCCACACATTTACCTCCATAGTTTCATTTATTTAGATTAGATTAGATAGTTTTAGGTGTTATACCTGGCATCAAGAAGCAGCCACTCCAGCCCCAGGTCCCACCATCAGGGTTCTGGGGCCTACGTAACAGGCAGGGAGGGCCTCCCATCCTCTTCATCCAGAAGCTACCACTCTAGTCCCAGGGTCCACCATCATGGTTCTGGGGCTGTCATTCTGCTCAAGGGGAGCTGTCATTCCACGGCATCAAGAAGCAGCCACTCCAGCCCCAGGACCCACCCTCAGGGTTATGGGGCCTATCTTACAGGCAGGGAGGGATGTCCATCCACATCATCCAGAAGCTGTCACTCCAGCCGCAGGACCCACAGTAAAGGTTCTGGGGCCATCATTCCACTTACAGGGAGCTGTCATTCTATGGCATCAGGAAACAGTGAGCCACTCCAGCCCCAGATCCCACCATCAGGGTTCTGGGGCCTACATTACAGGCATGGAGGTCTGTCATTCCACTTCATCCAGAAGCTTCCACTCTAGTCCCAGGACCCACCATCAGGGTTCTGGGGCTGTCATTCCACTCACAGAGAGCTGTCATTTCATGGCATCAAGAAACAGGCAGCCACTCCAGCACCAGGACCCATCATCAGGGTTCTGGGGCCTACGTTACAGGCATGGGGGGCTGTCCATCCACATCATCTAGAAGCTGCCACTCTAGTCCCAGGACTGACCATCAGGGCTCTGGGACCATCATTTCACTCACAGAGAGCTGTCATTCCATGGCATCAAGAAACAGGACACACATTCAGACACTCATTGACATATGTCTAAAGACACCCGAAGTTGGATATGTTGGCGGTCAATCTGGGGACGGCTGAGGTGATGTTGGTGGGGAGGAACAGCTGATATGAGGAAACTCTCGTCTCCTTTGGGCTCCTGCACATTGAGTGGAGGTGGTGAGCTGTATAAAGAACTTCGGTGTCATTTTCAACCATACTCTGTTCATGAAAACACAGGTTTCAGACATGGTTTGGAGATGCTTTTTTTTCAGTTACACAATTTGTGTAAGTTACTTCCTTATTTATCCCAGGCTGGCCTTGCCACAGTGACCCATACCCTGATGACTACGAGGCCTGATTTTTGTAATTCCCTCTTGTACGGGATTCCAGCAGTGTTTCTCTGACACTTGCAGCTTATTCAAAATGTGGAAGTGTGACTGCTTACTGCTTTAGGCAGCAGTGATCATATTATGTCTGTCCTGTGTTCTCAGCATTGTCTACCTGTAGGACTGCAGACTGAATTTAAAATTGCACTGTTGATTTTCAGGACCCTGAGGCCTGAATGTTAACAGCCCAGGCTGTATTCGAGACCTGCTCTTGGAGCTTCACACTAGGTGATTTCAGACATTACGGGCACCCGGTTCACCACAGTGGATTACCGGTGGGGGTGAACTGAACAACCACCCCCCGGGGTGAATAAAAGCCACGAACAGATGTGATGGGACTGTAACCATGGCAGGGAATCAGGCCGGTAGATCATGGGCTGGGGCAGCGCAACAGACATGACGCTGATTCCTGGCCGTGGTCAAAACACCCAGAACCCACCGGGCAGGGGCGGGACACAGACATAGCGCCTGAAGGCAAACTAAGCCAAAAGGCACAAAAGGGAATGCCCACACAAGGGAAACGGGAAGGGAGTGGGGAGAGGGAGAAGAGTCGGTCAGGTACCACACACAACAGGCACACAGACAATGGGGGCATAGCAGAACACTCAGTACAAGCACACACCTGGGCACATACACACACACACACAGAAAGGAAAGGAAGGGAAGGGGGGACACGGGCACCCAGACAACGCACAAGGCACACCGGGCTCGGGGGGGGGACGTGGAAAAGGAAAGAGGGGGGGAAGGGCACAGGGGCAGGACACTGGCAATAGCAACCACAACCTCCACAGCAAAACTGTCCGCACGGGCACCCCCACAGCAACACAGACAGTCCTGGAATGGGGGGCCCGAAGAGCTTGGGACCAAGGCACAACAGGAGCCTCGGTCCCACCGAGGGGCCGATGGAGGACAAGCAGGAAAGCCGGTACAGTGCAGCAGGTCCAAGGATGCAAACCCCCCCAGGAGGTAGCCGGAAGGGGCAGTCTGGGGACCCCAGAACCCCAATGTCACACAGGAACTCAAGGGGGGGCAGGAGCCGCAGGTGGCAGTGCTGGCGGGTGAGGACAGTCCACTGGACGCAGGCGGGTTGGTGAGGCCATGCAGAGAGCAGGACCCAGGCACTGGGGAAGGCAACCATGGAGGGGAACACCGGGTGCAGAGGAAGATGGGGGGTGGGGGCTGGAGGAGCCCAGAGCCACAGGCAGGGGCAGCAGCACCCTGGGAAGCAGGCAGCACAGCAGCATGGCAGAGACATCAGGGGGGATCAGCTAGCAGAAACCGGCCCCCAGGCAGGGGCGGGAGACCACACAGGGGCAGACAACCAGGGGGCCGGGAGGCTCACCAGGACTCACATGACGGGCCCAGGGGTTGAGTGCCCCGCCCGATGAACCAGGTGGGGCCAGTGGATCATGTCCCGATGTTACCCCAACAAGGATATGTGGTGGGTGATCATGTAGTAGGCTTCAAATAGATCCTGCATGGACAGCCCCAACTGCACATCCGAATGGGCCCACATGCCCGACAGCGCCACCAGCTCTGCCGTGGTAGACTCAGACACGCAGCAGTCAGCAGCAGGGGGCCACAGAAGCTGTCCCAGTTCTAACAGCCAGTGATACACCGCCCCATGGGAGCGCTAGTACCCACGGGCCTCGTGAACACAGTCAAAGTAGGACACGGTCAAGGCAGGGCCTCCCTTTGCAAGGCGGATCGTGAAGGCAGCCAGGCTGCACACAGACAGTGCACACACGGTCTCAGCCGTGGACCAGGCCACATGAGAGCACCTCATCTCTGGGATGCACCCATCGGGGAAGGGAACCAGCCCCAGAGTCTCCCCATGCAGCCAGAAATCATGAGCGCTCGCCTCATAGCCGAAGTAGTGAAGACCAGAGTTCAGACTCACATAAGCACCCGACTGGCTGTCCGGGCAGCCCAGGAGCAGCTGCATGGCCGGGGTATGCCACAGGTCACACAGGGACATGGTCTCGCGGAAGGTCCAGCTATGGGGGGCCCCATGGGGGCTGGGAAATGGGAGTCTAGTGGATGCACAACCAGTCATGGTCCAGCTAGACAGGGAGAATAACACCAGGGACAGGGGGGTACACATACCCTCCAGGGCCGGGGGTGGGGCTCCAATGGGTCCCAAGGACAGGTGGCCATGGGCTGCAACATTGTATAGCAACAGAGCGAGGCGTGGGGTGCGGACCCAGCACAGCTGCAGGAAACAAGTGCCCAAACAGGACGGCTAATCAGGCTGGCAAGGACGCGGTGTTGCAAACAGGGGGGGGGGGTGATGGCTGAAGACATGCAGCTGCACAAGGAATGCACAGTAGTGCGTGCCCATGCATGCGCTAGGCGCCATGCAAGGGGCCTAGTGCACACCCACAGACACCAACATCACATTGAGAGGCCTGGCCAACTGGGGGCGGGGCCCTGGGCCACCCAGGTCATCACTGGGCCAGAATAACCACCCCCCAATCCCCGGGGCCCCCAGCACCATGGACTGGGACAGGGCAGCCACCTACTGGATGCACCTCGCACTCGCAGCCAAGTGGTACTGCGACTACATGGAGCAGCTGCGCCTCCTTACCGCAGAGCAGTACCTGGGTGCACACCTGTGGGTTTCCCTGGCATGGAGAGCTGCAAGGGCCCACAGGGCCCACCATGGGTACAGGAGAGACCTTGCCCAGATCAGGGTGCAGAGGCTTTCTGGGGCAGACCAGCAGACTGTGAGCCAGGGCCAAACCCGGCCTGCGGCGATCTGCGAGGCGGTCGGGTGCCTCCAATGGGGGAGGGAGACCATGCGCCGGGCAACCCTGCTCGCTATATCCATTGACAGGCAGATATGGGTCACTGAGTGGGCACAGGGTTGGTGGGACAGGGCTCTGGCCCAGTGGGATGAGCCAGCCTGGTGGGCCAACTTTAGGATGGACAGGCTCACCATACTCCGACTCTCTGAGCTCCTTACACCCTGGCTTGAGCAACAGCATACCCCCATGAGGACCCCCATCTCCATGGTCCAGTGGGTGGCTATAGGGGTCTGGGCCCTTGCTATGCCCGACTCCTGCCAGTCTGTCTCCTAGCACTTCGGGGTTGGCCTGAGCACCGTTGCCTGTATCCTCCGCATGTCTACGAGACTGTGGAGGGCGTGCTCCTGGACAGAATGATCCAGTTAGTGGACCAGAGTGCCATGATGGCAGGATTCATGGCCAGAGGCTTCCCCAACTTCATGGGTGCCGTGGATGGCACCCACATTAAGATCCTCCACCCCTCTGCAGGAGAGGCTGCAGAGTATGTAAACAGGCACGGGTATCACTCACTGCAGCTGTAGGCGGTTGTGGATCACCAGGGCCAGGTCATAGACATCTTCACGGGCAACTCCGGTCGCAGTCACGATGTCCAGATCATGACCATCTCCCCCTTCTATGCCCGGATGTTCCGGGGGGACTTTTCTGACATGGGGATGACTTGAATCAAGGGGGTATCGATGCCCCCCTGTATCCTGGACGACCCTGCCTATCCCCTCACCTGGTGGCTAATGAAGGTGTACCCAGTCGCACGCAACCCAGCAGAGGTGCTATACAATACCCGCCTGTGCTCCACCAGGACCGTGGTGGAGCGAGCTTTTGGGGCCCTCAAGCAGGACTGGAGGAGTCTCGTTGGGCAGCTAGACTACACTGTGGAGACCTCGTCCCTGGTGATCCGTGCCTGCTGTGTGCTGCACAACGTGTGCAAGACCGAGAGGGGAAGCCCTGGAATACCCCGAGCCCAACCAGCCCCCCGGCCTGGTGCCCCTGTACGTGAACGCTGAGAACCCGAGGGAGCACCATTATGCCAAGCGTGTCCAGGACACCCTGGCGAGGCATATCAGCCAGGAGGCTGAGGTGTGAGGGTTGCAACAACCCAGCCCAGGCCCAGGGGTTCCCTGGCCTTGCCTCTACATGGGAGGTTGTCCGGTACCCCACCACCCCACCCCTGTCACCCAATAATAGGCATGGGAGGCAATATAGTGTAACCACAATTTATTTCACCCGCGTGTCTCCACCCCTCCACCCCAGTTGGGCCCTGCCCCCTATAGTGCCCCCCATATCACACTGCCCTCCCCCTTCCCCCCTTCCTCCCCCTTTTTCCATGTTTCCTGGGGCGCCCCTTTGAGCACCCCTCTCCCCCTGCTGTCCATGTCCCCAGCAGTGTCCTGGGCTGCCTCCTGGGCCAGTGAAGGGGCAGCGGTTGGGGGGAGGGCGGGCCCTGGACCTGAGTGGCTGCACCCTCCGGAGGGCAAGGGGGACCGGTAGGTGGATGCGCATCCCCTGGGGGTGTAGGGGCGGCTGGGGCAGTTGGAGATGGGGTGGGGGTGCCGAGGAACCCGGCATGGGGCCCTGGGCAGGCAGGGTGCCTGGAGGGGCAGCTGCCATCACATAGGCACACATGGTGCCCATGTGCAGGAGCAAGGAGGTCCCAATATCATGGGACCTATCCATTTTGGCAGAGTGCTCCCGCACCATCCCTGTGATGGCCTGCTCCAGCTGCCCGAGCACTTCCACCTGCCTGCTGTGCTCCCGGTGCTTCCACCTCCGCTCCAGGCACACCTCGGTCTGGAGCCACATGTCCCATGCCTCCAGCCACTCCAGGGACCGCTCGATGGCTGCCTCCATCCGGTCCATGGCTGCTATCATCCTCTCCCCCGTTCCGCTGAAGTCCAGACAATATCCTCCACCTGGTCCTCCCTCCACTGGCGGACCTGTGCCCAGTGCTCCCTCATGCACTGTGCTGGGGGCACAGGCCCTGGAGACAGTGGCTGTTGGGGTTGTCCTGTAGGGTACAGGAAGATGAGTCGCCTGCCACCCTGGGAGCCCACCCTCGGCCCTGGAATTGGACCGGGGCTCCATGGCCCCCCAGGCATGTCACCCGGCCCCTCCCAGACCCCCTCCCTGGCCCCTCCCACTGCCTCCGAGTGTCCCAGGATCCCTCCCAGTGCCCCAGTGGGCCCTCCCACCCAGTCCGCATGCCTCACCTGGTTCATCTGCCTGCTGTCCGGGCTCCTAAGCACATGCCTGTTCACCCACCTGGGTCTGGTGCCAGGGTGTTCCGTGCCCTGTGGGCAAAGAGGGGGGTTGTTGGTGTAGGGGTGGGTGGGTGGGCAGCCAGGACCCAGGGCCCCTTCCTGCCTTGCTTGTGGGGGCCTGGGGCTGGCCCCAGCCTGTCCATCCCTCCCTTGGCCCCTGCCCCCATGGGCCTGGTCCCTCTCCCCTCCCGGTCACCCACTTACCCTCAATGTCGGTCTCCAATCCTTCCGAGGCCGGCCCCTCATTGTGGGAATGCTCCATCATGGACCACTGGTTGAATGTGATGAGGGTGCAGGCCTCGGACTCTGCCTGTGCAGCCTGGGGGTGGGTGCTCTCCTGGCTGCTCTCCGGGAGGGGGGCTTCAGGTGCTAGAGGTCCCAGGGCATTCCTCCTGGGGGTCTGGGGCCCTGGAGCTTGTGTCTACCAGGGGGTCGGCGAGGGGAGGGGGTACCTCATCCCGTTCCCTGCCCTGGTCCACTGCGCTCCCCACGATCCATGGGGGACTATCAAGCCCTTCATGTGCAGGATTTGGTCCAGGGCATCATAGAAGGGGGCGGTCTGGACTCCGTGTGCAGACCACCTATTGTTGTACCTTATGGCCTGTACCCCCTCTTCAGCTCCTTGGCCTTGGAGCGGCACTGTGCCATGGTGCGATGGTGCCTTGCCACCTCCATTTCCTGCACTATGTCCTGGTAGACGTGCTCGTTCTGCTGGTTGAGCGCAAGCTCCAACAGGTACTCTAGGGTCTCCCAGATCCGTATGAAGTCCCGGGTCTCCTGCAGCCCCCACTGGCCCCCTCTGTGGTATGGATTCCTCCCTCATCTCCCCTGTGGGCCCTCCTCTTCCTCCTCCTCCTCCTCCTCCTACTCCTCCACCTGGGCTGGGCCGGTGTCCTCCAGGGACTCTTCCACCTGGGCTTGTTTCCATGTCTGTGGGATGCAGAATGGGGAGGGGGTTATGGTTGGGTCCGGTTCTGGCCCCTCTCATGGGCCACCCCTGTCCCCCCTCCCTGCCAGGAGCCCAGGCTGGCCCCCTGCCCCCCTTGGTGCCCCTGTGCCCTTTGTTCCCCTCCCCTTGTTTCCCCTTACCCATTTCTGGGGTGCCTCCTTCCCCGGTCTGGCTGATGTCCCTGTGGCATCGCGTCCCGACTTCTGAGGGTGTTGGCCCTCCACCTCCTCCATCTTCAGCATGACCCCTGCCTCCCCCTCCTCCGCCTGTGCTCCCTCAACCACTGCCACTGCCTCCTCCTCCTCCACCCTCGCTCTCTTGCCCACCGCTCTCTTCCGCCTCCCTCCTCGCTCCATCCTGCCACACTTCCCTGCTGTGGTTTGCCCTTTAAATCTTCCTCCAGTGGCTGTATTGTTGCTGGTTGCCTGGCAGCAACGTTGCGTGCTTTGTCCCCGGCTGAGGCTCATTTTCTTTGGTTCCGGCTTGTGATTGCCATCCAGATGTTACTTTTTGTTGTTTCCCGGTGGGAATCTCTTTGGCTACACTTTTGGAGATTGTCCGGCGGGGAGCCCTGGAAGCATGGTTGATTTTTACCCCATGTGGGTATTCACCGTGGTGAACATCTGGCGGCCGCCGAACAGACATTCAGGGCGCTTTGGCCCCGCCACAGGATTGACCATGGTTCACTGTGGTTGAGCGTGATCTCGTAACGTCTGAAAATACCCACTGATGGTTATCTGTGCTCAAAAAAACCACCTGCTGTTTGAGGATTCTGTCATCGTGTCTTAAATTGGCAGGGGATCAGGTCTTTTCTGTGAAAGGTCCCTCATTGTGGAACTTGCTCCCGCCTCCCTGATGTTCATCTTAACTCCTTCCTCCTCACCATTAAAAAGACCTGAAGATGTATTTATTCTCCAGGTGTTTTTAGGATCCACAGCTGCTACCCCTTAATGTATTTTTTCCTCCGCCTTTACCTTCTCCTTTTAAATTTTTTTAAAATGGATTTTATATTGTTTTATTGTACTTTATGTGAAGCTTTCCAAGCACTATTTGGCAGGAATTGTGGCAAGAGTTATAAAAAATAAAATTGTTATTGAACTCTTAAATATGTGTCCAAGGCCAAAGGAGCTAAAAAGATCCTATTTTCATTCAAGATTTTCTAGCTAAATTTGTGGTAAAAAAATTCCCAGCATGCTTGGGTGTTCTATTTTAAGTCTAACTAAGTGTTTCAAGAGCAACAACTTGCCAGTTGATATTTTGAATGCATTGTTATAGTGTACTTTAAATTGTTTTAGAAAAAGAAAACAACTCTATAAAATGTTCTCTCTAATGCTAAAAGGAGATTTACTAGATGATTCAGTATAATGTGTGGGATTTCACTTGCAGGGGGAAATATATACGATACCTGCATCACCATTTCTGATTAGAAAGGACAGAACTGCTAAAATAGATCCCAGAACCAGACAAGGTCCAAACACCAGAAAAGAGTGTAAATCTTTTTCTATAATGGCCTAGATGTGAACCCAAAATCTGAACCTATAAAAAATGTTGAAGGCTCTGAATAGGATCTGAATTTTGAACTCCCACATCAAGGTCCATCCTATATATTGTTAGGATACAAGTGGTGGGTTGAGTTTATTAAAGAAACAGGAAATTTGGTGATGGTGTTAACTTTGGGTCCATTTTAATATGTAAACAAGTATAATTTCCATCTTTTCTGTAATTTACAAATATTTTCATACTTGGTACAGTGTCAGATTTCCTTTTTCCTTTTCCTTTGTTTTCTTTGTTTTAAATAATGTGTACTATTCTAACATCCTCTTTTCCTACTTCCTTCCCACAATAAGTGATAAGCAAACCTTATAAAAATGGGGGCGGGGGTAGTTAGCTTAAAAATTTCAGATGTTTCCAAATCCATCATTCTTTTGTTGCCGTCTTTTTAATCAGCCTCCACCAAGATTAATTTTTTTAACATATTCTGGGTATTTTCAGACGTGACAAGATCTCAGTGAACCACAGTGAATACCCACCTGTGGTCACTGTGCCCTGCACATCTGTTCAGCAGCCGCCAGATGTTTGCCACACTGAATACCCACATGGGGTCAATTTCAACCACGCTTCCTGGGCTCCCGGCACAAGAATCCCCGGAAGCATGGTGAAAGTGATTCCAGGCGGGCATCAATAAAAACTAACGTCTGATCAGCTATCACGGCCCGGAATCCCCGGCGGGATTCTGG
>QEPC01013298.1:948259-964658 GCA_003113815.1 Sphenodon punctatus | reverse complement strand
CCAGGCTGGCCCCCTGCCCCCCTTGGTGCCCCTGTGCCCTTTGTTCCCCTCCCCTTGTTTCCCCTTACCCATTTCTGGGGTGCCTCCTTCCCCGGTCTGGCTGATGTCCCTGTGGCATCGCGTCCCGACTTCTGAGGGTGTTGGCCCTCCACCTCCTCCATCTTCAGCATGACCCCTGCCTCCCCCTCCTCCGCCTGTGCTCCCTCAACCACTGCCACTGCCTCCTCCTCCTCCACCCTCGCTCTCTTGCCCACCGCTCTCTTCCGCCTCCCTCCTCGCTCCATCCTGCCACACTTCCCTGCTGTGGTTTGCCCTTTAAATCTTCCTCCAGTGGCTGTATTGTTGCTGGTTGCCTGGCAGCAACGTTGCGTGCTTTGTCCCCGGCTGAGGCTCATTTTCTTTGGTTCCGGCTTGTGATTGCCATCCAGATGTTACTTTTTGTTGTTTCCCGGTGGGAATCTCTTTGGCTACACTTTTGGAGATTGTCCGGCGGGGAGCCCTGGAAGCATGGTTGATTTTTACCCCATGTGGGTATTCACCGTGGTGAACATCTGGCGGCCGCCGAACAGACATTCAGGGCGCTTTGGCCCCGCCACAGGATTGACCATGGTTCACTGTGGTTGAGCGTGATCTCGTAACGTCTGAAAATACCCACTGATGGTTATCTGTGCTCAAAAAAACCACCTGCTGTTTGAGGATTCTGTCATCGTGTCTTAAATTGGCAGGGGATCAGGTCTTTTCTGTGAAAGGTCCCTCATTGTGGAACTTGCTCCCGCCTCCCTGATGTTCATCTTAACTCCTTCCTCCTCACCATTAAAAAGACCTGAAGATGTATTTATTCTCCAGGTGTTTTTAGGATCCACAGCTGCTACCCCTTAATGTATTTTTTCCTCCGCCTTTACCTTCTCCTTTTAAAAATTTTTAAAATGGATTTTATATTGTTTTATTGTACTTTATGTGAAGCTCTCCAAGCACTATTTGGCAGGAATTGGGGCAAGAGTTATAAAAAATAAAATTGTTATTGAACTCTTAAATATGTGTCCAAGGCCAAAGGAGCTAAAAAGATCCTATTTTCATTCAAGATTTTCTAGCTAAATTTGTGGTAAAAAAATTCCCAGCATGCTTGGGTGTTCTATTTTAAGTCTAACTAAGTGTTTCAAGAGCAACAACTTGCCAGTTGATATTTTGAATGCATTGTTATAGTGTACTTTAAATTGTTTTAGAAAAAGAAAACAACTCTATAAAATGTTCTCTCTAATGCTAAAAGGAGATTTACTAGATGATTCAGTATAATGTGTGGGATTTCACTTGCAGGGGGAAATATATACGATACCTGCATCACCATTTCTGATTAGAAAGGACAGAACTGCTAAAATAGATCCCAGAACCAGACAAGGTCCAAACACCAGAAAAGAGTGTAAATCTTTTTCTATAATGGCCTAGATGTGAACCCAAAATCTGAACCTATAAAAAATGTTGAAGGCTCTGAATAGGATCTGAATTTTGAACTCCCACATCAAGGTCCATCCTATATATTGTTAGGATACAAGTGGTGGGTTGAGTTTATTAAAGAAACAGGAAATTTGGTGATGGTGTTAACTTTGGGTCCATTTTAATATGTAAACAAGTATAATTTCCATCTTTTCTGTAATTTACAAATATTTTCATACTTGGTACAGTGTCAGATTTCCTTTTTCCTTTTCCTTTGTTTTCTTTGTTTTAAATAATGTGTACTATTCTAACATCCTCTTTTCCTACTTCCTTCCCACAATAAGTGATAAGCAAACCTTATAAAAATGGGGGCGGGGGTAGTTAGCTTAAAAATTTCAGATGTTTCCAAATCCATCATTCTTTTGTTGCCGTCTTTTTAATCAGCCTCCACCAAGATTAATTTTTTTAACATATTCTGGGTATTTTCAGACGTGACAAGATCTCAGTGAACCACAGTGAATACCCACCTGTGGTCACTGTGCCCTGCACATCTGTTCAGCAGCCGCCAGATGTTTGCCACACTGAATACCCACATGGGGTCAATTTCAACCACGCTTCCTGGGCTCCCGGCACAAGAATCCCCGGAAGCATGGTGAAAGTGATTCCAGGCGGGCATCAATAAAAACTAACGTCTGATCAGCTATCACGGCCCGGAATCCCCGGCGGGATTCTGGGCCGTGGTGAACTCAGCCAGACACTGTGGCGACATTGGCCTTGCCACCTGCCCGTCTCCCCAGAGGGCGGGCGACGAGGGAGCGTGGAGGGGACGGGGCCGTGTGGCTGCACGTTGCGCCGTGCGGCCCCGCCCCCTCCCTGATTTCCCGCCGGGATCCCGGCACGTCTGTTTGCCGTGCCTGGGTGATCCTGACGAGGAATCTCTGGGTTGTTTTTGGGACGGGGTGAAGCCGCCCCATCACGTCTGAAAACACCCTCTGTCATGGCATCCTTCCCTATCAGACACTGGCCACTAGGGATCTGCCAGATGGATCTTGACTGGATGAAGAGAACACTATCCACTGTTATTTATTTATTTATTTATTCATTTAATATATTTATACCCCGCCCCTCCTGCGAACATCTTAGGAGGAAGATCACGAGGATACCTTCTTCTCTGGTAATAATAGTTGCTAGCAGAACCAATGTCAGTATTGTGAATTTGGATGTTTTGAATGCATGTGACCTCATATTAAGGACCATAAGGAGAGTGGGGAGATTCTAGAGCAGGGATGGGGAACATTTTCCCTCCCAGGGGCCACTTGGAAAGCTTATAGAAGCTCCAAGGGTGTGACAGAAGTTGAGGTGGGGGTGCTTAAGGGATGCACTCAAGGGAAGGAGGGCCCAGATTATGGATCTGTGCCATAGAACTGTCCTCTATCCTGATTTGCATGACCACATCTCTGCTCCCCTCCCTTGAGCTCAGTTTTTCAGTAATGGAGGTAGGAATGGATACAAGGGCCAGATTCAGGAGGCAGAAAAGGACCACATAAAAACTTGCTGCAGGCTGCATTTGGCCCCTGGGCATGAGGTTCCCAACCCCTGTTCTAGAGTGTCGGAAGACAGAAGCATTGTTGGGTTTCCTCTTCCTAAGCTCTCAGGAGCACTTAGTATCTGCAGAAGGTCTACCAGCACAGACCTCCTTAACCATCCTAACATCAGGATCGGATATTGCCAGGGGAGGTTAGGAACTGCATGATCCCTCTGAACACCAACTTTCACTGTGGAGCCAAGTGACATTTGAGAGCCCTGTTCATTTGCCAAGAGATCCCACTGCAGGACAAATGAGCAGCAGGTTAAATGGTCTTCACTTCTAAAAAAACATATCGTATATTTTGACAAGGAGGGCAACTCCAGGTTTGTTAATCCATGCAGGGTAACTGCCTCCCTTTTGTTCTGTTCTGATGAGCAATAAAGTAAATTGATCCTTAACTTACCTTACTTCCCCTGCTTACTGCTCACTGTGCACAATACCCTCCGCCGAAAATTCAGGCGGTGGGGGGTTGTCTCGCCCCATAAACTCCCTCCCCCCTCTCCTAGGAGTGCAGGGGGTTAAATGGTGCAGCTGCTGCTTGCAGAGGCTGCACAGAGCTTGCAAGGACTGAGGCCAGTTTGCAATGGGTTGCCTAGCAACCCTTGCAGAACGCGCGAAAATGATAGAGCTGCTGATTGGCCCCTGCAGTCACGTGGGGCAATCAGCAGCGTTCCAGGCTCTCCCTGCTCACTCTAGGAGGAGTGGGGAAAGGAGAAGCACCCACCCGCCCTCCCCTTATACTGTGTTTTTTTCGGTTGCATTAGAATGGGCCAGGAAGGAATTTTTGGCAAGTATACATTGGTCAGTGGGCCTACTTGTTTTTTCGCCTTCCTTACAGTATAAGGTTGTCAATTTGGCTCGCCATTACTTGGTGGTGTGCTTCGCTTAGTTTTCATTGGTGTAACGGAAATTGTCGCACCCTGGCGGGGGTCCAGTATCGTTTAAAATAGGATAAGAAAATTAGGAGTCATCTCCTTAAGGGATGGGGAAGCCACGCGTAACGCGGTGCAGGGTATGGCACGCGGGGGTGTTGGTTTCCCTGGGAGAAGGGTGTCAGGGAAAGTGGCAGGGCATTGTAAGGCCTCCCACTGACAGGCACCTCAATCCTTACTCATGTCCGGACGGACAATGTCCCCTTTGGCCGCGCCCTCAGCGCTGGACGAAGGGGAGACGTGTTTTATTGTTGAAGAGGCTGGTGAAGGTATTTCACAGCCCCTTCTGTTGAAGTTGATGGTTATGGTTGATACTGGACCCGTAATCGCAATAGGCGATGTCACCCCCTCACCTATTCGGCTGTTTGTAATTGGATAATAAAGGGTGCGGCCATATAAATCCAACCTTGTGTCCTGTCTTGTTTGAGGGGGTGGGAACTGGTGTGATGACAATGGGTGATTGGGGGAGGGGAAAACAAGACAGTATCACAGGCATGCATCAAGGGAAAACAAACATTCAAAAAGAGCAAAATGACAGATGTATGCTGGCAATTGGGAGGAAGTAGGAAGAGAAAAAAACAAACAGGGATTCTGTCTTTGAACACTTTAGAATCTGTCTCCTCCAAAGTAGAAATTAATGTTGTTTCCTTGCAAGGGTAGCTATCCCTTACTTTAATGTGCCCACTCCTTGTCAGTAAAAGTGAGCATAATACAAGTTGAGGGGATATTCTCTCAAAGTTACTCTATGTATGACCATCCTGTAATTGGAATGAAAAATAGTTTAGTGATTCTTTCATAGATTTGATAACACGGTATATTACTAAGTACAACTAGCCATTTATCAAAAACTGGACTTTGCCGATTATTACCACAGCTGCACAGAATAGGTGATTCAAGTACTCGTAAGGATTTCTAAGGTTCTGAATACTGGGACCGGGTTCTCAGTCGGAACTCAGAACTTTTTATGAGTACCAGGAAATCAAAAATCAGAACTCTGTACCTCAGAAATCTTCAGAACTCAGAACCTCAGAAAACTTCAGAACTCAGAACCTCAGAAATCTCTATACCCTAAAACACACCCCTCCCCCAAAGCTTCCATTCCATTGCTCTATGCCCACCTATGCAAGGCAAGCCCTCTCCCCCCACACCATGCATTAACCAGAAAGAAAATATTCCCCCTCTGCTCTAGCTTGTCACATCTTGGCAAAGTAGAACCCACAGCCAAAGTACATGGCCCAACAAAGCAGACTAGCAAAAGTCAGACAATCTCAAGACAAACACAAAAAGTGCAACTTCAAAAAGCCAATAAAATAAAATAAAATAAAATAAAATAAAATAATCCAGCAGTACCCACAGCATGGTCCAGCAGCAGTGCACCCAGTTTAAAATAATTATGCCAGCCCAGCAGGCATACTACTTGCAAAAAAACAGATATGCAATCACCACTCAAAAAAATTCCTCCATTGTGCCCAGCTATGTAAGGGAAGCCTCCCCCACCCCCATAAAGAAAGTATTCCCCACTGTGCCCTAGATGGTCATATTTTGGCCAAGTTGAACCCACAACTAAAGTACAGTGCCCAGAAAAATCAGGCAGGCTAGCAAAAGTGAGACAAGCTCAAGACAAACCCCAAAAGTGCAACTGCAAAAAGCCCCCCCCCCAAAAAAAGCCAGTAGTACCCACAGTATGGCCCAGCAGCAGTGCACCCAATTTAAAATAATTATATCAGCCCAGCAGGCATAATAACACCCACAAGAAACTGCACCCCACCCCCCAAAAGACCTCCATTGCCCTATTATGCCCATCAATGCAAGGCAATCCCCCTCCCCACACACCATAAATTAACCAGAAAGAAAATACTCACCCAGCCCATCCCCATATCCCAGAAGGACACATCTTGGTGAAGCTGAACCCACAGCCAAAGTACAGAGCCCACAAAAAACACAGCAACAATGATACCTCTCTGTCCTCTATGGTGCCAACAAGCAGTGAAAGCAGCATCCAGTTTAAAATATATTAAGCATGGTAGCAATGGCAACCTCCAGCATTGCCCCTATGGACAGCCCAGGCCAGAGGAAATGGAGCAAGTCAAATCCCTCTTTCCTATAGGAAGCATTTCAAATTTGTGGGGGAGAAGGATGCTTGTACTGGCCTGTCCGTAGGGGCAATGATGGGGGTTACTTAGCCACCATGCAAAAAATATAAGTGGGTGCTACACTGCTGTCTGCTGGCAACCTCCAGCATTGCCCCTATGGACAGCCCAGGAAATCAAAAATCGGAACTCTGTATCTCAGAAATCTTCAGAACTCAGAACCTCAGAAAACTTCAGAACTCAGAACCTCAGAGTTCCCTGGGTCCCCACCAAGGGCAGCCCAAACCACTATGGCTACAAAACGCTAATAAGAGTTGTCCGGGAGACCACTACTGCACCTGCCCCTCCCGAACAATGACGTGTGGGGGCGGGTCTAGCCACGTCTGACAAATGGGGCAGCTGAAACCCTGTCTGCCCACCCCCACCCCCCGATCCGTCGTCCCTGGACTCCCCTTCTCATTATAAATCATAGTGCCAAGTAGTGCAGCCAGCAGTGTAGCACCCACTTATATTTTTTGCATGGTGGCTAAGTAACCCCCATCATTGGCCCTACGGACAGGCTAGTACAAGCATCTTTCTCCCCCACAAATCTGAAATGCTTACAGATCAGCAGTGTAGCACACAGTCAAATTCACCAAAGAGAATGGGAAATGGCTCTACGGCCACTTTTATTTTGCCCCTGCCAGCCAATGAAAAACTGTCCTGTGGCTTGTCCAATCATTCACCTGTCCCTTCCCATTTCCCCCCCTCCCCCTGCCTACCAAATATGGCACTAAATTTCATTTCCGAGCTCAGAGAAGCTAGGGTCAACCGTCTGGGTCATTCCGGCCACACCCACAATGGTGCCTCCATTACTCAATCAAGGTTTCCAAAGAGTTCCAATGCTTTCTGGGGACAGGCCTTGGTCCTCAGAACTTTGGAACTCAGAAATTCAAAACCGGAGACCATAATCTCCAGTGAATTCTGAATAAAAACAGGAACCGAGTTTCAGCTCTAATTATTACATCTGTATTAGGGCATTATAATTATGGGGTCCTATAACAGTGGTGCCTTATTGGGGCTCTATTATTTCACATCAATAAGATTACAGTTTCAATTAAAGATGAAAATGATGCAGAGCAGATGGAATTCTTACACACACAAACACCTAAAATAATAGTACAAGGATTAGAAAATATAGATAATAACTGGTTAAGTATATTAGGATTAATATAAATATACTCTATTAATCTTTCCTCCAGTGCCTTGTCTTCCTATAGGAAAGAGCTTATCTTGTAAATATACTGATGTGGCAGGAGAGAACATGTGTAGGTGGTGTTCTAATTTTTTTTACCCTTTTCATTTAAAGGTCAGATGTTTTAGATTTATTCTTTATGGTAAGGATATAATCTAACTGCTACAAACTGTGTTTGATCTAAAATTAGTAGAAATATACCATTTAGTAGGAGTGTGCACTTCATTTTTGTTTTTTTAATAATACAAATGTCACCCTATTTGTTTTAGTACTTAAAATACGGAAATGGTTGAATGAGCAAATGATTTTCATTTGCTTTCATCTTTTTTCGTTTTAAAAATAAAAAATTAAAAACCCCACGTGCATGCACAAAATGGCTGCAAGGATGTCTGCTGCCCTAGGCACGTCTCAGGCTGCTTTCCCATAAGCCACACTTACCAAGCCACAAAATATTAGGTCATCAAATGCTGCTCCTATGTCAGTCCTTAACACACTGCTTACTAGAGGTTACCAGGACGTGTCAGATGTGAGCGGGCACAGCAAGGAGGAGAGTGGAAGGGAAGGGAAGGGTTATTAACTTGGGAGCAAGGGAAGGGAGGCAGCTAGGCAACGGAGACCTCTCAGTGAGTGGGTGATGCCTGAGAGCAGGGGATGCACTGCATGCACACACATAGGTACACACACAGGGGCATAGCTAGGTTGGAATGGGTCCAGGGACAAGGAATAGACTTGCCCTTCACCTGCCATCACCGTCCTCTCCCCTGTCCCTGCACCCCTTTTTCCCCCCTGTAAGGGAACTGGGAAGGATCATCATCATCATCATCATCATCCAAAAAACAGCCACAGTTCCGATTAATTGGGAAGAAATAGAGAGATTTTTGGTTTGGTTTTAATTCAACAACCAGATCTCAGGGCACATGTTAAGACAGTTTTCTCACCTACACATTCCCACACATTCTGTCCATGTCTCTTTAAGACGGCTGGCTCCCACTCTCCTGCTGTTTCGGCGTATATGTAAGACCTGGCTGTTCCGTCAGGCTTTTGGCTAGGGGTGGGGTGGGGTGGGGTGGGGGCGGGGATGGGGGCTTTCCCCACATATTGGGGTATTTTTAAATTGTAATTTTAAACTGTTTTAAAATTTTATATTGTTTTAATGCTTTACTGAATGTTGTTCGCCACCCCGGGCTGCCCTGTGGGCAGGAGGGGCGAGATATAAATTTTAAATAAATAAAATAAAATTTAATATAAATGGCTATGTGGTATCTCCTTAGATTTTACGTTTGATAAAAAAAACCCACTTTGAACACTTCAGAAGTGTTTAGAAGCCTCCCTTTCAACCCCCACCCAGCCTGCTTGCCTCCACAGAGATGCTAATTACCTGCTAGTGGACACTGAGACCAGCAACCTTGAATAAGGCCACATTCATACCTGCAGTGGTGGGCAAATTTTGGCTCCTGCAAGTCAAATTCTGCATGGAGTTTGGCCAGTGTGAACACCACCCACCCACACCCCGTGTGGCTTTCCCAGAGATCAGCCAAAAGAGCACAGAGCAGGGAAATCCAGCTCTGTACTCTTCCAGATGACCTCTGACAAAGCCACGTGGTGGGGCTTTCACACCAGTTTAATTCTGTTTAGATTTTGGCTCTCTCAGCTTCTCCCACAGCCAAGCACTGCACGGGGCCAGCTGCCACAGATGTGAATGTGATCTAAATTTCCTCTCCATTTCGAAATGCTTTTTTTCCTACCTGATCCCCATTATCTCTCTCTTCTTTGAAATGCTAACAACCGTAGTCCTCTCCACATGGTGGAGGCGGGCTTCTGCCCTTTCTGGATCAAATAGGAGTAGTGGATGGGCCACTAACCTCTGCATCCAGAACCTATTGATGCTAATGGCTCTTGCTGACTTCAAATGTGGCATTTGACATCCGCCTCCAAACTGCCACCCAAGACTAGTGCCTAGTTCCCATTCCCTGCGCCCAGCCCTGGCATGTATACAGTTTCCCAAAATAGCGCCGGCAACATCAGTGCCATTTGGGAAAAGAGCACACATGATCAGAATGGTCTCACCGACCATTTTGCACAAATGCAGTAATTTTTTTTTATTTTTTAATTTTAAAAATAATTTAAAATCTCTGTGCATCTGCAGAATGTACCAGTCTGAGCATGCACAACCCTTTCCCGAAATCACGCCAGTAGTGTTGGCATCATTTTGAAAAGGTATATGCCTGTGCAGAATGGTCCATTCAATTATTTTTTAATAAAATAAACACCTCACGCCACCAAAAAAACAGTAGGGTCATTTATGAACACACACACCATGAAAATGAATGGGGTTTTGTAAGCAAAAACAAAAACTAAAACAAAAATGTTAGGGGTGCCTTCTGAACACCACTACTATTTACTTGAATGGATTTTGAATTAGGTGCATCCTCAGTATATTTCATTTGTAAACTATGGCTGTTTTTACACGCCACCCACCCACCTCCACCCATCAGATGGGTGGGAGAGTGTCCATGTTAACGATGCCAGGTGGGGGTGCGTGCTCCTGCAACCCACCCATTTACACCCACAGAGCAGCCAGGAAGGAGTAGGGCTGTAGCGGAATATCGCAGCGGTAGCTATTTCCGGCGGAAACAGTGTTTCCGCAATTAGTGGAACGGCATGGCAGAGGCTTTCATTCCGCGATTTCATTCCGCGGTTCTGCGGTTCTGCTTATTTAATTCCGCAACTTAGTGGAATCGTGGAAACATGACATTTTCGCTATTTCCGCAATTCCGCCAGCGCCAAAAAATAGCGGAATAGCAGTTTTCCGCGATTTCCGCAATTTTTCCGCAATTTTTCCGCAATTCCACGATTTGCAGAATTCCGGCGGAATTAGCAGAATATCTGCAGAAAAGTCGCGGTGTGGCGCGGGCAGTTCCGAAATGGCGGAACGGAATCGCGGCGCGGTAAAAGCTGCTGCTGCATCAGCCCTAGGAAGGAGCCGGCATGCTCCGTGGGTGGAGATGGGTGAAGGTGGGTGTTGAACACCCAGCCGTCCATGTGAATAGCAAAGCACACCCACCCATTGGAAGGGTCTGCCCAAACCAGTGAGACATGGCTAGAGAGGCACCACAGGAGCCTGCAAGCAGACACACACACTGGAAAAGACGCTGTATACCCAGCCGGGAGCCCTTAAAGGAGAAGCAAGCACTGACATGGGTGCACTGGCTCCCAACATGTCAGGAAGGAAAGCTCAGGACAAGAAAAAGGGAGTCAATGCCATGTCATGCACAGGAACGGGCAGGGTGATTCAAGGGACCTCGGGCTGCCCATGGGAGAGGGGTCCAGGCCACTGGCACTGGGGAGGGTGGGAAAGGATGCATACCAACAGCTTGCCCATTCCAACAAAGGGAAGAGGGTGCAGCGCAGCGCTGTCTACACCCCCACCCACAGTAACGTGGCCCAGGAAGGAGAGTAATTCTGATAGTGAGGTAAAACATGGGAACTCCACCCACACAGGGGAGGGGGAAGGGCACAGACAAGGCCCAAGCACACACTGGGATACCACCATGCAGACCACTGACAGCTCCATTTCCTCTCCCCCACCCCAGAAGAGCACCCATACCGTGGAGCACAGCACCACCGGGGAGACAGCTGAGGAGGGCCTCCGTGGAAGTTAGGTAAAACAGGGAGATGGAGCGCAAGGAACACTCCACAACACCAACAGGGGTACAGAAGGACAACAGCTCACTCTGATGCATTCCCCCAACAGGACAGCACCTGCTCCACTGCCACCACAGCCACCAGGTGGGCTCCAGAAAGTAACGCTGGATGGTCCCCCACAGGCAGACTACAAAAATGAAACAGGGAGTGCAGGAAGGAACTGGGAGATATTAACTCGCAACAGGAGGAGGAGGAGGGAGGACCTGGAGAGGGAACTCCCTAAACAGGGAGGTCCAGCTCGGAGGTGGGAGGGGGAGGGGGAGAAGGGACCAGGGGGAAATGGATGAGATGCTCACCTGGTCCTGCACAGAGTATCTATGGGACAGGAGTCAAGCTGCCACCCTCCTCCGCGAGCAGCATCTCAACAGGAAGGAGAGGGTTAGGGTCCATGTCTTGCTGGAGAGAGGCACTGAAAAAACCAGACAACTAATCAGGGAAACCCTGGAAGCTTTGTGGTGTCTCCGCCATCATGACATGGGCCCTCCTGCTGCAGTAGGAGGGCTGGCAGCACCACAACACCACTGCACCCTGCCACAGGTGCCCGTGCCTCCTCCCCAGCTCATCTGCCACCTTTGGTTTCATCAGCAACAACCCTACCCCACCTGAGACCAGCTGGGCCCCCTCCCTCCCATAGCCCCCCAGAAACATCAGTGGGAGGCTCCCAGGGAAGCCTGTGCCACTCCCAGTTCCCCTCCTTCACCCTCCATGATCCCTCCTCCTAGGCCCTCAGCCACCCAAGAACATCCAGGCACGCCCAGTGACCCAACCGCTCCGGGCTGCCCCACATGCTCAGGTAAGCATGGGGAATCAGGTGGAGGGCACCAGATAAGGGGGGGGACACAGGACAAGGAAACCACCCAGGAACAAGAAAGGGTAGTAAGGTAGCACAGGAAGAGGTGATGGACACAGGGAGGTGTCATGTGGGAGCACCCAAAGGGGGGCACAGGGAATGGATTGCTGCTACTGCTAAGGCTACATGTGTCATCCACAGAAGCAGCCACGAGACCCAGCAGTGAAGTGGCTGGTAGAGGAAGGAGAGCCAGGCCAGGCAGCTGAAGGCCACAGTGGGCTTCGGCTGCCAAGGCCCACAAGGAGCCAGCCCCCGGTGGTGCTGTGAAGAGTGGAAGGTGAAGACCCCGAAAACATTGAACCCCCTGTAAATAGTCCTACAATAAATATGTGTATGTGAACATACCTGTCTGTCTTGGAGTCTGTACAGGGGGATCCAAGGAATGAGAGGGAGCTAGCAGCAAACCACATTGCTGGTTGATGCCAGGGATCCGGTGACAAAGAGAAGCTGGGCAGGCAAGCCTGGCAGGTCACACACATTCCCTGTCAGACCATTGGATCCCAGAGGGCATGGGCCAGTTGAAAGGATAAGGGGCCAAGATAGATAGCCGGGTTAAGGGTCCGATGCATCACCCGGGTTAAGGGTCCGATGTTCAAGGGGTGAAGGACACCTGCAGCTAACCTCTGGCTGACATACAGGCCACAGATGCCCACAGGCTGTTGGGACCAGGGCTGCACACATGATGGAGGGTCACCCTGCTAATACAGTCAAGGCTGTAAAAAGTGGTGTGTCTCAGGGATCTGTATTGGGACCCGTGCTGTTTAATGTATTAATTAATGATTTGGAAAAGGGTATTAAGAGCGAGGTGATCAAATTTGCAGACGACACCAAGTTTTTCAAGGTAGTTAAAACAAGATCAGACTGTGAGGAACTGCAACGGGATCTTATAATGTTGGATGCCTGGGCATCTAAATGGCAAATGAGATTTAATGCAAGTGCAAAGTGATGCACGTAGGGAAAAATAATCCAAACTATGCATACCCAATGCTGGGTACTAAGCTGGGAGTTACCACTCAGGAAAAGGATCTGGGGGTGGTTGTAGAAAATACAATTAAATCCACAGCGCAGTGCGTGGCAGCAGTAAAAAAAGCAAACAGAATGTGAGGAATTATTCAGAAGGGGATAGAGAATAAAACTGAGGATGTCCTAATGCCTCTATACAAATCAATGGTGCGACCGCATCTCGAATATTGTGTACAGTTCTGGTCGCCCCATCTCAAAAAAGACATAGCTGAACTAGAAATGGTACAGAGAAGGGCAACAAAAATGATCAAGGGCATGGAACGGTTCCGGTATGAGGAGAGGCTTGGTATGTTGGGGTTCTTCAGTTTGGAGAAGAGACGACTGAGAGGAGATATGATAGAGGTCTATAAAACCATGAGTGGGGTGGAACTAATAAACAAGGAGAAGTTATTTACCCTCTCAGCTATAAGTAGAACTAGGGGACAATGCAGAGGTCTATAAAATCATGAGTGGTGTGGGACTAATAAACAAGGAGCAGTTATATATTTACCCTTTCATCTAGTACTAGCACTAGGGGACACTCCATGAAACTCATGGGTGGCAAGTTTAAAACAAATACAAGAAAATATTTTTTCACTCAGCGTATAAATGGGTTGTGGAATCTACTGCCAGAGGCTGGGGTAAGGGCTGGTACTATAGCAAAAGAGGTTTGGACAAGTTTCTGAAAGATAGGTCCATTAGCAGCTATTAGCCAGACAGGATCAGGGAACATGATGGGAGCTGGGGGGAAACAACAGAGAATGAATCCCCCATTGTGACCTGTTGGGTGCTTCTCCCAATCCACCATGATTGCCCACTGTCGGAGACAGGATGCTGGGCTAGATGGACCATTGGTCTGACCCAGTATGGCACGTCTTATGTTCTTATGATGGGTGGGAGCACACCACAGGGGGTCACCACCAGCTGCCAGGAAGTAACAGAGTACACAGGTAAGGATACGAAGAGCCCCAGAACCCGATAGCAGGATCCATGAGGAAGGACAGAGGTACATCGTAGGTGGTCAGCCACAGGTTTAGATGGAGGAGAGGGATGGCACCATATAGAGTCCCAAGATCTGCCATGGAGGGGATAGAGTGGTGTAACGTTCCTAGGATGTCATCTGCTGGTGTCGGATGCCATGCCTGCACCATTCCAGCACGCTCAACAGGTGATGGGAATGATGATGGACTAACAGCAGACCCAGGAAGTTGACATCCCTGCAACATAACACCACTAAAACCCCTCCAAGACAGGTCCTGGGACTCAACAGGATGCAATACCAGTCCCGCAATGTGCTGATGGAATGGTGTAAGGGAGCATAGCCACACCACCAGCACCATCAGAGCACCATTACTGGGGGTACCACACCAGTGGTTTCACAGAATGTCCAGGGCACAAGGTAGTAGGGTGCAGCAATGGGGAACCCTGCCATGACAGGGGAGATCAGGGACCGACCCTGTCACAACACCCGCTGACAGACCATGGGGGCTCATAAGTTCATAAGACAAAGTCAGGTATGGGGGCTGACAGCACAATGTATAGAAGTAACGTATATAGTGTTACAGGACAGATGGAAAGGGTCGGTCGATAGGCAATGTTCAATTCTCTGCCAGTTGGGCTACTATGCATCTGCATAGGGCATCTCTGTTCTCGGCGATCTGCCTGAAGGCCCCACCCTGCACTAGGGCTGATGCGGCAGCAGCTTTTACCGCGCCGCGATTCCGTTCCGCTATTTCGGAATTGCCCCCGCCACACCGCGACCTTTCTGCGGATATTCTGCTAATTCCGCCGGAATTCTGCAAATCGCGGAATTGCGGAAAAATCGCGGAAAAATCGCGGAAAACCACTATTCTGCGATTTTTTGGCGCTGGCGGAATTGCGGAAATAGCGAAAATGTCATGTTTCCACCATTCCACTAAGTTGCGGAATTAAATAAGCGGAACCGCGGAACCGCGGAATGAAACCGTGGAATTAAAGCCTCTGCCATGCCATTCCACTAATTGCGGAAACACTGTTTCCGCCGGAAATAGCTACCGCTGCGAAATTCCGCTACAGCCCTACCCTGCACATGCTGGGGGCACAGGGTTACAGGGCTAGTTCTCACTGTAGCGGAGGGGGATTATCCATGGCAGCCCTACGGGTCTCACAAATGTTGTGAAGTAGTCTATCTTGCTGTGGGGAGGGCAGAAGATCGGGGTATGTGTGCTGTCTATAGCACCTATGCAATGAGGGAAAACCATAGCCTCGAAGCCTCAGATCACCACCTTTAGGTTCCGTAGCTGGATGACCCACTCAGGGAGCAGCTCAACAATGAGGTTGCAGTCTTATGCAGGCTGCTGTTGATGGTCGAGGCCCCTATACCAAACAGCTCAGTGATATTTCAGCAGGAATTGGGGTTGGCCAAACACCACACTGCCATCGCCACCTGCATCCCAGGAGATATTGGGTTCTGCAAGTTGGTTGACTGCCTCTGGAGGTGGGGGCCAAGGATCTCTGCAACCTGGTTCAGCAGGGAGCAGGTCATCCTGAAGTGTTCCATCCATTCCTCATAGTTACATGTCGTCAGTATGGTCTCCCAACATTTATTGCTCCGTGACCGCATCCAACCCAGTTGTCGTGTGGGTAGGGTTGCTCAACAGCCATAGACATTCAGGGGCAACCTGGACAGCATGAGGCAGGTGTGCTATGATGATGCTGTCCCCGCCATTGCTAAGTGCCTGGCCTGCACCCTTCTCACCCATCCTACCATTGCCACTCAGTGCAGGTCTGCTGCCCGTCTGCGGCGGGGTCCCTGGGTATACCCAGGGCAGGCTGGAAGCAGTCCACACACACACAAATTGCTCTCTCTGCTCCCTTTATCAGTTTCCAAATTCCCTCCACTCCACAAACACCACCAACACACCACACCCCTGTAGGCGAACTGGATCCCATATGTGGCTGGGTGAACTGTCACATCGCCTCTGCGGTTGGTTCAGCTATATGGGTGTGGCATGTACACCTCCTGTCCAGGGTCTCAGTAATGCTAACCCGCTGCACGACTCGGCACCAGGAATCCACATAAACTCTGCTGCTGTCTGTAGCTCTAAGGTACTGTGTAATTGGACCACAGTATTACTGTTTAATACAGTGTACTGTGCAATTGGACCAGCTAGACCACGCACCCCTCCCCTCCCCGCACCTTGCCCTTTGGTATATGGTCCCTCATCTATATGGTGGGTGTGGGGTATACAGTTGTCCCCCCCCCCCCATTCAGCAGGACAGCTGTAGTAATGTCTGAAGCTATCCTGATTGGATGTGTTCTGATATGGTAGCCCCTTGAAGGTTCCCTATCTCTTCCTCCCACGGCCCCTGACCGGTCTCCCTCCCTCTTATCGGGCAAGAATGTGTCTTGTGTGTGTGTGTGTGTGTGTGTGTGTATGTGTGTGTGTGTGTGTGATTCCTGGACACACCATGCCAGGCTGCTATCAGCTGGCCAAGGTCACCTGTCTGTGTGCTGACAGCTCTGGCTCCCTTGGAGGTCATTCCCAGCCTTCCACCATCCACCTCTTGTTTGCTCCCATTCGCTTC
>QEPC01013298.1:874177-916328 GCA_003113815.1 Sphenodon punctatus | reverse complement strand
TCTATCTATCTATCTATCTATCTATGAACAGCAGGTTGCTAACCCATAAAGAAAAGGTGGAATGACAACTCCCTGTGAGCAGAATGAGAGACCCCAGAGAACCCTGAGGGTGGGTTCTGAGGATAGAGTGCCAGTTTCTAGAGATTGGATATCCCTCCTTGCCAGTAATGTAGGCCCCAGAAACCTGACAGCGGGTCCTGGGGCTGGAGTGGCTGCTTCTTGATGCAATGGAATAACGTGCCCATGAACCCTGAAGGTGGGTCCTGAGGATAGAGTGACAGCTTCTAGATATTGGACAACCCTCCCTGCCAGTAAAGTACGCCCCAGAATGCTGACAGCTGATCCTGGGGCTGGAGTGGCTGTTTCTTGTTGTCATGGAATGACAGCGCCCTGTGAGATGAATGACGGGCCCAAGAACCCTGAGGGTGGGTCCTGGGGCTAGAGTGGCAGGTTCTGGATGAAATGACATAACAGAGGCAGCTTTGGCAGCAGGAGCAGACATTGGATTGCCTGGGCACAGAACCTGTGACACAGCAAAGACAGCAGGATTTGTCTGTGCGTAGCACCCATGGAACCAGGATCGTAGGATTTGCCAGGGAAGAGCTCCCATACAGCAGCAGACAGCAGCAACACGATTGTGTGGGCACATTTGGATTTGCCAGGACAGAGCACCCATGGACAGTGGCAGTGGGGCACATTGCCCAGGTTTTCCAGGGCCAACAGACAGGCATCATGGCATGAGAGGCAGGCTGGCAGGCTGAGGCAGGCTTTGAGATTGGCAACCTGTGTTGGCAGACAGGCACCTTGGCATGAGAGGCAGGAAGGCGGGCTGAGGCAGGCTTTGAGCTTGGCAACCTGGGCGGGCAGACAGGCAGCGTTTCATGAGAGGCAGGCAGGTGGGCTGAGGCAGGCTTTGAGCTAGGCAACCTGGGCGGGAAGTCAGGCAGCGTGGCATGAGAGGCAGTGCAGTAGGGAAGGCAGGCTGGGACCTTGGCAGGGCACTCAGATAGGCTGGCGAAGACTGTGCAGCACATGAGAGAGAGAGCCATTCATATAGGCAGCCTGAGATCATCTAGCCAGAGGCCGGCTGGCAGGCTTACAGTTTCCCAATGCCATCCTGCATCATGAGGTCAGTCAGATAAGCCGGACGAGGCCATCTGGTATGAGAGAGAGAGAGAAAGAGAGAGATAGCAAGGGTGGGGGAGAGAGAGAGAGTGGGCGCCAGGCATTGGGAGGGCAGGACAGCACCTCAACAGCACAGCATCAGTAGCCCAGCTTGAGGAGGAGCCCTGTCCCAGAAGACTGCTGCTGGAATGGGATGGCGTGTGCCACTGCACCATCAATCCTTGTCCAGGGGCAGCTTGGGGAATCCGAGCAGTGGAAGGTTGACCTTCAGGAAGAGCAACTGCTCCACCAACTTGGCCCCCAGTCTCAGGCGGTGTGGGAAGCAAATGTCACCATCAAGAACACCCACTCACTGGGGATGCTGGTTGGTGGGCAGGACAGTATACACTTGGCCACTTTCAACAGGGGCGGTCAAATGTTGGCCTTGTCGGCCCAGTAGGCCAAGGGATCGCTGCTGGGCTCAATGCATGGCTCCTCCTCCAGGAAGGTATCCACCACTGCTGAGGCGCCATCGTACTCCCTCTGGTAGCTTTGCTTGGGCACCACCTCCACCACTGCCAGCAGCCACGCTGCTTGCCCTATTATGCACAGCGCCATACTCTTCAGAGTGGCCTGCACATAGGACGAGCTGTTTCTGTTGCTGCTGCCAATAGGGGTGCTGCTGGTGATGCTGTTGCTACTGCTAGGACTGGGGGCAGGGATAGACCCAGCTGGCTGAAAGGGATGGCTGCGCCCACCATCCCCAGGGTCATCCTGCTGCATAGCCCACTCTGCCTGACAGAGTCTCTCCACCAGCTGACCCTTCCAGTGGCCATAGAGCTGTGTCTGGTGTGCCACACTGCCCTTGACCCTGGGGTCCAGCATTGTTCCCAGGACATATTCCTCCCAACACAGGAGCTCGTCAAACCATGCCTTCAGTCCTGCCTTCAGCTGTCGCGCCATGTCAAGTACCTCATCGGCCAGCTTCCTGCCCTCAGGGCCACAATCCTGTCCCATGAGAATCTCCTCAAGCCTCCTGAGGAGACTCTGGGGTCACCTGGCTGAGGGTGGCGATGGAGCTGCTCACAGTCTCCGTCATGACCAGGAACGGTCTGAGTACGAAGACCATGTGAACCAGTATTTCCCATTCAGCCCCATCATACCCTGGAGGTGCCCCACTGTCCATCACCAGTTAAACCTGATGCAAGGAGGCTTTCTACTTGAGAAGCTGCTCGAGCATCCGGAACATGGAATTCCACTGTGGGGAGCCTTGCTCTGCCTGCTTTGCCCGGAGAAGGTCGCTGCCCTTCATGCTCTGGTTAAAGAACCCGGTCAGCTTCGTTCCCCGCTCTATCAGGGACCAAAGGGTTTCTGCCCCAATCCCCTTCTCCCCCAAGCCCAGAGCATCCCTGACCACAAGATGGAGGGTGTGTGCAGCACAAGGGATGTGGTGAAGCCCGCATCACGGACGTCCTTCAATATATTGGTTGCGTTGTCCATCACCACACACTCCTTGGTGAAGGGTGCACCTGGCATGACCCACTCCCTCACCATGGCCGTCAGGGCTGCCTCTATGTTCCTAGCAGTGTGGAGGCCATCTATTACTTGTGCCTGTAGCAGGGCCTATCTATACCCTGCTTCGGGACACCTCCTGCCACTGGAAAATGCTGCCTTCGGGTCCTGCCACCAGTGCTCCGTCACCACCATTTATGCATACTGCACATTTCGACTCGACCACAGGTCTGTTTTAAAGTGGATGGTAGCACCCGCAGCCCCTGCTAGCTTCTCCCTCACCCGCTCCTTCAAAGTCCTGTACAGGTCTGACACCACCTGATGACTCAGGGTGGTGCACGATGGCAGCTGAAACTGGGGGGGCCAGGAATTCAATCAGCCGCCTAAAATCCATGTCCTGTACCATGGAGAAGGGCTGCCCATCTAGCGCAATCATTTCACCCAATAGCTTGAAAGCCACGCCGCCCTCCAGCTGCCGATGGCCTTGGCAGCTGCCCCCACCCCAGCTCCTCCATGGTGGACTGACACTTCTGGCAAGGCTCCTGCTGCTGTTCTCCCCTCCCCCCCAGCAGGAATACTGCTCCTGCTGCTAGTGGCAGCTGTTGGAGCTTGCCCACTGAAGGAGGTGGGTGACTGACTGCTGCAGTCAGAAAACCACTGGCATCCACTGCCCCTGCCTGCCCGCTTAGCAGCAGAGCACTGTGGCATGACTTTAGGTGCCTCACCATTGCAGTTGTCCCAAGGCTGGTGAGCACCTGCCCATGATTCACCACCTTATTGGACATAGTGCACTGCATCTCTCGTGGATCATCTGCTCACACCAGCTTGAAATGTGCCCAAACATAGGATTTTTTTCCCCCTCTTGCCTTCTGGCCCACACCGGGTGACACACTGCTGCCAGCACTGCTGGAAGGGGCAGAACTTGGTGGCAACATAGCTCTAGGAGGAGGGACAGCCATCTCCTCAGCTCCAGACATCTCCTCCGTGGCACTAGTGTCTTCTTCTGCCTCATTGTCCCCGATCACGGTGATGTCCTGTGAAGGGGAGTACTGGGACCCTGAGGCTTGACTTCCCACCATGCTGCTGCCACTCTCCCTGTGCCCCCTATAGCTGCTGCTGCTGCTGCTACTCCTCTTCCTGCTGCATTGCCCAGGGATCGGGCCCTGCCTCTAGCATCCAGGGTGGGATCCACCACCCATGGACTGCTGGGGATCGCCTCAACAATGGGGGTCATTGGTGGTCATGGAGGAACATCAGAAGCCACACCTGCTCCAGCAGCAGCATGTTGCCAAACCACCCCAGACTATTTATTTATTTTATTTATTTAATAAATGTATACCCCACCCCTCCTGCCACTAGTGCCACTGCTGGGAGCCTCTGAACCCTGTCTCCCAAAATCAGACCTGCAAAGCTTGGGGCGTGGTGATGGGCTCTGGCTGATGCTTCTGCATACTGCCACTCCTCTGGCATGGCCACTACCATCACCTCTGCCTACCCGCCTTATGTGCAGCAGACCAGCATCTCCTACCTCCCTTCTCCATTTCTTCCAACTCAAAGAATACACAGCACACAAAGATTTTATATATATATATATATATATATATATATATATATATATATATATATATATATTCCAATTTTTATCTAATATTATAGAGAGAGAGACACAGACACACACTATCTCTAACTATAGTATTAACTATTCAAAAATCTATGTAGCTAAATATTATATCTACAAAGGCCTAGTCCTACAAACATATTCTAAAATATCTAAACTGAATAACTACGACACACTAACACATCTATCTCTATAACAATTAACTAAGCTAACTCCTATGTAATATGGATATCTATCTATAATAACTATCTTCTAATAATATCTATCTACAGGGATGCAGCGAGGGGAACACAGCCAGCTCACAACAAACAACACAGGGAGTGGTAAAAAACTGAAATGAAAGCTAAATCAACTTAATCCTACTCTAAATAAATCCAAAAACACGGGGAAGGGAATCAGGAATAAAATATATAAAGGAAGGAGGGGAGGATTCAATGGAGGGTAGGAAGAAAGAATACAGGAATTGGTAAAAATAACTCCTAAATCTATCTAATCTAATCTAAATAAATGATACTAGGGATATAAATGTGTCGGATGGGTGAAATAGGTGGAGGATGGCAATGGATTGAGAACACAAACTGCTAGGAGAGGAAGCCTTCTGAAAATGCCTGCTATCAGGAACAGTGGCTAGCACAGAAGGTGTTGGAAGTGGGGAGGGCAATGAATTTTGTTACTTGCTACACCCACCTTCCCACAAGCCCCATTGACTCTGTACAGCCTAGACCCCGCCCCCGTCCCCTATGACTGCAAAGCCAGTGGTCTGAGGAGAAAATGGATGGTGATTGGGCAGGCTGGATGCTACTCCCAGCCTCTCCACCCTTGGTGCCTGGAAGTCTGCTCCTCAGCTGCCTCCCCCTCTCTGTCACATTTTTGCCTATCAGCCATGTTTTTGCCACCCAAACTAATCCAAAGTCTATCTGAATTCAACCGAACTGTTCAGTCCTTTCAGAGTTCGGATTGAGTTCGGGTTCAGTCAGTTCGGGTTCGGGTTCGAGTTCGGGTTCAGATGCCTGAATGGACCGAGTTTGGTCTGAACTTCCAAACCACGTTCTCACATCCCTAATGGGTGTGCATGTGAGTGCATGGGAGCATGTACGCATGCACACCCACTCCCCCTCCCACCCACCACGGGATTTACACGAGAAGCACCTATGCATGAACACCCAGATTTCTGGGTGTTCATGCTTGGATGCCACCCGTGTAAAAAGGGCCACTGTGAAGACCAGGCCATCTTTAAATCGTATTTACTAAAATTACATTTCAAGGCCTGATTGTTCCCACATTGAGAGAAGGAAAAACAAGACATGAGATTATGTTACAAAATCTGAAATTCTTTATTTAGTGGAAATAATGGCAATCTGGGGGAATAAACCTTGTTCCCACCAGGTCGCATACACTAGCAGTTCAGCTGTGGGCTCCAGACCTCATCTGGGACCCATTCTCAGGATAACCACCAAGACTCCATAGGTGGGGTTACAAGGGAGGAGAATGAGGAGCTTCAACTAGGGGTGTGCAATTCATTTTTGTTTTTATTAAAATTAAAACAACAATAATGAAAATGGGGGGGGAAATAGTTCCAAAATTTCAGAATAAAAATAAGTATTCTGGGATATTTTTAAAATGAAAAGTTTGGGAAATATATTTCAGGCAATATCTGTATTTGTTCTCTGTCTTATTTGCAAGACATTTGGACAGATTGTACCCCTCACTCACAGAATCTGCCCTGCCAATCTTCAGTAGGATTGGATAAGGGGTCCCGACTTTACCAGCATAATGTTTTACAATGTATTTCTTTACTTCCCATCCAATTTGGAAGAAATTTGGTCATATTGTTCCCTTCACCCAAGGAACTATACCTGCTAGATTTTATACATATTGGACAAAATGTTCCAATTCTATAAGCAAATTATATTTTGTGGTTTGTGCACACATTTCCAGCTGTAATACCTTTTTTCCAACCCAATTTGGATGAAAATTTGAAACCTTGTACCCCTCACAGAAGGGATTATCACTACAAAATTTCAGAAAGATTGGATAAAAGGTTCAGATTTTGTAAGCAATTGAACATTTGTGATTTTAACAGAAGGAAATATTAGTCCTGACAATTTTGGGACAAAATTTAAAATTTCAGGACATAACGGTGACCTCAGACAGCAAGCAGAAGGGAGAGGGGAAGCATCCTAGGAATCAAGACATGATTGACACACCCAGGTTGGCCAATTGGCATTCCAGGCACATCCTGCAGCACTGTGACAGAAGACATGAGATAATCCCTTATTTGCTCTTTTCTAAGCAGATACTTCAAACTTCCCAGTAACAAGAAGGGGGACTGGTGTGGGCACAGCACAGAATGAGGATACATGGTTGATATTTCTGCTGGCTAACTGGAAGCACAAACTCATCTTGTATCACTTTGACAAACATAAGAGTATTCCATAATCAAAAAACCCTCCAGTTTACAAGAAGAGTTAAGGCTCTTGCAAATTCAATAAATCATGTACTAAAAAGCATGGTAATGGTAAGTTAACGGCTCCCACTGGTCCGCTGGCTGCCATTTCCATGCCATATTAACAGTAAAGACATTGTACAGTCTCACATATTGTGCTCACTTACAGCTTGAGCTCCATGCACCCACACTTTGCCTTCGTCTTTCAGCCTCAGTCCTCTTTCTTTTGCAGGTTGGGGGCAACACTGAAGCTGGGAACAGGAGGGTGTGAGCTGGCCGCTCACCCCCTCAGTTTCCTCTTTAAGAAAGAGAGAATTTAGGAGTTCTGGTCCCCCCCCTTTCCCCTCTCTAATCTACTTGTTGTCGACGCATCTGGAATGAGACAAGGACTCAAAGTTGGGTTTTAACGGCCGCATTCAAATTATAATTAGACTAAGTGGAGTAATTGTCTCTAAGCAATTGGTCCAGTACTCTCACTTGTATAACAGTTTGTAACTTAATTGACATGACTTGGCTTGGATGTGCCCTCCAGTGCCAACCCCAAACAATGTCCCACCTTTGCTCACCTGGCCAGAGGCCGTGACTGAAGGGAACAGTGTCCTTTCCAGACTGGAGTAAGGATACAGTACCGAGGGATTGGGGACCGTGCTTGTCCTGGCCCTCCTGAAAAAACCTCCCCCAGGGATGCGACCCTTGTGCTTGCTGTGCCCTGCTTCTGCTCCAGGTGTCAGCTCCCCATCTCTTAAGGAGATGCCTCCAATTACTACTTACTTATCTATTTTAATAACATAACAGTACTGGACCCCAGCAAGAGTGCAGCAATGTCAATACAGCAATGACACCCATCCAGTGACAACCTCCAAACCTGATGGATCAAATATATACAGAGACACTGAGGAACATGAAAACCAGGAACCCATAATGGCCAATCTGGATTACCTGTAAAAATTCCTTTCTGGCCCCAAAGGCGGATGGAAATTCAACCCACAGTGCCTCAGGGAGGGAGGGTGGGGGCTTGCATCTCGTGGCTCACTCGCTGAATGAAGAGGGAACCTCCCAACCAGTGGTGAAGCTCCTCCCTTCCTTGGGAGGGCCTTCCCAGTCATGCTTGTGGGTTGGCTGGAAAGCCCATTGCCGCCCAGGACCAACCTAAGCTGGATCCAGCTGCTTTTCCTGCCGATCCGGGTGCCCCTCTCCAGCTCCTGGTGCAGCAACCTTGCTGCAGCAAGGAGTGCAGTTTTCTTCCCACCGTTGTCTTTCCCTAAGGGAGCGCAACAAGGGGCCCGCTGACCGCCATTGCTGGTGGCCAAGGACTACTCTCAGCCCTGTAACAGAGAACTCAGGACTCCTGGCTTCCAGCCTTTCCACCGCACACTAATCCAGTAGGCTGCACTCCCTTCACAGGAAACTCAATAGTCCTGGTTCTGAGCCTGTTCTCCTCTCCCCTGCTCTCAACTTTCTAACAGACAACCTAGGAGTACTGGGTCCAAGTTGCCCCTCTAACTCTGTGGTCCCCACTCCCCTCACAGAGAACTCAAAAGTTCTGGGAAATATAATGTTTGTCTGTATGTGTCATATGTAACAGAAGTGTGTGTGTGGAATGACAAAAAAAAAAACAACACACACAGGAGAGGAAATGGAATAACAGGGAGGGAGGCTATTGGAAGTCAAAGGAAAGGGAGTCAGCTATGATAAGTGGGTAAAATGATAGGACTGATTCCTCAGACATCCCATCAGTCTTTCAAATCAGTTATTTCACCCAGAACCTTATTATTGTAACTATTTCTAATTCCTCCTGCCATTCCACCAACTTACTTAATCCTGCACACTCTTTGTATTTTCCCGTCATTCCAACCATTCCACTTACTGCATCTGGTGCCTTCTTAATCATTTCACACACCCTTGCCTTCCCTATGTACTCCCAAAGATGCAATTGTATTGTATAATTTCACACTTAATTGGATGTTGGAATGATAATTATATTTATTTAGAACAGGGGTGGGGAACCTCAGACCCAGGGGCCAAATCTGACCCTCAAAAAGTTTTTATGTGGCCCCTTTCCAGTGCCTGAATCTTGCTCCTGGATCCAGTCTCTACCCTCAACCACTGACAAACTGAGCTCAGGATAATGGAGCAGAGAGGAGGGCATGCACACACAGGTAGGGGACAGATCCATGGCCCAGATCCATGATCTGGGTTCCCCTTTTCTTGAATACATCTGTTGAGCGTCTCTGCCCCAACCTCTGTGTGGCCCTCAGAGCTCATACTAATTTTCAATGTGTGTCCCCCTCCCCCCCCCCCGGAACAGAAAAGGTTCCCAACCACTGATTTACAAATTGGCACTGCTGTTGCCTCTATTCCTTCCAATGGCCATTCCGTTTTATTAATTTCAATGCACATCCAGCTTAGTTTTAATGAAACATCTGTATACAACTCTAACCAGATTCACTGTACTCTGGGACAGCAGTGGAGACTAGTGGGTAAGAGGGATGGTTGTGAGCCATTAGTCAGCTGTCCCATTCTCTCCAACTAAAATGAAAGGATAGAGGGAAAGGAGGGGGGGGAAAGGTCAGCTCACATCCTCCTGTCCCCAGCTTCAGTGTTGCCCCCAACCTGCAAAGGGGAAGACGATTGGGGCTGAAAGATGAAGGCAAAGTGTGGGTGCATGGAGTCTAAGTTGTAAATGAGCACAATATGTGAGATGGTACAATGTCTTTACTGCTAACATGGCATGGACATTAAGGTGGAAGCCTTAACTTGCAATTTCCATGCTTTTTAGTACATAATTTTATAAGGTCCAGTCTGGGACAGGCCCGGTGGGGGATGCAGGGGAGACAGAGATGCCAGAGGAGATCCCTCCAGCATGGTGGCAAGAGGGGAAACCCCACAGGGAGGGGCAGGGCAGAGCGGCATTCCCCGATAGAACAGCAGCACAGAGAGGCAGGGCACTTGGACCCTGTGAGACGTTCAGCACACCTCCAGGCACTCAGGGGGGTGGAGCTAGGAGCATAAAAGAAGGAAGCAGTCATCACAGCAGCGCTGGTGATCAGCGCAGCTGTGAGACTGGCCCCTTGTGAGGAACTTGTGGATTGAATACGGTGGTGATTGCGTGGATTGCGAGGAGTGTGAAGCCTGGGAAGTGTGAGCAGAGTGTGTGGAGCAGAGTGGACAGTGTAAGTGTGGGTGCGTGGTGGCTGTGAGTGGGGTGGGTTGAGAGTGGGTGAGTGAGTGATTACAGAGTGTTTGCAGGCAGTCCCTTCCTTCCCTTCCTGTTACCCCGGGTCCCTTTTCCCAGTGCGAAGGCTCCATTTTCCCTATCCCAAACTCCCTTGGTTCTCGGCTTCCCCGGTCTCCCTCACTGCTACCAACACCCCCCTGTCTTTCCCCCCCAATAATATCTTAGGCAACGTGTGTGGTGTTAGTCAAAAGGTAGTGGTGGTGGGATATGTGATTCGCGTGCACGAGTGGGGGCTGAGCTCTGGGCCGTGTTGTCTCCACCCCGATGATGATAAGGCCTGCCTTCTTTTGAAGGCACTAGGGCCAACTGTTAACCTGAGGGGTTGTTTTTCCATATTTAGAGCAAATAGCCCGAGCTAACAGTGTGTGTGTGGGGTCTTTTCTCATTCCCTGAATCCTTGGCGCCTTAGACTCTGTCCCCTCTGGGTTCTTCCCATCCCTACACCCCCCCTACCCTAACAGATTTATTGATTTCCAAGAGCCTTAACACTTCTTGTAAACCAGAGGGCTTTTTTTATTATGGAATATCCAAGTTTTTGGTTAACTACAATGCAACAGAGAAAATTTGTCCTGCTAACGCAGTAAAATGCTGAACAGCATAACCACTATGGGAGCAGGGTTTAGGGGAGGCCGTGGTGGAAGTGCTACTCCCTTCAGTTTATATGGTTGTTACTTCCTTCAAATAGCAAGCAAGGTGAAGTTGGATTTTTACTGGTAGCACCCTTCTTTACTAAGAATTAGGGGTGGGAAGTTCGTTTCCCCCGGTATCCGATCATTGGGGGTACCAGTGCTGGTTCCCCCATGCCGGATTTGTTTACATTGCGACCATTAAAATGAATGACCACAATGTAAAAGAAAGAAAGGGGGAAAAAAAAGTTTCCCTCCCCCCGTCCAGGCTGCGCGGGTGGAAGTCGCGTGGGGTGGTCACACCCCACCCACCCTGCCCAGCCTGGATTTTTAAAGAATTTTTTTTTACCCAAGTCCCTACTAGTGCGGGCTGTGGGCTGCCACCCCCGGCATGATAGCGGCCCAGAGCCTGCACTAGCAGGGACTTTGGGTAAAAAAAAAAAAAAAAATCCAGGTTGGGACTGGGCAGGGTGGGTGAGGGGTGACCCCCCCCTTCCACCTGCGCAGCCTGGATGGGGGAGGGAAAGTGTTTTTGTTTTTTCCCCCATTGATTTCAATGGGGACAGTTCCCCATTGAAATCAATGGGAAAATACTGGTTCAGGTATACCAGTTCTAATCCAGTTAACCGGATTTTTGGGAACCGGTATCAGTTTTTTTGGTTGAAGTCCCACAACTACTAAGAATACAACAACTCCGGTTCGGTTTAAGCATTGCCAACTTCCAAAACCTGCTCTCTATGATCTCTCTAGCTCATAGCTTGCACAGGGGTCTTCCACTCTACTCCCCACTGTCAGAGCTCTTTCCCTTGTGGAACACTGGCCATTCTGCTTTCTATAAGGACCTCCCCCTGTACAGGACCCCCTGGCTTGTTCACTCCTTGTACACGGCTCCATGACTCTGCTGTGCCCATGTACAGGACTCTCCACTTGGCATAATGCTGCCCATCTGGCAGTTCTTCCCCTGTACAAAGTTCCCTCACTCAGTTCTCCTCTGTCCAAGGTTCTCCCTTGACACAATTATGGCCATTATTCTGAAGCTCTCTGTCTGTACAAGACTCCCCCCACTTTACTCCCCCTTGGACAGGGCTCCCTTTCTTGCACAACGCTGCCCACTCTGCAGGCCGCCCCCTGTACTGGGTTCCATATTCTGTATCTCCAATAAAGCTGCTCCCTGTAAAGTGCTCCCCCGTGCATGGCTTCCACTGTGGAAACTATTTACAGATGCTCTGGCCCTACTCTCTCCCCTTAATGCCCCCCTTTTGTGTATGCTCCCTCCCTCCCTGCTCCCCCATAGGATTTTCCTAACTGGTCTGAGGCTCACTCTTAGAGTTCTCCCAAGAGGACTATACTTTCCATTCTGCCCCACAGAACTAGTCTGCACAGGAACCCACCATCTCCCTGTCCCCCTTCTGCAGAACATCCAGTTTGTCAGCCCAGAGCATCCGCTCACCCCTCATTCCTTAGTGGGCTTGGGAAAGTCAGAGGGAGAAGCCCTGAAAGAAGATTGATTCCATCCCACCTGTTGACTCCTGTCCCTGTCTTGGGGATAAACCTCTGTCTGCTTCTGGCACCTGGGACCATTCCAGGCAAACTCTAGTACTCTGGCCCCAGCCATGCTCCTCCAATGGGGCACCCCATTGGAGTCACAATCCAGACACCCCACGTTTTTGGAAGGGGAAAGGCTGTCACTGAAATCCACGTGCTCTGTGGTAATGGGAGGGTTTAGGGGGCAAGATCAGACTCCCCAAACATCACTGTGGGATGAGCTAAGTCTCTTGTTTAGCCATATCAGCATCCCTGGACCCCAAACTGAGGCACCTGCTGTGCGGGATCAGATCAGAATGACCTTCAGTTCTCTCCCTTTCACAGCCCTTCCCTTTCGACACCAGATCATCTCTAACCATGGCTGAACAGTCACACACACTGCCCGCTGGGAGGTGCAGTTCTCTCTCTTTCCCCGGCACTGATAAGCTCTGGTAAGGAGTGTCTGCTGGGAGTTGTAGTCCCCAGTATTCAAGACTGTTTGCTTTTAAACAGTCTCTGAATTACACATAGAATTTTCACAAGCACCTCCTTCTGTCTTCTTCACTGTTTACAAATGCACCAAAAAAGAAGATCTCTGCATCTAATAAAACCTCCATAATGTAAACAGCAGCAATACCTTCAATTGATTTAAGGAAATGAGCAACTTTTAAACATCATGAAATATACATTGCTTATAAAATTGGGAACCTTTATCCAAGTTCTCTTTAATTTGGCAGAGATACTCTGCTTGGTGAGGGGAACGAACTGTCCAAATTCCATTCATATTGGATAGAAAACAAAGCTGTTACAGCAGGAAAGGTGTGTACAAACCATTAAATGATCAAATTGCTTATAAAATCAGAACCCTTAATCCAATCTTTCTGACATTTGGCAGGGACAGTACCTTCCATTAACAGAACAATGAGTCCAAGTGATGCACTTCCACCATTTTAAAAAATCATTTTCTTCACTTTTCAGGACTTTTTATCACTTTCTGGGACTTTTTTGTCACTTTCCAGGAATTTCAAGACAGTTTTAAAGCTGTTTTACAGCACATTTATGGCAATTTCTAACACTTCCCTGGCACTTAGCTGGCAAGATTTCATCCCCACAGTCCCCAGGAGTGTGCATGGGTCACACATGGGGCTTGGAGTGGGACTGGCCCACAGCAGCTCTGATCAACTTACAAAAAATAACTAAAAATAGTGAAAACAGTGGGAAAGCTGTTAAGTTTCAATGTGGTAGCTTACAAAACTTGCAACTTGAAAAAAAATAATGGAAAACAGTGAAAACAGTGGGAAAGTCAGTACATTTTCACAGTTTTCTGCAAAAACAGTGGGAAAGCTGGCAGCGTTGGTGCCATTTTGGAAAAGAGCAGCCAATCTGTACATGCACAGACTGGCTGCCCCTTTCCAAAAGTGCACAGACTCTGCCAGGCCCCGGAACCATTCTGGAAAGAGTGCAGATACACAAAATGGCCCCAGGATCCATGTTGTGTATCTGCAGTTATTTTTTTTTAAATGATTTTTAAATTTTTGTTTTAAAAAGCAAGCTTCAAAAATGAATGTTCTGCTTATGAAAACTGCCAAAAACAATGGAGTTTTTGTAAACAAAAATGAATGAATTGTCTTCTGGAAAATGAAAACGAATAATGACATGGGTCTCTGATGTGCACCTCTACTAAAGAAGGCTTCTTGGGACATCAGTGCAGCACAATAATAATAATAATAATAATAATAATCAGTTACCCCCAGAGTTCATCCCTTCCAGAACCCCAGAGAGCCCCCAGTAGCAGCATCTTACACCATGTGTCCTCTACAGGCTAGCCCCAGGCTGAATCCTTGGCTGGGAACTCAGGCATTTATAACCCTCAGTGTGGATGTAGACAAGATCAAGCAGTTTGGCTTAAAGGGCAAGTATTTCCCCCATCTCTTATTTCCACAGTGCCAGTGATTTTACTCACTTTCCCGAGTTCCCAGCCAAGGATACAACAACAAAATTATTTTCAGTTTCATTTTCATTTTTGTCAGCCACCTGCCCCAGACTTCTCTGAACTGCTTCTTCATTATTTTCATTATGATGCAGTAGTGCACAATTTGTAATATGTATGTACATAATCTAACCTAAACTTAATAACCTATAGTATGTATGCAATATATTCTTATCTTGGTATCTATATCAATAAACATCTATATGCTATGTATTACTCCTATTCTTATTCTATAATTCTAATATATATAATAAAACAGCCTGGCATCTATATAATATGTAATCTATATAATATCTAATACAACTAATATCTATATCTGTATATAATATAGACAAGGTGAGACAGACAGGGGAATGTAAAAGGATGAAAAAAAATTATAAGGTCTATCTATCTATCTATCTATCTACAGGGGGAGACAGGGAGGGGAAGGTAAAAGGGAAAATGTATAAAGGGTATAAGGAAAGGTAAGATATATAATTTATAACACTACAGGCTGGGGAAGATTTTTAGTGCAAGCACCAGAGTTCTGTAAATGCAGCCTGATACAGCAAGAGCTAACACAGGACAAGAGTCAAAAAGCCTGGAACTTACAATATAAAGTGTTGCAGTGCCCTCCCCAGAGCTCCCATGATTGGCTCTGGGAGGCAGGACACATTGAGCAATCACAGGGTGCCATACAACTGGCTGGGACTTGTTTGCACTGCTCATTGGCCAGCGATTACATCCATCAGATACTCACCCCTCCCATCACAGCTCCAGTTCAAGAGTTCAACACTGCTCCCTCCTCCCATCACTACATTTTCCCTCAGAAAATAACTGCCACTCTGCCAAGCAATAACAAAGTGAATAACGAAAAATGAAAGTCGTTATTGATTTCATTATCATTTTTCTTTGTTTTGTTATTGTAATAACAAAAAAAAATGAAAATTTGTTTTCGTTATTGTAATAACAAAAACGAAGTTAACACCCCTATTCTTTACCTAGGAAAGAGAAGCAGAATGAAATGTGATTTTAGCTGTCTCTGGGACTGAGAGTAGCCTTTTTATTGTAAGGGCCAAAGGGCACATTGTAAATAAAGGGCCTCTTTGGGTAATTTCAGATGTGATGAGATCACAGTCAATCACCCTGAATCACAGTGGATTCAGGGTGGTGGCTGTGATCGCATGCACGTCTGTTTGAGTCCCGTGAGATGTTCACCACACTGAATTCCTGGTGGGGTTCAAAGCTAACTACGGTTCTGAGGATGGTGCTGGCCCCATCTCCAGAAACGTGGTTAGTTTGGCCAGGAACGGTCCAGGACTGGGAATGGCCTTGGGTAACTACTGTTACCCAGCCCCGTCCCGGATTCAGGTCCCAACCATGGGATGGGATCAGGCGCAGTGGCCTGATTGGCCACTGCACTCACCCACCTCTCCGTGGAAAGCTGGCCAAGGGAGCGGGGGAGGGGAAGGGGCTGAGTGTCCCCACGTCATGCCGCTCAGCCCCGCCCACTCCGAGATTCCTCACAGTGATCATGTCAGTACGTCTGATGGACAGACAGCCTGATCATGGACCGGGATCTGAGATGCATCCTGGTCCAGGGTTCAGCATGGCAGACCGAAAGGTTCATACATCCATGAATGAAAATGAACCAGTCCTTCCTTTCCCTATTCTTCACCATTCTAAGACATTACTTGGTTTTGAGTTATCACGTTATCTGTGGTGGAAGTTCAACTATTACAGAATAGAGTGGAGAGATATGCATCAAACAGTTATTCCTGGGGATTATTGTTTACATAAACAATTAACTCCACTTAACAGAAAAAAATTAATTGATATTTACTCACAGTGAAAGTGTTCTGGAGTAGGGGTGTGCAAAAGGGACATGTATCGGTTTTGTTTTCGTTTTCGTTTTCATTTTGGAAAATCCCTTCATTTTCAGGTTTTCGTTAAAAACCTGTTCGTTTTCATAACTTATTTTTGTTTAAAAAATAAAATAAAAAAATAAAATAAAATCACTGTACATGACAAAAATGGCCACCAGACCACTTTGGAAAAGGGTGTGCATGTGCAGAACTGTTTGGTGGCCTTCTTTGCACATGCAAAGTGATTTTAAAAATATTTTTATGTTGTTTTTTTTAAACAAAAATGAGTGAAAGCAAATGAAAGTCATTGCTATTCATTCATTTTCAGTTCCTTAGTTACTAAAATGGATGAGGCTCCATTAATTTTGGCATCATTCATTTAATAACTAAAAAAAGGAAAAATAATTGCACACCCTTATTCTGGAGTATTTTTCAGGTCACTTCCAAGCTGTTAACACCTAATTCGCATATTCATACAGATTTGAAACATTTGAATTGATCAATTGAAACATGTTGCTACCTTTGATACAGTTGATCATCGGGTGTTTTTGACATGGCTTTGTCATCTGCAACTGCATACCAGATTCCTTTACAAATCTGCAATCTGCAATCCATTTGCAGATTGGTGAAAGCAAAGGGAACAATATAAAATAACAATTCTGATGGAGAGGAGGATAAGGGGAACCAGGGGGAAGTTAGTGGGTGGGCTATCCACATAGCGACTGATTCCGAAATTCAGAAACAACAAACCCTGCAGTAAAATGGAACCCTTGGCAATACAGTAAGCAATAAATGGTATGCAGTAAACAGTAAGTGGAAAGTCAGTAAACAAGATCCCAGTAAGCTAATTATTGGTAAATCGGGTATCAAAATCTCGATTGAGACATTGTCAAGTACTGAAAAGTTATTGATTCGACTGGGACAGTATGAAGAACTGGGATTTCCATGAGATTTCCCATTATGGTGAAATCTTGTTTCTGCTTTAATGTACACTTTACTGAGCAGTGAATTACTTCTTCAAAGATACTACCTCAGTTAACTACTCTCCAATAAAGTGTTCATGTATAAGGAGACTTAGACATGAGCCTCTATATGACATTAGGAGATGTAAGGAGTCTCTATGGGCCTTTTTACATGGATGGAGGTGGATGGGGGGATGGGTGTTTTTCCGTGGTGGGTGGAGGTACACCTACACCCATCTCCACCCACCTACACACATGGAGCCTCCTCCAGTTTTCTGGAGGGATCCATTGGTGGAGGTGGGTGGAGATGGATGTATGATGGGTGGAGGTGGGTGCTGCGCGAGAGCATGCATGCACCCCCACCCATCCCACTCGGTGTTCACATGGTCAGACACCATGTGGACACCCATCCCCCCACCCACTGCTGGACACCTACCACGTACGCCCCCGCCCCCTGGCACACCCACCTGAACACCGAGTGTGGGGGGGTCACTGTAAAAATGGCCAAAGTGACGTGATGAGGTCAGCAATGCTGACCATCTACTAAAGGATTGGAGATGTGGTGGCCTGTCGGAAGGGCTTCCCATTGTCCACACTTCTGAACCTGGATGGTTAAAGGACCTTTGATGACTGCCTTTGACCCTTTTTTCTTCTTTTAATTCAAACATAATTACTTCTACACTGAACATTTCTTTCTGCATGTTGTGGTCTCTCATGCTTTGGTACCATTTATGTATTCATTCATACAAATTAAAATATTTTCTTTCAAGTAAAAATGGTACAAAATTGAAAGCACTTTCTAGAGGTGTTTGTCAGAAACTATAAGACTAAACATTCCAAAATCTCAAACCTCCTGGACTTTGATATATTTATTGATCTTCACACTTTGGTCAGCTTCCTAACACCTGGTTTCTATAGGAGATTTCCTGCTGAAGGGTTTCGTTTTACTATGTTTAGTTTTGTTTTGTTTTGTTAAGTGTCCTGACTATAAAAGAGCAAAGCCATCCCAATCTGAACTGCAACAACCACAAAATCAAATAGTAGGGATGGGCAAACAGATCGTGGTTCGGGTTCGTCCGTTCGTTTTGACTGCGCTTGTTTTGGCCGTTCGGTTTGTCCGTTCAGTTCGGCTGCGTTCGGTTCGTCCGTTTGGTTCGGCAGTTCGGCTAGTTCACTGAGTTCGGGTTCGGCAGTTCGGTTCGGCCGTTCGGTTAGGCTGTTCAGCTGTTCGGTTCGGCCGTTCGGCAGTTCGGGAAATGTTGTTATGGGTGTTTTTTTGTTCTTTATATGTTTTTTTGGTTTTTTATTGGGTTTTATATGGATTTCCTTTGTTTTTTATTTGGTTTTTTTGTTTTTATATGGTTTTTAAAAAATCTAATATTATATATCTATCTATCTACACTAAATCTAACTGCTATTAACTATTCTAAATGCTATGAACTAAATGGATTATCTAATGAGTACACAGACCTACTCCTATAAACACTAAAACTAAATCACTAACACTATCTCTATCAACAAGCTAACTCCTACATCTATCTATCTATCTATCTATCTATCTATATGGATACATGGATATATATACATCCCATATATATGGGATGGGGGGAATCACAAACAGAAGAGGCATCTGTAGTGAAATACATACATACTCAATGAGTCTGTACAGTGAAATGCATAACACAAGGTTTCAGTTTAAGGTTTAAGTTTCATTTCAGTACAAAACTGAAATGAAACTTAAAGAAATCTAAAAATCCTACTCAACGCCTGCTGTTCAGGAACAGTGACTAGCTCAGAAGGTGTTGGGAAGGGGGGAGGCAGATAATTTGTTTCTTTTCTTGCAAGCCTCTCCACCTCTGGTGCCTGGAAGTCTGCTCCTCAGTGACTGACTACACCTCCCTGTCATGTTAGACCTTCCAGTTAACTTTTTTTGCCACCCGAACGCGATCCGAACTAACTGAACTGTTCAGCCATTTCGCTGTTCGGGGTCCAGTTTGTTCACTATGTTCGCTTTCATGTTCATGTTCGGTCATCTGAACAGGCCGAGTTCGGGCCGAACTCCGAACTTCCGAACCGCTTTCGCCCATCCCTATCAAATAGGACATTTGTTATAGTCTCTCTGATCATGCCATGAAAATCATAGACCCTTCTGTGCTTAAACAATTTGATAAGGCTTGGGTCTGTGGCAAAATGATGTGAAGAGATTATCTGGGATTCACTTTATGATGAGAGTTTGTCTAATGAGGAGGTTATTGAATGATTCACAGTGGCAGTAGCATTTAGCACTGATAATGGATTTAGATTCTGAATTACTTGGATAAGAAAGAGGAAAAAATAGCTCACCATTGCCGTTGAATCCAAATACTGCATGTAACTTGTATATTGTGATACAGTCTGATCCAGCATATCCAGGGAAGTGACTTGTCTTATGTATAATAAGTATGATATATTATAGTGCAGCAAAAAAATAGTGAATGCAGTATAAAATACCATTTTTAACACTGTTTCCCTTTTACTGTTAGCTTAGGAATAGCAGACTTGGTACCAAAAGTTGTTTCCTCTCTTTCAGTTCCCATTCACAAATTCTAACTTGATATGTGTATTCCACTTTAGGGCCTACGAGAGAGTAAACTGCACTTTCAAAATATTAATGAATGCATTCCTATTCTTGCCAATTTTAATATACACATAAACAATAACCACCTGCTTGCAATCTGATTGGCTCTAGTGGCAGGTGATCCTTTGATAGAGATAGAAACCTTAGGGCACACTGAATATTCCAAAAACGAAACTCCCTGACGGCACTGAAAGCAGTCATTTGAAGGTCACAAATACACCGCATGAAGAACTGAGCTGTAATCATTGGCCCTTTTTACACAAATGTTCTAACACCCATAAAATGAGTGTTACATTTTATTATACATGTTGCAGAGCACCACTGCAGCCAATCACCATGGGCCCTGTGCACATATGATTCCTCCACCCAGTTCCTCTGGGTGGAGATGGGTGTTGGCCGGTGGGTGAGGAGCATTTCCCTGGGTGGAGATGGGTGGGGGTGTCTGTGTAAACACCACTTTCGGTGGGTGTGTCACAGAGAAACATGGGGTCACACATGTGTAACACGGGACTACATGTTTGGTAAATGTGTGGTGCCAAGGGCTTCACATGTATGTAATGTTACTATACATGTACACTATGTAATGTCAAAGGTTCCACATGTTTGTAATGTTGACTCTGAGAACTGTACAACTCGAATTAGGGCTCTTACACGTCACCGGCCTACAGAAAATACAAAGAGATACCAAAATGTGTATTGGGGCCAGACGAATGGCCAGAGACATTAACAATGCTAATGCAGGTAGCCATTGACTACGTGCAGAAAGACAGAGAAACCTGATAAGAGAACAAAGGGAATTCTAGAAGCCTGGAGAACTGACTAAGAGTTTCCTCCAGGAGATATAAGGAGAGAGATCCCAGAGGGGAGAGACAGAGACTTCTTGCAAAAGCCAGCTTGAGCATCTGCATACGAATGAGCAGCCTGTCAGCAACAGGCTGGGGCAGCATGAACTGAGAGAGAGATTCCGCTCTTTAAAGCCAAGTGCCCAGCCAGACGTTACCTTTATGGCTGAGAAACCAGAACTTGTGGACTCGCTAGGGTAAGATGAATAACTTAGGAACTCAACCAGTATAAGTTAGGAATGCGTTATATTTACCTTTGATTTCTAGTTACCACTCTGTTTAACTATCTTGTTTATGTAATCAATAAACTTACTTCTTATTTTATGAAGAAGTGGTCAGTGTCTAATATTGGAACACAAGTGAGCTGCAAGAGCCCTCAAGCTCTTACAAACCCAGAGAGTAAAAGTCTGTAAAGGGGAAGGATCGGGCCCTTGTGTGACAAAGGAGTTTCATTGTGGCACACTTGAATTAGCCAGTGAGATAAACTGATTCAAGAGAACTGTGCACAAGGGAAACTGAGTCATTCAAACCCGGTAAAGTTGGGGTGCGGACCCCCAAACCCATGACAGTGGCGCCCCAATGAGTAAGGGTAATGCTCAGCTTGTGGACCAATGTGTAGACAGTAGAGGAGCATTCCCAGGTGACTGTACTCCTCTGAGTGGAGTAAATTCCCCCAAAACTGCAGAGCTGGAAAGCCCAAGAGTTGGCAGCTCTGAGAGTGGAATAAGCAGATCCTTGAACAGAATGTGTTAAGTTTATTTTTTTAATTTTAATTTCGGGCCAGGGAAAGTGTCAAAATTGGGCTACCAAAGCACTTTCATCACCTGAGAAAGTCAGAGCTAAGCAGGGAAGCTCGGACGCTCGGTCTCGAAACAGAAGGAAAAAATAAGCAGCAGCTGAAACAGCTGATACACGAGTTTGAAATGAGTATGAATGGAACAGATGGGGATGGGGCGGTGGCAGCAAATCCCGCCCCACCAGGTTCCTCTCCACCCAACCTGCAACCAGCAGATGCAGATGGAAATGCACTGCCAAACAGGGCCCCAAACCCCGCTCCAACTGACCAGCAGCCAGGGGCACAAGGTTCAAACTCTGAACTCGAGATGGCCAGAATGAGGATGGAACATGAACTCAGTATGGCAAAAATAAATCAGGAGGAAAAAGAGAGAGAGAGAAAAGAAAAAGAGAGGGACAGACAGCACCAGATTGACCTCCTGAAGACACAGGCATGCCTAGGAATGACCCCTCAACTTCCCCACTAGGCATTACGGGAAACAACGCGGAAGGCAGAATTCGAGACTACACCGCATTGATCCCACAATGTGAGGGAAATCAAGGCATAGAAGACTACTTCACAACTGTACATCATGTTTTTCTTCAAGAACAGATCCCAAAAGGACTGTGGCTCAAATTAGTGTTACCTAAACTTCCAGCAAAGGCAAAACAAGTTTTCAACACAAAAATGAAGGACTCTCCAGGACTGACTTTTGATGATTTCAAACAGGCAGTTCTTGAAGCATACAAAATCACTCCAGAAACTTTTCGCCAGAAATTACGCAGCTTCAAGAAGGCAGAGGGTACGTCTTATTCAGATGTTTCTAATATCTTGAAACAATATGGTGTCAAGTGGCTAGATTCAGGTGGGAATGCCACTAAGGAGCAAATTATTAACTCTGTATTGCTTGAACAGTTCTATACTGTGTGCAGCCCAAATTTAAAAGCACACCTGCTGAATAAGGAGATCACAAATCTCAAAGAAGCAGGGGCAAGGGCTGATGCATTCACAGAAAATGCTATCTTTGCTTACACACTGGCACTGGCACACTTGAATTAGCCAGTGAGAGAAAATGATTCAAGAGAACTGTGCACAAGGGAAACTGAGTCACTCAAACCTGGTAAAGTGGGGGTGCGGACCCCCAAACCCGTGACAGGGTGTTGGTGAGTATTTGCTCCCGGCCAACACTCATCTTCACCCACACCCACCCACGGAACAACTGGCAGTGGCTCTACAAGTTTGAGATTTGAGGACATTGTCACCAGCACCTCTGGGTATAACATACTCAAATTTCATCCAGATATCTGTTACCGTTTGTCTTCTATAATAAAAAACATACACAAACAATGCCTGGGGTAAAAATGACCCTAGCGTAAATGGAGTTTTCCTATTGGGGTGGAAATCCACCCCAGCTTAAAAGCAGCCAAATCAACATTTTAAAAGGCCAGTTCAGACTGCAAGATGACATGGAAGTCAAGGTCATTTTAGACTGGTAGCAGCAATGAAAATTAACCCCTTCACTGCCACGAACCTCTGTCTGCCATCTTTGGATTTGATGGGAAACACACATTAGTGTCATATGTTCCAAAGAAGGGGAAATCAGTAATCCTCTCCACAATGCACCATGACATGGTGGTGGAAGGAATTCAGAGGAAGCCTCAAGCTATCCTGCACTACAACAGTACCAAAAGTGGAGTGGACAACTTGGACCATCTAGCCACCACCTATACTTGTAAAAGAAAACCAATAGGTGGCCAATGGCATTGTTTTAAGAGAAGGCAGGAGCTACTGAACACTCTACAACAAACACCGAACACCAGGCGGTTCGGTGTACACCCCATTTGGGGTTCGGGCTGTTCAACCCAAACCTGTTCGGTTTCACCAAACCCATTCGGGGGATCGGGGGGAATCCAGTTTTCCCTCCTCCCTCCAGGCTGCGTGGGTGGAAGAGGCACCGGGGCTCACCTCAAGCCTGGTAAAAATTAAAACAAAACAAGAAGTCATATTCTGTAGTTTGAATAAAAAATAATGTTTTTGCAAAGAAAAANAAAACCATTTTCTGTAGTTTGAATAAAAAATAATGTTTTTGCAAAGAAAAACGAGTAGTGTTGGTTGTTATTTATTCATGTGTGGAGCTGGTATTTCTCATAAAACAGACTCTATAATGTCTGTGTGTGTGTGCTGGGCATAGATTGTGCGGCTACTGTAAAAAAAAGTTACATTTTATTGCACACTTTCAATCCCCAGGCCAAAATCAGCTTGGGGTCATGACTCATAGTTTAGGAAACTCGGCCCCAGCCTTTCATTTGTGGTATCTAAGAAGTAGACAAGGTAATTTGCTAAAGGGAAGGTGCTAAAGGGAAGGTGAAGTGGTATGGAGAAGCACATTTTCATCACTGGTATCAGATTGCCTTCTTGGGAAGATGTACTTTCTGACTGGTAGTTTATTTGCATTAACTCTATGGTCTTTTGATAAAGTTCACATCCCCAGTATTTAATTTGTAGCTTGTTGTTGGGTTGTTTTTTGTTTTGTTTTTTCAAAGGGCGTGGGGAACTGCTGGGGCTCAAGCCTACTTATGAATGGAGGTATTCAGGACCCCCACCACACCATCATCCCAAACATGTGCTCGCAGACTGCTGACGAGCACCCTCTTTGCCCATCATCCACAGCAGCCTCAGCCTCCACCTTGTCAGAGGAGAAGCTGAGACTGGTACTTCTGTGGGTGGGTAAGGAAGGGGCTGATGTTGCCACCCATTCACTATTTGGTACTGGAGGTGTTTTGACCCCAAGCAGCTGAGGGTTGGCAGCAGCACCACCAGTCCCCACTCTTGACCCCCATGAAACTTTGTGAGGTCTTGCAGATTAGCAGCAGTGATGGGATCTGGAAAGAGGTGCTAAAGCTAAGCCCTGACACAAATTGCATACCCCCCGAATGTCACAAATAAAGACAGTCTTGGGATGAACTTGTAATAAACCAAGTGCAATACAATATTAGACCACTAGAAACATATTAGAGGTGTGCACCAGAGGTCCATGTCATTTTCATTTTCTCATTTTTGTTATTTAAACATGTCATTTTCATTTTCATAAATATCAATTTTTTGTTTTCGTTTTTGCTATCGTTTTTGTTCTCCATTGGTTTCAATTGAAAACATATTTTGGGTTGCAATCTTCTTGTTTTGTATTATATTTGGCTGAAACATAGACTGGTAGTATCTCCAATTGATGGCATTAAGTATACCAAATTTCAGAAAGATTGGATAAAGGAATACAATTGTATAAGCAGTTTAATTATATAGTTTTGCAAAAATCTTCATATACATTCTTAGATGTAACTTCTTTGTCTCACATTTAATTTATAAGAAACTTATCAAGTTTACACCCCTTCCCACATTAACTATCACTGCCAACTTTCGGAAGAATTGGATAAAGATTCCTGGTGGTATCAGCAATTAACTTATAAATGTATGTCTGACTTTAACATTTTTGTAGTCCAATCAGTGTACATGAAATTTGGCAGAGCTATATAGAAGACTTTCTTGATCATCTCTGCCAAATATCAGAAAGATGTAAATAAGGGTCCCGATTTTAAATGCCTGCACAACATATGCAGAGAAGGAGCCTATGCGAAGAATTCTCTTACGTGTCACTGTGATATAAGATCAGTTTGTGATGCCATTTGACCAGCATAAATGTCAACCAAATATCCTCATTCTATGCACACTTCTCCCAACATTTCTCCCACACCTGGTACTGGGAAGTCAGAAGCATCTGTTTAGAAAATAGCTAATAGAGATTCTCTTATGTCCTTTGTCACAGTGCTGCAGGATGTGATTGTGATGATAATTGGCCAGCCTGGATGTGTAAACTTGGTCTCCTGATTGCTGGGATTCTATACCCAAATTATGAGTTACGTCCCTTCTATGCCTGCCGAGGGCCGCCCCCTATGTGCGCCTTGAAGTCACTACTGATTGGTCTTGTAAAGCTGGAAGCATGCAGTAATTGGCCACTGAATGTGTCTGTCAGTATTTTTAGTTGGTTCACATCCTCCTTCCAACAGCCTCCCTCCCCCTGCCATGCCAGGTGCCTGACTTTGACTGGCACTGCATGTGCTGCTATTTATCTGAATAATGGTCTTCAAGGGGGCAATTTTAATTGCTTATAGAATTTTTCCCCTTTATCAAATTGTCCTGTAGTTTGGCATATATGACAGGGAATGTACATGATACATTCCAGCTGAATGCCTTATAAACAGGATGGAATATAAAAATGTTACGGCTGGAAATGTATTTTCAAGTAAATGTCTTATACCATCAGGTCCCTTTATCCAATCTTTCTGAAAATTGGCAGGAGTGCTAAGCATATGGAGGGACAGAATATTCACAGGTTTCATGCAAATAAGATGGAAGATAAAGAAGTTGTATGCATGAATTTGTATGGAGCTTTTCTTAAAATCACAGCTTTCAATTGCTTCTAAAATTGGTTCCTTTTTCTAATCACTTTCTGCTTTGGTACACATAGTACCCTCCATGGGGGTACATTCTCCCTAATTTCCATCACAAATGAATAAGAAAAAAAAGGCATACCCAAAAATAGATTTTTCAGTTTTTCCCCTTTATTTAAAAAACAAAATGTCATTTTTGTTTCTGTTTTCATTATTATAATTTGTCATTTTTGTTTTTGAAATAACAAAAATGAAAATGACAATTTTCATTATCGTTATTGTAATAACAAAAATGACATGCACTCCCCTTAAAACCTATTACCTGATAGAATAAAATTCATTTTCTTTTACTTCAGCTAATGGTGTTCACTCATAAAAAAAAGTAAACCTGACATCCACAGTCAGTCATTCCTTGGTATTTATTTTGATTCATTCATTTCATGAATTAAGAACACACCAAAAAGGCATTGTTCCCTCAGTGCCCGTGAGAGATATTCTGAAATATCTAAATACAAAAGCTAAACCCAGTGGATGTGATAATACCTAGTCAGACCCATAACAGAGGGAAAATAACCTACTCTTTAAATATTTCTCTCAAAAACCAACTTCTCCACAAATTCATTACACATTATAAGCTTTGTATGAAAGTTCCAAATATTGAGTAGTAGTGAATGAGGATGTGTGGAGTGCTAAAACTTAGACACCCTTGAAGAGTATGCCATACCAGCAGTTCGTTCTCTCTCTCTCTCTCTCTCTCTCTCTAACTCCAACTTCAGTGACTCCAACTCATCTCAACTGTACCTGCTTGGCACAAGGAGAAAACGTCCCTGGCAAGTGGCCATGTCCCAGGCCATTTAGGGCTTTGAAGATCAAAAGCACGTTAAGCTCTGCCTCCAAACCAACAGGCATCATGAGATGACAGTGTAATCACATGAAAAGACACTTTGCTTTGCAGGCAGATTGCCACATTCTGTACCAGCTTTCACTTCCAAACATAATCTAGTTTCAAGGTGACATAAACATGAATCATCACAAGGTTACCAGCTGAATAAAAAATTTCCAACCAGCTAGCCAGATTCAAACAGAAATAGGTTTTTTTGCCAATACCTACTAATTGGACAATAACTGGGTATTTAACTAGAAGAATGTGAGCATTGCTATCATTTGTTGGAGAACAACCCGTCTAAGTCAGAGGAGAAGGCTTAATATTTGCTTCCATAACTTTCTTCATTTCATATAATGCATATAATGCATAGGAATGTGCCTTTTGTTTTCATTATTAGAATAACAAAAACAAAAGAGCCTTCATTATTATTCAATAGTTTTGGGCAGTGGCCGTGGGAGTGTCGAGGGCGCGGGCGGGCTCCTGTGAGCCAGTCCCCCAGTTATCCGGCCGCTTGGAAGAACTTAGACTCTGCCTGATTGGAAGTGACAGCCAAAGCAGACGCACCTGTGGTGGGGGCGTGGCCCCAAATAGCCGGGTTAAAGCAACGCGCACGCCGAGGCGTGCGTGCCTTGGGCGTGCGTGCCTAAGGGCTGCGCGCGCAAGGGCACGCCCTTGTGTGTGCGGCCTTAAGCGCCGGCAGGGGCACGGCAGTTCCAATATTTACACCGAAGGGTATTAGCCTAACTATGTCCAGAAAGCGTTTGCGACCAGGACCCCAGCAGTCTAATAACTGCCCGTCCCCTAAACAAAAGAAACTAGAGTTCTTCTTTTCTAGCAAATACAGAGAGGAAGAGGCTGAGGAAGAGGGCCCTTTGTACCACTCATTGGAAGGCGTATTGTCACCAGATCTTCCTCAGGAGGAACCAGAAGAGTGTATTGACTTGGGCTCAGGGGGTGTTTCTCCCCCCCCCCCCGTGCCTTATAGCTCAGGGTGGAGGCGTCTGGCTTCTTCTTCAGGGCAAGCCGTGTCCTTTGAGATTCATACCCTCCTCTACAAGTTGCTTGGGGATCAATGCTCGTTGATTACGGACCTGGCAAAAAAACTTTTTAACAAACTTGATGAGATTGGGTCCACTTTGGTCTCTCAGGGGGAATATCTGAAAGTGTTGACGCAGCACCTTAGACCATCTCAAGGGGAGAATGAAGCTCCTAATACCGAGGGGGGAGCCCAGAGGGCTAAGGGTCCTCATTTAGCGAGCGGGGGAAGGTCTCTGAGTCACGGGAAAGGGGGCCAGAGGCGGTGGGCACCCAATCCAGTGTCAACACGGACCAACCCTAATGCGCTCTCTTTTATTGTTTACCCCTTACCTAATGGTTTTCTCCCCAATTGGCATTTAAGACAAACTGTACATCACCATCTCTCAGCAATATTGGCGCACAATTTCCCTTTTCGTCTGATTAGGGAGTTGCGCACTTTGCCGGCCCTTGGACACATGCAAAGAGTGGTGATATTCTTCTCCTCCCCCCAGACAAGGGATTATCTTTTTTCCAAAGCAGAGCTATTTGCTTCTTGGGGGGTTATATTGGGGGAAGTGCATGTGGACCCAGTGGTTCGTCCCTTGTGGGAGACCACTGGGGCAAAAACTCCAGGGGGGGATATGAGACAGACTATTTCTCATGATTCTTTTGTAAGAAGACCGCAGGTCCTAAGGTCTAATAGTGTGCCTAACTCTCCCATAAATACTAGGCTGGTCCGGATAGCCATGTCTTCAGAGCAGCCCTTTTCTCCTGCCCAAGTGGCCCCCGTGTGCATGCCTGTTTCATCGACTAGCCCTCGGGCTAGTCCTCAGGCTGTTGCCCAGCCCCTTCCTGAGGAGGTGGCCCCTATGGACTTCGCTGCCTCAGTCTTTTCTGATTTGGCAAAGCTGGGTAATTTGGGTAATCTGGGTACCTACAGCGGGAGTAAGACAAATCAGGTGGCAGTCTCCCCCCTTGTGTGCCCAGCGCTGTCGGTATCGGGGGAGATGGGAGGGGTGGGGCTCCAGGTGCACTCCCCGGAGCTCAATAATCCCCCAGTTGGGGCTTGTCCTGGCTCGACTTTGTCAGATACCTGACACAAGTGGCACCATGAAGCTGACCCTTTACAATTCTGCTCTTGGAACATTGCTGGATGGACCAGGTTAGTGGGGATCCCTGAGGTTTCGGCCTTTCTAAACACGTTTCATATTATTGCCATTCAGGAAACTTGGGCCTTGGTGCAGCCTTTTTTTGGCTCTTACAAAGTATACCATGTCCCAGCGACTAGATATGCCACCAAGGGTCGCCCCAGTGGAGGCCTTAGCTGTTTTATTGCCCAATCTTTACAAAAGGATATAGTAGCAGTTTTCCCTAAATCATCTCATTTGTTGATATTGGTGCTTAATTTAAGGGGACTGTTTTTCATCTTGGGTATTGCCTATATTCCTCCTGCTAACGCTAGATACCATAATATTAACGATTGGGCTCAAATTGGGGAGTCACTGGAAGAAGTGGCCCATCTTTATCCATCAGCCAAGATCATTCTATTGGGGGATTTTAATGCCCGACTGGGTGCCACTGATGAGGCTCTGGCCCCATATGGTTGCAGCTATCAGGATTTTAACCCCTTGGGCTCCAGGCTTTCCAAAGATATGGTTATTAACACTTCGGGCCTAAACTTTTTCAAGTTGCTGGGGGAGGCCTCCCTGTGTATTTTAAATGGAACTGGGTTCAGTGACTACCCTGGGGAATTTACATATCTTGGCCCTATGGGATCTAGTGTTGGGGATTATATAGCCGTATCCCCGGATGTAATCCCACTGATTGGGCACTTTGCGGTAGGCACTTGTCAAGGGAGTGATCACCTTCCCTTGACCCTGGAGCTTCTTCTTTTTGGACGTTCGGGGGGGGACTCACCACCCAGTATCAGACTGCGCGTGGTCCCCATCATATAGCAATTAGACTCAACCCCGCAAGACTTGCCCAAATTAGGGCTTTTCTCATGGCAGTGGTATATGATTTGGGGGAAGGTGGCCGACAGGTTGTCGACCAATTTTCACAGATGATAGGGGACTTGACTTCCCTTTTGGCTGCTATGATTTGTGATTCGGCCCCGGACCAGGGTAATTTTATCAATTCAAAAGCCTGGTATGATAGGGAGTGTCGGGACCTTAGGACTCAGCTGGTTGTGCTTTATAAGCAATACAGGGGGACGGGGGCTGGGGTTCTCCCTGTGCAGTATTTCTTGATTAGGAGGCTATATAAGGAAACGCTTAAAGCCAAGAAGGCTGCCTACTGGGATAGCTACTGGGATAAAGTATTGGAGGCTGCCACCTCCAAAGATGGACGGCGGTTCTGGACTTTAATGAATAGACATTGTAAGCCCGGTCCCGGTCGATCCTTTGTGACAATCCCGGATGAGACTTGGGTTGCGTATTTCCGAGGTCTTTATGCGGGACCCCAGATTAGCCCCGGGTCCACCGTCTCGGACCGGGAATGGATTACTGCTCCTCTCTGGCCTCCAGTCTCGCCCTTGGAAATAGCTGAGATTGTCGGCACATTCAAGAAGGGCAAGGCCCCTGGCCTGGACCTTATTCCAATAGACTTGATTAAGGATACCATTGCTTGGTGGGCCCCTAGGTTGGCCGCCCTGTTTACATCGATAAATAATACAGGCAGACTACCAGCCATATGGAGCAGAGCCGTGGTTGTCCCAATTTTCAAAAAAGGAGATTGTGCAGACCCTGTAAGCTATAGGCCTATTAGCCTTTTATGTGTAATTTCAAAGATCTATGGAAAATGGTTGCTGTCCAAACTTCTTGTGTGGATTACTCAACATGACATCATATTCCCGGAACAGGCCGGCTTCCAACAAGGCCGCTCCACTGTGGAGCACTGTCTTATTTTGCTCCATCTTGTGGAGAAATATCGAGCCAAATCCGGGAGGTTGTATGTTGCTTTTCTTGACCTTCGAGCAGCCTTCGACCTGGTTGACAGGGTGCTTTTGTGGGAAAGGTTAGCTGCCTTGGGAGTGGAACCAAGGTTGTTAGGACTCCTCCGCTCTTTACATGAAAATTCCTCTCTTGCAGTGAAGACGGACCAGGCCGGCCACCTTACTGAGGATATTCCCACTTTCACTGGTGTTAGGCAGGGTTGCGTTCTCGCCCCTATTTTGTTCATCTTATTTATTAACCAAATAGTGCCCTTGTTGGCCGAACCATCATTCCACCCCCCCAAATTGGCGGGGCATCCAGTAGGTGCCCTGCTTTACGCCGACGACATAGCAGTTATGTCACAGACGAGGGTGGGCCTAAGGCGACAGCTCCAGTGTTTTTCTGAGTTTTGCTCCCAAAATAAGTTAGAGATCAACTATGATAAGTCCCAGGTTGTGGTTTTTTCCAGCTCACGACGGGTCTTTCATTGGAGGGTGGGCAGACACACGATTAGGCAAGTAGGTGCCTATCGCTATTTGGGCTTGCTTTTTCAGGCAGGTGGGTCATGGAGCAGGCATGTAGAGGGTGCATTGGTGAGGGCAAGGGGTTCTGCATTTGCTCTTGCCAGGCTCTTTGCCCATTCAGGGAAGCGCGCCATAGCCCCTGCATTTAAGGTCCTTAATGCCAGGGTCCGTGCCCAGGTTCTATATGGGGCCGAGGTCTGGATGCCCCTTCTTCCGAAATGGTCCGGGAAACTAAATAGTCTTCAGACGGGCTTCCTTCAAAGGCTTTTGAGGGTACCTGGGGGCACCCCTTTTGCGGCAATTAGGGTAGAGTGCGGCCAGTGTTGCTGGTCTGTGGAAGCCTGGGCCCTGGTGATGAAGTTTTGGGCCAAGCTCCATGTGTCACAGAGGAAGGGGTTAATTAAATATTGGAGGGAGGATACCTATAGGAGTCAGTGGCAGCGGGCAGTGGAGCGGGCTCTCTGCAAATTAGGTTTTGCCCCCTCCTTTTTTGCAGGTAAGGACCTGGGAGTCACCCTGCATATTATATTGAGGAGGTTGCGGGATCAGAGCTTGCAGGAGGAGATGGCGCAAATTAGAGCCTCGGCCCACATGGCGGGTTACCTCCCCCTCTTGAAATCCCCCTTGGAGAGGCCGGCTTATTTATCTGCTGACATTCCCTTTAGGGGGAAGTACTTATTCATGTGTGCGAGGCTAAATGCCCTACCCTCCGCCCTTTTTGAGGGGCGTTTGAGGGCCATACCTTTGGCCGATCGACTGTGTCCCTTTGATGGTGAAAGTGTGGAGACAGTCCACCACATATTATGTAATTGTCACCTTTATGATGCCATTCGCACAGAGCTCCTTTCCCCTTTTTTCCGGAGGCTCCCAGGGAGAACTGAGTGGAGCCTCCAGTTATTTGCCCTGGCAGATGTGGATCCCGTGATTACAAGTGCTGTGGCTCACTTTTTGATGCGAGCGTTTAACTTGCGGAGCCTTTTTGTAAATTTTAAGCAGCCTATTGACGGTTAGCCTCTGCTATTATATCAGGAGTCTTATTAGTATACTGTTAATATTATTATTACTTTTTACTGTTTAGTCAGCCACTGAGGAAATTGGAAATTTGGTAATTATTGTAACCGGGCAGAGGTTGCCAGTGTAATTAGTCTTATAGTTTTTGGCCCTGAGTTGCTCTGTCTCTCTTTATTGTTGTATTGCTTTATGTTTAGATTGTTGTTTGTATGTTTCTTTATGTTGTATGTGTTTCATTTTCATGTTTCTTTGGCTTCGGCCGCAATAAATATTATTATTATTATTATTATTATTCAATAAGGAAATTGAAAGACGACAACAACAATAATAACGTCAGACTTTCTCCCTCATTATTCTGGCTGGAAAGGACTGTAGGCAGGCTTGTAAAATTGGGACCATTTATCCATTTGTTCTGGAATTTGGCAGGGATAATACCTTGGGTGAGGGGTAAAATCTATCTACTTCTCATCCAAATTGGATGGAAGAGTTAGAGCCAAACATTGTACACAACTTCACAAAATGGAAATTGCTTATACAATAGCAATCTAATCTTTTGAATTTTTGCAGGTATGATCCCTTAAGGTGTACAATACGTTCACATTTCATCAAAATTGGATGGAAGACAAAGAAGTTACTCATAAATGCATTTTCCACAAAACCAATGTAAAACAAAAAAGAAAGTAAAAGAAAGATAATTACAAAAAGATGTATGAAATGAATGAAAATGACAGAAATAATGAAAATGAAAAAAAAACATTGTACACATCCCTAATAATAATGCACTCACTCATTCACTAGCTTCTTCTGTTCATTCCTAAGCTCCCCGTGCCATTGCTCATTGAATTGAGAAAAGAAGCATGGAGCTAAGTACTTTGTAAAATCCCAGATGAAAATATACTCAAGTTGGGGCATTTCCCAATTTTCCCACACTAGTCTGTTTGCTGGTGAGTTGTGTGTTCTGTTCATGTGTATTGTACTCTGTGGGAAAATTCGTGTTTATTTTATTTATTTATTTATTTATTTATTTATGTATTAGTTAGTTAGTTAGTTAGTTAGTTAGTTAGTTAGTTAGTTAGTTAGTGCCTGTTCCATCCTGCCACTGGTGGCTCAGAGTGGCTCACAACAGTCAAAAAGATAAAAACAGTAAAACATCAATAAAATCTATAAAACAACTCAACATTATAAAACTATACCGGAGAACGAGGAAGAAAGTTTGAAAAATATATAAAATGACCAGCCCACTTAGCCCCCCCTCGAACCATCACCCACCCACCCCCAACCTGGTGGAATACCTGGTGGAAGAGCCACATCTTGCATTGACTACAGAATACAAAAAGAGTCCGACTGAGGTGGACATCCACTAGGAGCGCATTCCAAAGTGACAGAACAGTTGCCAAGAACGTCCGCCTGTTGGCCCCCATTCAGTGATACTGCAGAACCACCAGGAGGGTGCCCCCCCCGAAAATTGCAGAAGCCACCCTGGAACCCTGGACATAAGGCGATCCACTGGGGTTCACTGTGGTGAAAGGTGTTTTCATAACGTCTGAAATTACCCACAAATTAAACAACATTCTTCATGGCATGAGGTAGATTTCTACCCCAGTCCTTTGGTATTTAATTTCCTTGAATGTGTCAGCTAGCATGTATACATCTACCCCATGGTAAAATGAATTGGAGTATGTTTGTACCCCAGCGCCAGTTTGGTCACATATAAAAATGGTTAATGGTAACCAACTTTCCTTTGGGGATATTCTGTACCTATGTGCAGGTGACAATATCCTAAAAGGACAAAAGTGGAGAGCCACTAACTTGCAGGGTTTTTTGCAAGAGATGTGCAATCGGGGTAGGAACCCACCCCAATACAGAAGCTAAGGGTTTTTAATTAATATACACAATATTCACTGTGAAGCAGTTAGGGCTACTACCTTACAACATAGCTTACTGAAATTCACAAAAGCCATGTTATGAAAAGTTTAAACAACAAATTGTTATCTGAGGGGTAGGGAACCTCTGGTCCATGGGACAAATCTGTCCCATGGCTGTGTTTTATTTGCTCCCTTTCCAGTACCTGGATCCAGCATATGGATCCATTTCCTACCATCAGGTGTAGAAAGAATGAGCTCAGGGGAAGGGAGCTGTTAGCAGGAGACCCCCTTCCATGCATGACTATTAGGGGGTCAGTACTCCAATATAGGCCCAGTTCTTCAATTTAGAGGAATTAGCCAAATCAGGGTCCCCACATGTCACAAGCATCAGTCTGAGCTTCGATACAAGCTACAGTCAGGTTATGTACCCTCCCCAAAAGTAGAGAAAGAGAGGGAGACAAATGTTTAATAAAAAGGGAATGTTTATTTCAAAGGGACATTAAAGAGAACACACAATAAGATACACACACACACACATATACTAATCAATACAGCCCCAGTCTGGCTGACGGTTCACAGGGAAGCACAAGAGGTGGCGGGGAAAGTGAAAGTAATGTGGGGAGTGAGGAAGGGGGGATACCGGAGAGATACACAGAGCGAGAGCAGGGGAAGAGAGAGATAGAAGCAGGAGGGGAAGTCAGGACCGATGGTTACCTCTCCTTGTCATTGAAAAGGGAACAGGCGGCCCATGGATCCAGCGAAGTTCGGGGATGAAGGGAAGGGGCAGACCAAAGTCTGGGAGACCCCTTAAGACACAGACATGCAAGGAGGGACCCACACGTGTTTGCATTCAAAACTTTCTCAGTTTTTAGAGAGGAAGTGAGGAGCATATATAGGGTTAGGACCAAGGCTTGGGGGTGTCACAAAAGGCACACAGGGATGACAAAGGGAATCTGTATACGGGAGCCATGACAAAGGGACACACATGACCCACCGGGGCATATCTGGGTGGGTGTCTAGGTGCAACAAAAGGGAAGATGCATACGAGAGTCATGGGGACAAAAGGCACACAAGAGACACACTTGGGCATGAATGGGAGAGGGTTTTTCCAGTGACTTGGAAGGAATTTTCAGGGGAGTCCAAGGTTAATGGGTGACATCCCTTTGCATTTTGTGCATTTCTCCTTGATGGTGCTTGGGGGTGGGGGGTTGACTTATGGGGGGGGGATAATAATCTTCTATGCCTTTGAGGCTGTTGCCAACCTGGGCTCTGTTCACCATTGGTTTCTCAAAACAGGGAGGATACCCTTTCTTAATGGCCCTGTACTTACTCAGGGCTTTCTCCTCTTAATTACCTTCCTCCCATAGCAGACTGTTTTTTCCATGAGTGGGCTCCATTCCCCTAGGCTCCATGGTGGCTTGGCCCTACTCCCTCTCCGGCTCCCTAATGCCCACAGACCCATTTCTCACATGACCTTGCTGAGTATGGGGGGGGACTGTCTTTTTGGGGAGAATCCTGCATCTCTGGCAACAGAACAGAGATAAGGGCATGTGTATTCAATGACAACAACGCTGAAATGAATATTTTTTGGAATACCATATTCAACTAATTTTCCCGCTTCAATTTGGGTCCAGTAAGTGGGTACAAAATTTTGTTTCTTCCTGTTTCATTCAGATATTCATTTGGGATTTGTTTGTTTGGGTTTTCTTCAGCCATTTTTGGTTTGGCTATTCAATTATTGGACAGAATATCCAAGCAAATAAGCAAACAGCAGAGCAAAAATACGGAAAAATACAGGGGTCTTAAATGCATATTAATTTTGGTGCAAATATTCATTTGGATATTTAGTGCTATCAAAAAATGTGAATAATATTCACCTGCTATTCATTTTGGCACTAAATGCTAAGTAAGTTATTAATCCATGACACAGATCTATTATCTGGACCTTCTCTCCTTTCCATCCTGAGCTCCTCACAAGTGCCCCTATGCCAGTCTCCTGTTCAGCTCACAGCACTTGTATTAGTTTTCAAACTGGCCTGCAGGATGGAAAAAGTTCCCCACCCCAGTATTTATGTTTTTCTCATGCATGTACATTACTATAGCTGCTTGAAATTACAGTCCATTCATCAACCACCTTAACTTTGCCTTCTACAGTGCTGCTAGCAATTGCTACTTTTAGCAAAATATCCCTTCCCGATCCAACATTTCATTACACAAAAAGTACACAGATAATTGTTTTTAGTGACAGCAGCTTGATAAACCAGTTTCTAGACAAGGAACAACTGAGGGAATCAATTAAAACTGTGGTGCATGACCTACTGTGACCAGTAGTTATAGTAATGTTAGGAAAATAGGTTACTATTTTCTCTTGGATGGCCAACTTTAGCATGTTTTGTGGGTTTGAGTAAGGTGTATATATAATATGGGAAACAACTCTAATTGCCTCACAATAGAGGGGTTTTGTTTGTTTGCTTGTTTTTCGCAATAGTTTAGTCCAGGTCGGGTAAGTTTTACATGATAGAGTGTATGGGTAATTTCAGATGTTACAATATCATGGTCAACCACGGTGAACTCTCAGTGGTGGCTGCAGTACTGTAATGTCTGTTGGACCCAAAAGAGATTCCTGTCAGATGTTCACCCCCGGTGGGAATCTCTTTGACCACGCTTCCATCCCTCCGGCCACCCGGAGCTCCGGAAGCATGGTCAAACAGATTCCCGCTGGGGGTGAACTCCCAGTGGGAATCTCTTTTGGGCCCAACAGATGTTATGGTACCGCAGCCGCCATGGTGGGGTTCACCGTGGTTGACTGGGGTATTGTAACGTCTGTTACTGCCCCGCGGCCCGGAATCGGCAGACAGTACTCACTGTTACCGTCGGCGATTCCAGGCTGTGGCCAAGACCCCAGGGGGTGAGCGGGCAGAGTGGCCGAATTGGCCGCTGCACCCACCCGTCTCCTGAAGGGCGGGCGGCCAGGGGAGCATGGGCGGGTGGGTCTGTGCGGCCGCATGTAGCGCCGCACAGCCCTGCCCTCTCCCCCGATCACCCTCCAGAATCAGCTGGCATGTCTGTTCACCGACTGATCTCATTCCGGAGGGGGACGAAGATTTGACCATGTCAAGATGAGAGGCCGGCACATCTAAAATCATCCTATAACTGTTTTAAATCCTCTTACATTTTATGCTTGAAACCAATTAAATATACTATAAGTGATCTATAACACACACATACCCTTCCCCGTGCCCTGTAGAATGTAATAGGGATAAAGCCCACAAGATTTAACAGGGTTCTCCTCTATGGAATAATTCTAAAAGCGTAGAGATTTTAATGCATATTTATATTGTTCAATAAAACATACTTTAGACTGTAGCAGACATATAATTACCTATTAAATTAAAAAGGTAGTTGAGGGGGAAAATAGCAGGATTATAATTTCCTATTAAGCTCTAGAATACTTTTTCATAAAATAAAATTACGGCAAACAAATAAATTTTTTGAAGAAAACCCCCCCCCAAGTTTTCTGAAGGATCACTAATGCAAGTCAAAGCCCTGAGGACTGGATGCACCAATCCATAAGGAATAAAAGTAGTCTCGCTTTTAAAAAATTGCCCTGGAGAAAAAAAGAATTAATCTGATTTGTTCAGAATTAGTCAGTTTTGGGTGCTTGTTGAATTGGCAAAAATGTAGCAGATTGAATTTCTGAGCATCTGGTGCTCCTGCTGCACAAGAGCAGCAGGGTACATGTTCATGTGTGCATATGTTATGAAGTGTGGAAATAAATGTGCAGTCAGCTACACTTGCCAACCTGAGAACGTATTGTGAATGGAGGGGGTGGGGGATTCTTTTATACCTGGCTCAGAGTACCTTATGAGCAGTTTATTTTTAACTTGGACACTATTAAATTGCACTTCCATCAGAAAGTTGGTATATATTTAAATATTTGTAATCACAGCATAGTAAGTTAATTTGTCCAAAGAGTATAGGAAGGGCCAGCTCCGGGTAAATGTAAACTGTGTGACTAGAAAGGTCCATGTGTTTACAAGGGTTCTCAATACATGTGGTCCATGAATACACTTGAAACTTTAAGCACAAGGGTAACATATAGGTCTTCGGAGCCCGAAATACAGGGAGCTCCAGCCCTTGTAGGAGATATTCACATGGGTACTGGAGATCAAACATGAATTATGGTAACATTTTTGTACTTCTCACCTTTCTAATGAATGTGTTAGTGTGTGTCTTAGGGGGGCAGGACAATGGAACCATGTACCTGGTGGACTGAGGTGATTTGTGTCTGAGGAGGGCCATGTAACTGCAGAGAGGAAGTGTGTACGTGTGTGTACTGGAGGATGAGCAGTTGAACTGTTCATTCATTGAATGGTTGAATTGATGTAATTCTAGGTAAAAACAGAGGGGATGGGGGCCTGCTGTTGCCAGCATTTTCATGCTTTGACCCACAAGCCACCAGCACGTCTGTTTAGGGCCCACCAGCTGTTCACCTCCAGATTGCTCCAGAGTACGTCAGAAGCTAACCTGGGCTGTGATTCCTGAGTCTTTGGGGATCACAGCCTGGGTTAGCCTCCACCCAATCAGGCAAAAGCAGGCCACATTGGGGCTGCACATTTGTTTCCAGGCTGGTCTGACATTCTGGGCCAAGTCCACCATAACTGGTACCTGTGGCTGGCCATCATTGGCCGCTATGGCTTCCAATCATATCGGCTGGGTGCAGAACCAGGTGGGACTGGCTGGACGCATGTTCTCATTCTCCCCACACCCTGGTTGTGCAGCCAGTGGTCTGGTGGGGACACAAATTTGTCCACCACAGCTGACCTGGAGTGGGTCAGATGGTGGCCAGCTGGCTGGCTGACAATATCATTTGTTTTTACCCTTTGTTACACAAATCAGGGCAGCCATAGCCATGCCTGTAGGGTACCTCCCTGCTGTGAAAGTGGCAGTACCAGGTACAGGCCTGCACAGTAGCTAATTTACCTGGGTGTCTGCAAGGCGGCACCACCCTCTGTTGATTCAGCTCTGTTCACCCTTTCAGCAACCACATGTGTTGGTTTTGACCTATAAACCTATACAGCTAAACATGGAGAATGCATGTCTGAAAGTGGTGCATGGGGCTTTTTTATTTTTTATTTTTATTTAAAATGTATATCCTGCCCCTCCTGCCCTCAGGGCAGCCCGGGACGGCGAACAACATTCAATAAAAATATTAAAAAATTTAGAACAATTTAAAATTACAATATGTGGGGAAAACCCCCACCCTCCACCCCACCCCTACCCCTTGCCAAAAACCTGACGGAACAGCCAGGTCTTACATACCGAAACAGCATGAGAGTGGGAGCCAACTGAGTCTCCTCCAGGAGCGAACTCCACAGCACAGGGGCAGCCACCGAAAAAGATCTAACATCGGTGGCCACCCGCCTTGCCCGGGGAACCTCCAAAAAGGCTCCCACAGGCGATCTCAAGGGTTGCACGGGCACATGGCAAGTGAGGCGGTCCCGCAGATAAGCAGGGCCCAGGCTGTGAAAGGCTTTAAAGGTTAAAACCAGCACCTTGAACCTGGCCCGGTGCAGAGCCCAGTGCAGAGCCCGGAGCACTGGTGTCATGTGCTCCCTGTGACCCGCCCCCATAAGGAGATGGGCCACAGCATTCTGCACCAGCTGCAGCCTCCGGACCAGCTTCTCGGGCAGCCCCACATAGAGCGCATTGCAGTAATCCAGCCTCGAGGTGATGAAGGCATAGATGACAGTGGGGAGGTCGGAGTCTGAGAGATACGGCCGAAGCCGCCGGACAAGATGTAACTGCTAAAACACACTCCCTGCCACGACCGCAACCTGAGATTCCAGTTTGAGCCGCGAATCAAGGAGCACACCCAGACTCTGTACTTGAGAGACCATGGGAGGGCGAACTCCCCCAACAAGAGGAAATTCAACCACCCCCGGTCCCCCAAGCCCTCATCCACCAACATCACCTCCGTCTTGTCAGGATTCAATTACAGATGCCTTTTAAGGAGAATGTTACATACATGGCAGTAAGAGTGAGAAGGGTTGGAAGTGGCCACTCTGGAACACCCAAAGCTTCTCTGGAGCCCTTCTGTGAGTAGGGGCACCATGTCTGGTGGGTGGTAGCCATGTGGCAGTTGGGTACGGACACATAATAAATAAACGGTTGGACACCCACATGGTGTGGGCTATGATCTCATTTGTTAGCACCCATAGGCACAGAGAAATTAAACCCACAATCTTATTCAAAGAACTAGGGCATCTTTAGATATAACAAGGATCGGGTGTCAAAAACCCTAAGCACATGTTTGGCCATTGTGTGTAAGTAGTACCATAGCAATCCGAACATCCAATTTGGCCACCTGCTGAACACTCTGTGCATCACTATTGCATCACAAGGACAATTGGTGTGTTCTGGCTGAACACGTGGCCAATGTGGTGTCTAACGATATCACGTGGCGTGTTAGCAGTTATAACACAGGGTATGAGGCGGCAGCACTTGTGTGCTGAGATCGGATGGCGATCAAAACACCAATTTGCCCCAGGATGGGCTGTGTGTCTAAGCAGCGCCACTTGGTGAACACAGGGCCAAACCGGTGTTCATATCAAGGTCAAAACACACATTCAGACACTCATTGATGTTATGTCTAAAGACACACTTAATCTCAGCAGTTAATCATCAGGCATTTTTACACACACCTTAAAGTGCTGGTCTTTCAATATTCTCGGTTTACAAGTCCACAAGTAAATTCCGGATGCATTCTTTACACACACACACTGCCCTGAGGCAGTTCCTGGATGCATTCTTCACACAAACGCTGACTTGAGGCAGCCTAAAGTAGCCGCAGCTGTAGATGTAAGGGGTTGCCATGGAAATCAAGTGAAGCAAAGCAGTTTACCAGGAGAACTTTTTACACACAAAAGTTCTGGGAGAAGTTCTATGCAGAAGTTCAATGAGCCAGATGTTTAAGATCTGGGTGAGTGATTTAGACAGAGAGATTTCAGGATGTAACAGCAAACATACAGGAGAAATGTGTGTGTAAAAACATCCATTGACTTCACTTTACTATGCCACAGATTTGCTCTGTGTGTTGAGAAATGAAGCCATGTGAACTAAATGCTTGAGTGGACCAAACATTTGACTGCGAGCCTTAGAAGTTGGTGTACTACTACTACTACTACTACTACTACTACTACTACTTATCATTTCTAAAGCACTACTAGTCCACTTGCTATCATAAATAAATTAAAATCTTGAATAAATCTCCTTCACAATCCTTTGCTGAATCTACTGCTAATCCAAACGTTTTGGTGCCTCCAGCCGTTACGTTTTTTTAAATAATGTCGTCACTCACCAACTGTGTTACTTGGTTTTCTCTCAGTCTTTACGCTGACCTCTTATCTAGTCTTTACACTCACAATTCTTGTCAATTCACTTCTTGTTTACTCTTGAACCAACCACACCTGATATTGTGTCATGTTTTTAATAATGTTTCTGTAGTCCAGCGTTATAACTGTAAAAACTAATTTAAATAAGTTTAGAATATATTTGCAGAGACTGACTAACACTTGAAAAGAGCCACTGTTTACCTTAGACTCCAGGCTCTAACTGTCCTAACGGACAAATCCCAAGTGCCACTGAGATCAGAGAATCTTTGTATCAGCTCTTTCCTTTATAGCATGTACACCACAATAACAACAGTGGAAGATTTCTCCTTGCATCCTTCTTCCACTGTTAGAACAGCTGTCATGTCTGAGAGAGAATAACAACCTCCCCTTATGTCTGGTTAGTCCGGCCTCCCTCCACCTTGTGGGGGACTTGTCCCAGGCCCGCTGTGAGGAGTTTGTCAACTACTTCGCAGACAAGATCGCTCGGATTCAGACCGACTTTGACGCTGTATTGATGACAGTAGGGGAAGAGCGCGGGGGGGTGGAGGTCCCGTCTGGTTCAGCTTCATGGGGAGAGTTTCAGGAAGTGATGCCGGCCGATGCGGTGGATGTCCTGGGGTCTGTGAGGGCCACGTGTTGTGAACTTGATCCGTGCCCATCCTGGTTGGTAAAAGCTTCCAGGGAGATGCTGGGGACGGTGCTGGCAAGGGTAGTGAACGCGTCCTTTCGATAGGGGATGTTGCCGCCCTGCCTTAAAGAGGCTGTGGTGTGCCCCCTGTTGAAAAAACCATCTTTGGATGTGGATGCACTTGCCAGCTATTGACCTGTCTCTAACCTTCCCTTTTTAGGGAAGGTTATTGAGCGGGCAGTGGCGCTCCAGCTCCAGGTGCATCTGGATAGTATCGGCTTCCTAGACCCTTTTCAATCTGGGTTCCGCCCCGGCTATGGCACCGAGACGGCGTTGGTGGCCTTGGTAGA
>QEPC01013298.1:855908-872594 GCA_003113815.1 Sphenodon punctatus | reverse complement strand
CATAGGCCACATCTTTCATGGGTATGGTCAGTGTGCCTCCCTGTGACTGGTTGCAGTACAGGAATCCTTGTCCAATTCCTTCCACGTTGATGCTTCTCCCATCTGCAAGGTAGATCCTTTCTTTACTGCTCAGATCCAGTCGTGTGAAGAATACTTTATTACCAGTCATGTGGCTCATTGCCCTGGAGTCTCCACACCAATTTTGGCATGAGCTGTCTTGCGTTGCTCCATTGTTGAGCAACTGTGTTGCTGTTTGTGACTTTAGCCCTTTGCTTAGGTGTTCATGGAGACAGTTTCTGCTGTTCTGCTTTCCATATATAGCAGTCTTTCTTTAAATGGTCCCTCCCCCCCCTTTTTGCATCTGTAGCATACTCTGGTTTCCTTCTTAGGAGTTTGGTTTGAGGTTTTCAGTGCAGTCTCATTACCCTGCTTTAGATCATTCTGCAGGTTCTCCTTTCTGTGCTGGAATTCATCTGCAAGTCTATCTTTAATAAATTCTAGCTTCAGTTCAGTCTCTGGCCTTGTCTCCAGGGCATTGATGAGGGCACTGTAAGATTCAGTCAGGCTTCAGAGGAGTATGACTACCACATGGCTGTCCTTTATATCTTCTCCAATGCCGTGCAGCTGTGCCACTAGTTCCAACATGGCATTTATATGCTCCTGCATTTCATTTTCTTTGCCAAGTCTCATTTTATATAGTTTCCTCAGTAAAAACAGTTTTCTATTCAGCCTAGTTCTCTCATGCAAGTTTTCCAATGCAATCCACATGCCTCTTGCTGTGGTCTCACTTCTTATATGGATTAGCTGGTCATCTTCTACCAATAAACATTGTAGCTTTTGCTAATCTGTCCTTTTTAACCCATTCCTAGTGATTTGTTGCTGGTCTGTTCATGGTAATCACCTCCCATAGATCATCTTTAGACAGCAGCATTTCCACTTTAAACTTCCACAATTGGTAGTTTACATTGTTCAGCTTTCCTACTGAAAGTCTGAGATCTTAGCTGCTTGCCATACTTGCTTCCCTTTCTTTCTCCTTCTGGGATTTAGGCCTTCTTACTCACAGTCAGTAGGCCTCTCTGTTTGGGAGTTTTCTTTCACAGTCTGCACTCCTTCTGGGCTGCTTCTAGTCTTCAAGATTGCCTTGAAGATATCCTGGGCCCATAACCTGTTGTAGAGTTAGCTTTCTGTTGAATAACACACAGCAGAAGTTTCTTCAAAACAGAACTTTACTAAGAGCTCAGAAGACATGCTTCCATACTGTACAGACTGCATGGGACAAGTTGGAGAACAGAGAGAGGAGAAGAGAGGAGACAAGGAGGGGGGACGGGAACTGTTTCATCCCCTGACCCTCCCCCTACTGGACAAGCCCCATATTAAACTTGCAGGGCTTGCAATGGGCTTTTACTTGTGACTGTTGCACAATCCAACAATGTAATCACATGCACCCCTGCAAAAAAAGGATGAAACTTATTTGTAAAACCCTTCTTTCTTGAAGTACTTGCCATCTGTACTACATGCAGACAGAGTGATCATCCACTGCCCAGCCTGTTGTGTACTTTTTCACACTTATGTACAGTTAATGCATCTTTGCAATCAGCATGTCTGTGTGACCGTGTACAAATCATGTATCCATTCTAAACTTCTCTTTTTCCATCTGTAAATGCAGATAGTGTCTAAATATTCTCTAATGGAGACATTTCCAAATTAGGCTGGTGACTCCCCAAGAGAGGTCATGCTATCTGTGGATGGAGTTGAAATCCTGGCTGATATCTCATATACTTCTTTGTATGTTTCTTTCTGCTTTCTGGGGTCACAAGGTTATATTTTAAGTCTCAAAATAGGGTCACACTGGCAGACAGTTTTAGAAAAACATAGAGCTTAATTTATGTCAGGGCTAGGGATGAAACTCAATCTTGATTTTTCCCCCCGATTATCACTGAGAATCCTGGTTCTTGACTCATTTTTTGAAATAATTGAGAAAATCCCAGTTCTCAACATTTTCTCAGTCAAGAATTTTTCTTGATATACTGTTTACCATTATCATTTACTGTGTACCCTTACAGTTTACCATTAGTGTTTAAAATGTACCACGTTCATCACAGTAATACAAATACATCACAGCCGGAGTTGCCATTTGTGTATGTGCATTACCATGAAGAATGCGGTATATGGTAAACAGTAATGGTAAATGGTAATGATAAACTGTAAATGGTATATGGCTTTTGGTGAGGGGTAGGGGTGGTGTGTGTGTGTGGGGGGTTCCCCATATATTGTATTTTAAATTGTTTTAAAATTTTTGTATTGTTTTTATTGAATATGGTTCGCTGCCCCGGGGGGATATACATTTTAAATAAATCAATAAATCAAGAAAAAATATCTACCGAGATATCTAACCACTATCAAAATCATCCTGAGATCTTGATAATAGTTATTGATTCTCACCATATTTTTATGAGAAAGAAATTGATTCTCCTGTCAGCCCAATCTGGGCTCAGCCCTATCATTTCTGTTCAGATCCTATCACTTCCATTACACTAGAAGACTCCACCCATAACTGAGAAATTTTTATGGAGGCCAGGACTCGGGGTTGGGGGTGTTATTGCCACTAAAGATGAAACAAGTATCCACAGAAACAGGTGTAACTAACTAATTTCCAGTACCCGATTGCAACCCGATTTGTGTAACCAGTGGGTGATTTCAGACATTACAAGATCACGCTCAACCACAGTGAACCACAGTTAATTCCGCGGCAGGGCCAAAGAGCCCTGCATGTCTGTTCGGCGGCTGCCACATGTTCACCACAGTAAATACCCACATAGGGTCAAAATCAACCACAATTCCAGAGCTCCGGCCCGGATCATCTCCAAAAGCGTGATCAAAGAGATTCCCAATGGGAAACAAAAAAAAGTAATGTCTGAACGGCAACCACCAGCCGGAACCAAAGACAATGATTCCCAGCCGGGGACAAAGCACGCAGCGTCACTGCCAGGCAACCAGCAACAACACAGGGTGATTTCAGACGTTACGCGAACACGGTGAACCACGGTGAATACCCACCTGGGGTCACCGTGTCCCGTACGTCTGTTCACGGCGCGCCAGATGTTGGCCACGGTCAATACCCACATGGGGTTCGTTAGAACCACGCTTCCCGGACTAGCCGGGGGAAGGTCCTGGGAAGCGTGGTCAGACGGACCCCGGGCCATGGCCAAGGAAACGTAACATCTGGCCGCGTGCCACGGCCCGGGATCCCCGGCGGGATCCCGGGCCATGGCACGAGCGGCCGGACGCAGCGGCTGCATTGGCCCCGCCGCCCGCCCGTCTCCTCGGAGGGCGGGCGGCGGGGTGCGTGGAGGGGGCAGGGCCGTGCGGCCGCACGTTGTGCCGCGTGGCTCTGGCCCCTCCCACTTTCCCCGCCGGGATCCCCCCGGCACGTCTGTTGTGCCGTTACGGGGTGACCCCGGTGGGGAACGAAGCCGTTGGTGCCAGTACAGGGCCAACGGCCAACGTATCGTCTGAAAGTACCCACAGACAGGGGAGGGAGATTTAAAGGGCACATGACAGCAGCCGGGATGAGCCGACCCAGCACCTGGGATCGGCGTAATGTCTGTTGTGCTGCCCCGGGCTGTGGTCCAGTGGTCCAATTCCCTGCCGTGGTCCTGGTCCTGTCATGTCTGTTCAGGACTTTTCTTGACCACGGGGGGTGGTTAATCTGTTCACCCCCGCCGGGAATCCACTGTGGTGAATCAGGACCGCGTAATGTCTGAAATCACCCAATTTCCTGGAATGCTGACTTCCGTATTGAGTTTTCAACTTCCAACACCTATTTTTTTGTTTTTCTGTCCAATATACCAATTGGTAATTGCAAAATAAAAAAAATCATTACTGGAAATTACCAGTTTTTCTGGTATCCGGGTACTCGACTGGTACCACAGGTAGAAAAACTATGCATTTCACCTCTAGTTGTCACCCATCAGCTGCTTGATGCTAAAACACCCCCCAAACACCACCCATAAAAACAGCAGATGAATCACAACAACAGTACCTTCCTCACATGCCTGCAGAAGTATCTTGCTCACCTTCTACCCTGAGAGGACTGTGTTTCTACTGCTACTCATGAGATGTCTGGCAGTGAACATTTCACCTGTTGGTTTATGGGGCCTGGCAGGGTGGCTTCTCTTGAATACACCTGACACCCCCTCCTAATTGCATTCAGAACAAGCTGGGGGTGGGGGGGTAAGATTATGAATTAAACAACAGAAAGCCTGTTCGAAGGGCAAGTCTTCACTGCACACAGAATTTCACCTGTTTAATTTAAACCCATTTAGGTAAAATAAAGCAACACTGGGGAACACTAGACCTTTAATTTCATCCAGACTTTTTTCAGTTTAACATATTCAAGAAAAGTTGAAGTGAATACAAAATTTAAAAGCGCCTCCAGAGAGATTGCTAGTTAGCACCAGCTTTGATATATTGGTTGATCTAAACCTGAATAATTGAACAACTGCAAAATTGGCCCTTTTTACACAGGTACAGGGTTGGAGGATGGGTGTTTTGCCATGGTGGGTGGAGGTGGGTGGGTGTTCATTTACACGGGCTGCAGTGTTGCCCTGTACCATGTATAATACAATGTAACACCTATTTTATCAATATTAGAGTTTCTGTGTAAAAAGGGCCATACATTGCCTTCCATGGGAAAAAAATTCATAGAAGTATACTTTCTTTAGTTTTATTTGAATGTATCATTTTTTGAAATTCTATTTAAAAAAAAACCTGAAAAGTCCATCCTTCCTGTCCCCCAAGCCTGTTGTTTAGGCTTCATCCTTGACTAGCACCTCACCTTCAAACCCTACATTGACTCTGTTGCCAAATCCTGCCGCTTCTCCCTCCACAACATTGCCAAGATCTGCCCTTTTCTGTCTGTTTCCTCTGCCAAAACTCTCATCCACACCCTAGTCATCTCACGCCTCGACTACTGTAACCTCCTCCTCGCTGGTCTTCCCCGGTCTCACCTTTCTTCATTTATATCTGTTAAAAACTCTGCTGCCAGGATCATCCACCTAGCCTGTTGATCTGACCATGTGCAGCCTCTCCTCTCCTCTCCACTGACTCCCTCTTCCTGAGCGTATTCTGCACAAGATCCTCGTCTTCACCTACAAAGCCCTTCACAACCTCACTCCCCCCTACCTCTCTGCCCTCATCTCCCTCTGAATCCCTGCTCGAGCACTCCGCTTCTCTTCCATCCCCTCCCTCACCCTCCCACACCTCCCCTGATCCTACAACCGCCTTCATCCCTTCTCCCGCGCTGCTCCGCACGCCTGGAACACCCTCCCTGTCCTCGTCCGCCTTGCCCCCACCCTCCATGCCTTCAAATCCCTCTTCAAAACCCACCTCTTCTGCTCTGCCATTCCTCATTCCCACCCAGGATTATCCCCCACCTGTTATCTGTAAAGTTCCAATTTACTGCAACCAAACCAAGAACATGTATCTGAGCTCCCGCATCATCATGACTGTCACATCCCTTGTCTGTCCCTCTGTTCCCCCTTCCCTGTCTCCCCTCCCCTCCCCCATTAGTTTGTAAGCTTTTGGCTAATGCTAATGCTAATGCTAATGCTAATGCTAATGCTAATGCTAATAATAATAATAATAATAATAATAATAATAATAATAATAATAAATTGTAAATTGAACATTTTCATTTTTAAACCAAAACTAAAAGACTCGTAGAATGGTCAGAGTGGCAGATGACTCAGGAGAGGATTCAACAGCACCAGAAGTGAAGAAAGATAATGTTTTAAGGCTGGTACGATAGCTAATAGGAAAAAAACAGCAATGGGTTAAAGATAGATAAGGATTGCCAAAACATCTTGGTGGCTGATCAGCTGTTGCACAATTCTGAAATCGAGGCTCACATCCTGAGTCACAATTCTGAAAATTAGCTTTAATGAGAGTCTCTCTGTTGTATTAGTGCTTTAGATAAAAATCTGATTGTTTGATTAGGGAAGCAAACGGAGCTTTTTCCTCTCAGCACTCACTTCTCACAAACCCAATTCAGCCATCCAGTGAAGAACAAGATCTATACCCATTTCCAGGTGAGTAACAGGGTGTGTGAGGACTCTGCCAGGCTTGTTTAGAGTTTGTTAACCTATTGAATAGAATGCTGCAGTGGTGATGATAAAGCTGACTGAAAATATAGCATAGCACTTTTGCTGCCAATGACTCTTTTGCTCCTTGGGATTTTCTTGATAGCACAGTATTTTTTCTATATTATGTTTGATAAGATAGAACAAGAGACGTCTAAGACAGAGGTCATGCTCTTCCAAGCCGCAACAGTTAATGTGAACTGTCAGCCTGCAGCTGTTAATGTTAGCACTGCTTTTGGCAGAACAAATCTTTAGCTAATATATGGTGTATCAGAGGTTTGGAGGACAGTCAGCAGAGATTTTTGTGCTTACAGTATTTGCCACTATTCAGTCATATCTTAAATACTAGGTTAATCAGGTGTTAAAAGACATCAGTTCCATGGTGAGCTCTCGATCTTTCTCCTCTGAAAACCAGGGCATAAGGATACTGAATATAGAAATTACTAAGTGTACCTTGAATTCCCATGGTCAATGTTACCTCCCTCCAGCTGGACCTATTTTAAAAAGTATTTTGTAGAATGTCATGACAGTAACCAAAATTCATGAAACTGTACAAAGAATTGGGCTTTTAAAAATAGCTTAGAGAAAGTTTTTTTTACAGTATTGAAATGTATGTGAAATTAGGGAAACAATATATCAAAGAAAAAGGTGGCAATTAATTCATGATTGAAATCCTGGAATAAATTTACCACCTGAATAAAGTAATGTGAATGGGTGTGTAAGGGTTCATTCAGACACCCAAAACAACCTAGAAAAAAGTACTCTGTGATAATCCTGGGCAAAATCAGAAGTGACAGCGGTAGGGTGGTGACTCTGTCTGGGTCAGGCCAGGTCAGATTAGGGAACTAACCACACGGGAGTCCAGCCAGGGAGCCCCCACCCGTGCTACTCCTAGTGCCCTCCCCCTTGCCAGGACAGGCATCCGTGGTGACCAATCATGGACAGCCATGGTGCCCTTGATCCAGGATGGATCATGGTGGGTCAGAACATATGTTCTAACTAGGGCTGAAACTCACCCTCGTAATTCTCAAAAAACTTGGCAAGAACACAGTTCTCACCCCAACTTTTGTCAAGAAGAATTGGCTGATTCTTTACCCTTTCTTGTGAAATTATCACATGGCTGAAAACTAGCAATCTGCATCCACAAAATAGCAACCAAGGTCATTCTGCACATGCGCAGCCCCTGGTGGCCATTTTGCGCATGCAGAGAGGTTTTTTTAGGTTTCTCAAGAATCTCACGAGATTTGAGAGAACCCCTGTGAGAACATGCAAGTTCTCATCGGGGTTGCGAGAATCTCACACATTCTTGCAAGAATGGATTTACATTCTCATTTCACCCCTAGTTCTAACCTGCAGTAGCCCGCTTTGCCATGAACTGATCCCGGTGAGGGGGTCGGGCGGGAGCCCAGACTGTGACTTTGCTGAGTGACAGCCTGGGATTATCTGCCAACATGCCTGGGTCCAGTCTAGGCAAAAATCTGGCAGTCTGAATACAAACATGACAGTGACCTGTGGGCCACAGTGGGACAAATCTGGGCACATGTCAGGCACCTACATTGGAGAAGGTGGCATCATGGGGGTCCCGTAGGGAGGAGGCATAGGATGTACCCCTGACCTCACTGTAGGAGAGGGAAGGCTGTGGAGGTTGTCCCTGATGGGGATACAGCAGGCACAAATGACATATCCATTAGCACTGAGCGCACAGATGCAGGGGTCCGGTCCTGCCCCTGCGATTGGAGGCAGAGCGCTGGGGATTCAGCCCGGCAGAAGCAGCTACTGTAGATCCAGTCCCTGCTGGGAGCCCAGGGTGCATGCACTGAAGCATGGAGCCTGGAGGCCGCGCCGCTCCGGGTCAGGGCCCACCCAGATTCTCAGAGCGCCTGCGCCAGCGTAGGTGAAAGGCATATAAAGCTGCTTGCTGCTCCTTTTGTTGCCAGTGACCAGTGCATTAGCCGTTGAGACTGCCCCCTGTCTGTGACCGACCCTTCAAACTGTGAGCTTTGCTGTGTGAGTGTGGAGTGTGCTTGCTAGGGTCTGGATGTGAGTGTGCTGTGTTATAATGGTGTTGGAGGGGGAGGGGTTGTCTGTGGGTAACTGTGTTTTTCTAACCTCTTCCCTGAATTTACTCCTGGTTGTGTGTCCTGATCCTTATCCCTCTGCCTCCATCATCCCTGGGACCCTACACCTCCTTTCTTCCCGCAACTTTCGGCACCGTTCCCCTTCCCTATTCCCTAGGGTGCATGAGGTGAGAGTGTGGAAGGTATTGCACGCATTACCACTTCCCTATGATGATCTTTGGCTAGGAGGTGTCCTCCATTGCCTATAACAGATCCTGAGGGATATTCTACCTAGGAGAGATGGTCTCAGAGTGAAAGGAGTGGGTGTTCCCCACTTTTATACCCTTCCCGGTCCCCCAACACAAGAGTGGGTTACTGTCATATTTGTTTTTACCTCCTGTGAGAGAAGGGGTGTAACACCAGGGGTGTAGTGGCTTCTGAACTACTGTACAATGTAGTAAGGATTGGAAGTTGAAAAGTATTCTGGATCCAATGTAAGACATAATAATGGGGCCAACAGAATACTGGCCATTTCACTCCTTTTCTGCTTCTGACTTACTGTGTGACGCTGATAAAGTCAAAATACCTTTCTGCCCATCTATGGTAGTTCAATCACCCACCTATGGTAGTTCAAGGGGAAATAGAGACTAGGACAATAAAGATGAAGGATTTCCTTAAGAGATGTGGTAACAGAGTCAGTTCTTGAGGGCATGAGCAACCCCCAGTTTAATTCTCCTAAAAGGTGTTGGAATGGCCTGCAGGAGGGTGAAAACCTGCAGGTGGCAGTCAAGATTGGGTGTTTTATTATTATTATTATTAACAAATATTTATATAGCACAAGCAGTGTATCTGGCACTTTACAAAGTAATAAAATAGACACGGTCCCTGCCCCTAGGGCTTACAATCTGAGAGACAGGAGCTGGGGGAGAGACTTAGGAAGGGGAACAGAGGGAGAGACAAGGGGTCTAACATTCATGAAGATGCGAGGTCTCAAGTGCACGTACTTGGCTTGGTTACGATGAGAATGACAGCAGGCAGGTCCATGTTGCAAGGATAAGGGTAAACCGATCGTAGGTATAGGAATAGTGGCTCAGCAGGATAAAGAGTCAGACAGAGCAGAGCGAAAGAGGTGAGTTTTAAGGAGAGATTTGAAGGTATGAAGGGAGGGGGCAAGGCGGATGTGGACAGGGAGGGAGTTCCAGGCATGGGGGGCAGCAAGTGAGAAGGGACGAAGGCGCTTAGGGGAGCAGGGAAGGCGTGGAAGGGTGAGAGAAGGGACAGAGGAGGAGCGAAGTGCACGGGCTGGAGTATGGAGGGCGATAAGTGCAGAGAGGTAGGGGGGAGCAAGGTTGTGAAGAGCTTTATAGGTGAAGACTAGGAGCTTGTGCAGGATTCGTTCAGGAAGGGGAAGCCAGTGAAGCGAAGAGAGGAGGGGCTGCACATGGTCGAAGCGACTGGCGAGGTAGATGACCCTGGCAGCAGAGTTTTGGACAGAGATGAGGGGAGAAAGGTGAGACCGGGGAAGGCCAGTGAGAAGGAGGTTACAGTAATCGAGGCGAGAGATGACCAGAGCATGAACAAGAGTTTTGGCAGACGAGACAGAGAGAAAAGGGCGAATCTTAGCAATGTTATGGAGGGAGAAGCGACAGGATTTAGCAACAGAGTCAATGTAGGGTTTAAAAGAAAGGGGTGAGTCAAAGATGAAGCCTAGGCTACGGGCTTGGGGGACAGGCAGGATGGTGACTCCATCAATAGTTATTGACAGTGAGGAAGGAGAGGAAGGATGAGGGGGGAAGATAAGGAGTTCAGTTTTAGCCATGTTGAGTTTGAGTTGACGTTGAGACATCCAGGTAGAGATGTCAGAGAGACAGTTGATGAGACGAGCTTGAACAGAGGGAGAGAGAGAGGGAGTAGAGAGATAGAGTTGAGTGTCATCAGCATAGAGGTGGTATTGGAAGCCATGGGAGGCAATGAGTTTGCCTAAGGATGAGGTATAGATCGAGAAGAGGAGAGGGCCAAGAACAGAGCCTTGAGGAACACCAACTGAGAGGGGGAAGGAGGAGGAGGCGGAATTGGAGAGAGACACATTAAAGGAGCGGTCAGAGAGGTAGGAGGAGAACCAGTTATGGACAGAGCCACAAAAGCCAAGGGAGTGAAGGGAATCCAACAAGAGTGAGTGGTCAACAGTATCGAATAGTTTTCAGACATTACGAGATCACAGTCAACCACAGTCAATTCCCTGTGGTGGCTGTGATCACGGCATGTCTGTTGGGGAGAACGGATGTTCCCCACCATATGTTACCATGGCGGGGAATCACTTTCGCCACACGAGTGGCCGAAGCGGCGGGACCGGAGGCTGCCGCGTGGTGAAGGCAATTCCCTGCCTTGATGAACCCCGCCGTCACTTCTGGATGGTGGCCACGGCCCGGAATCCCCACAGGGATTCCAGCCCGTGGCCAAAGCGGGCGAGCACTGTGGCCGCATTGGCCGTGGCGGCCGCCCGTCTCCCCAGAGGGTGGTCGGCGCGGAGCGAGGAGGGGGCAGGACTGTGAGGCCACATGTTGGTCCATGCAGCCCCGCCCCCTCCCCATTCCCCCCGGAATCCCCGGCATGTCTGTTAGAGCATGACAGGGTCATCCCGGCGGGGGATGAATCTATTGTTTTCGTGACAGGGCCAATTGGCCCCATCACGTCTGAAAACACCCTTAGTTTCCTTACTTTGGATCTAGAGCTAGGCAATCCCTGCCATTGTGTAATAGGTTCTGAAATTTTACAGGGATAGGGTATTGGGCTTTTGGGGGTGGGGTGGGAAGGACACCCCCTCCACACACACACAACTGTCTTTCCCTATTGTTAACATTAATAGAGTTGCAGTCAATTAAAACCAATAACTTGTGTCTTTGCCTTTCTTCTTGCAACAATACAAATATTTGATCCCATGATCAAATGTGCACATTTTTCTTTGCCACTGCTGCAAATCTTGCAGCTTGATTGACTCATTTGTTTACTTTGTGTTTTGTTAGTTGCTTACTTTATTTGTTTAGCATTTGTTTGTTTATTTGATTACTTTTTTTTTATAAGCCCTAAATAGAACTGCAAAAATGAACTCTGAGTACTGAGTACTAAATACTGAAAATGAAATAAACAAAGGAATTTAATAAAGGAGCACAAAGCAACCGAAATGAATATTCAGAATTGCAAATGAAGCATGAAGCTAATACCATTTCATATGCACTTCATTTGAGCAGCTACAAATACACCAATGTGTTAAAATTGGTGTATTTGGTGGGAATTCAATATCCAGTGACCATTTTGCACATGCACAGTTCTTTTCTTGTTTTTTTCCCCATCACAGAGAAGAAGATAAGAGAGTGGAGAAGAGAAAAGAGAGAAGAGAGACAGACACAGAGGGCAGACTCGGCGGGGGACACAACACACGTGACTCCTGTGAGCAAACTGAGAGAAAAAAATCTAACGAGAAAGATTGGCATTTTTCTTCATTCTCATTTTTCTTTTGATACTCATCGACAAGGGGTGATTTCAGATGTTATGTGATCCCAATTCACCACAGTGGATTCCCGTCAGGGGTGAACCAAACAACCACCCCCTCATAGTAAAAAAAAAAGCCCCGAACAGACGTGACGGGACTGGGACCACGGCAGTGAATTGGGCCGGGAGATCACGGGCCAGGGCAGTGCAACAGATGTAACGCCAATTCCCAGCCATGGTCAAAACACCCAGAAGGCACCGGGTCAGCCCGTCCCGGCTGCTGTTGCTGCTGCTGTCCCTCCACCGCCTCCAGGTGCAGCATGACTTCCTCATCCCCCACCCGTGCCTCTACCACCACCGCCACCTCCTCCACCTCCTCCTCCTCCCTTGCTATCTCACCCTCTGCTCGCCTCTCCCTTCCATTTCACTCCATCCTGCCCCGTCCCCCTGCTGCTGTGTGCCCTTTAAATCTCCCTCCACTACCTGTGTTGTTGCTGGTTTCCTGGCAGCGACGCTGCATGCTTTGTCCCCGGCTGGGAATCATTTCCTTTGATTCTGGCTGGTGGTTGCCAGCCAGACATTACTTTTTGTTAGTTCCCGTCGGGAATCTCTTTGACCATGCTTTCAGAGATGGGGTGTTTTCAGATGTGATGGGGCCAATTGGCCCCATCACAAAAACAATAAAGTCATCCTCCGCCGGGATGACCCCATCATGCCCTAACAGATGTGCCGGGGTCATCCCGGTGGGGAATTGGAGGGGGGGCGGGGCTGCACGGTGCAACGTGCGGCCACATGGCCCCTCCCCCTCAACGCTCCCCGCCGCCCGCCCTCTGGGGAGATGGGTGGGTGGTGGGGCCAATGTGGCCGCAGCATCTGGCCGAATCCGCTACGGCCCAGAATCCCGCTGGTGCTTCCGGGCCGTGGCGACCGACCAGATGTTACTTTTCTTTGATCCCCGCTGTTGATCACTTTCACCACGCTTCCCGGGGAATTGGTGCAGCTAGCCCAGGAAGCGTGGTTGAAACTGACCCCATGTGGGGATTGAGCGTGGCGAACATCTGGCGGCCGCCAAACAGACGTGCGAGTCACAGTGACCACAGGTGGGTATTCACCGTGGTTCACTGTGATCTCGTAACGTCTGAAAATACCCATGGTCCGGCGGGAAGCGTTGTTGATTTTGACCCCATGTGGGTATTGACTGTGGTGATCATCTGGCGGCCGCTGAACAGACGTTCAGGGTGCTTTGGCCCCGCCGCGGGATTGACCGTGGTTCACTGTGGTTGAGCGTGATCTCGTAATGTCTGAAAATATCCAAAGTTGATTCTCGATGAGAATCGAGAGAAAAAGGGTGAAAACAGACATGACGCTAACCACCCTTTAACCACCCCTGGTGGTTATTTATGCATGTTGCAGGGCTGTATTGGTGCCCTATGCAGCCCTGAAACATGCATAAATAACCACCAAGGGTGGTTAAAGGATGGTTAGCGTCATGTCTGTTTTCACCCCTTGAGATCAAATTTTAACACTAGACCTACCCTTATCAAAAGGAGGGCTGCCATATTCCGCATTTTCTGAAACCACACTTTCAGAAAAAGTTTCAAGCAAAGTCATTAACATTTACAGAATAAAATAATGATAATATTAATTATTCAAAGTTCAAAGTTTATTCACAGATACTGGCTTTCACCCAAATCCAAACATAGATACACAAAAATAAACGTAAACAAAACGTAAAATATACAAACAATTATGACAACTTGTCAGAAATAAAATCAAGTTGCCTAATCTCTTCTCCTCTTATTGACAAACACAGTTAACCTTAATAAAAAGGTCTCATTCTTCTGTTGCATAATCCATATTAATTTTTTGACCTGGAAAAAAGCCCTGAGAAAAGACAGCAATGGAAATAGAAACAACTGCCTAATGTCGTCGTATAATGGACATTCAAACACATAATGTACAGTATCCTCCTCAACGTTCAAACAATAAGGACAGAAACTCTCCTCCCTTGGGACTCATTATTAAGTATTTGGGACCCAATTTTTGTGTAAACAGATCAAAGCTGGAAGATGTGCCAATGTCTAAAACAAATGGAAGAGAAGAATTACATGAAAGAAAAGGCAGTATCCCATAAAACAAGACAGAAGTATGTACAACTAACTACTGTAGATTCCAGAAAACTTAAAATGAATCAGAGAGAGAGAAGCACTTCATAGAATCAGAAGTAGACTGACATTATTTTATTTATAAAAAAGCAAAATTAGTTTTAACAGACTGATAGTCTACTACAGTGATTTTTACCACCTTGTGTTTGTTTTATTCCTTTCTCATTTTAAAACAAACATGAAAAGCCTTTGCGGATGATAGGTGGGATGAAGACCCAAGACACTTGCTTTGGAGTAAAACAAGGCTGTAGTTTATTAACAAACAATGTAACAGACCATGGGCATTCCTTCTCAGTTCTCAATCCCCTCAGCTATCCCAGTGCATTGCACCTCACCCCCTCTGGGGTATCAGATGTGTGAAGCGAGTCTGATCCCAGGAACAGTGCCCACTGCAGCACACCTGCCCTAGTCAGTCAGCTCCCACATCCATCAGGCTGTCGTGTTGGCAGGGCTGCCAACTAGTCTCTCTCATAATGGGCCACCGGGTCATGTGGCCGGAAGGGGAAACTATGGCCATTTTTACACAGACCAGGGTGGGTGGTGTGTGTGTGTCTTTGTGTTGTGGGTGTAGGTGGGTGTGTGCCAGTTTACACAGACACCCACCCACCCACTTCCACCTACCCACACCCACCTCCACTCACAGAGCATTCTCTGTTCTGTTAGAGGGCTCCGTGGGTGGAGGTGGGTGTGGGTAGGTGTGCGGTGGAAGCGTGCATGTACAAACACCGGCTGCCCGTGATGTTTACATGGGCGCACACCTGCTGCACACCCATCCCCCACCCACCAATGCCCATATACATGGACTGCCCCCACCACCACACACCCACCCGAACACCGAGTGGTGGTGGTGGTGGGGTGTCTGTGTAAAAATGGCCTATTATGGAGGGGGTTTCCACATACCCCTCAGCAGGGTAGCCTTATAAATATGTTCTTTTTTTTTTAATGAATTAGAAATATACCTTTCTCCCACAGAATACTAATAACAAGTTTTGCACCAAAATGTAGCTTTTGTTATATAATAATGGCTGGGCTTTCCAGTGTTTTCTCATATAATTAGTTCCCAATGTGAATACCGATCCACATATTGTTTACAATGGAAGAGTAAAACCCAAATGCAAAACCTGAACAATTTCATGCCAATATACTTATTATCCACTTTGTCTTGTTTGGTAGCAACATATTTGGAACCAACAAATATGCTGACATCATTAATTGTTCTCTTTTGACATGTTAGTCAAATGCTCATGGTGTTAAAATCACCAGTGCACACTGAACTTTTTTTAAAAAAAATACACTACAAGTTTTAGGATACCCTGACCTTACTGAAATCACTAGTTTGTTGCCATTTTCAGAATAGTGAGATTTAATGTGTGTGTTTTAAAGTCCATAATAGAAAATGGTTTCAGTTTATATGCCGCTACTTTTTCAAAGACCAGTTTGTCATTGCTAAGAAATAAACACAATTGGCATTCCATAAATCCCGACCCTCTCCATTAATCTAAAGCCCTTTTCAAATGGGCCGGCGGTGCAGGGGTGGATGGGCGGTTGTCGCAGTAGGTGAGCGGTGGGTGGGGATGTGTTCCCACTGACCCCCACCCATCTCCACACACGGATCATCAGGCATTGGTGCCCATTGCTCCATGCGTGGGTGATGGGTTGAGGTGGGTGAAGCGCGGGAGCATGCATGCACCCCCACCCACTTCTGCAGCATTCGCACGGGAGCCCAACCATCCCCCTGCATTTGCAGCATTTGCACAGGTGCCCCCGGGGGCACATGTGTGCAGGGGTGGGTGGGTGTGAAAACGACCCTAGTAATCAGAGATATTTCAGAAGTAGTCCTCTCCTTCATCTGCCTTCCATTTCAGAATTATTTCTCAGAGATTTTTACCCCTTCTGTTCAACTTTGTTTAAATGTTCCATGTAACAATCATTCCACCACTTCTTCAGGAAACTTTGTAATTTAGTTAGGCTCTAATGGCATTCTCCCCCATCAGATCTTATAGACAGTTTTGAGTTCTTTTCAGACTACTCATTCAAGGCAGCTGTGATGAGGGCTTTTTGACTGGTGATGGGTTTTGGCTTACAACACAAGTATGCAGACAGACATTGGAGTAAACAAACAAGAGTTTTATTCTCATCTCTTGAAGCAGGGCAGTTGCTTCAGGTACATGAACAAGCAAATGGTTACAAAGCAAACCTCCAGCAAACATAACTTCCTCCCGTGCATTACTAATAAAAGTTATTTTTTGGGTATAAAAATGGCTATATAAGAGTTGCTATGCTCTGTAGCTGGCTCCTTTGTTTGGCATGTCTCATACTCTGCCTCAACTCCCCCTTTGTGCACTGAGAAAGCTGCCTTTTATCCTAAAAGCTCTGTTATCGTTGGTTCCTTCAACAAGTCACCTGACAGCAAAGGCATTTAGGCATCAGACTCATAGCTAACAGGTATCCGTCTCCAGCCTAAGCAGGGAGAGGGAAGGAGAGGAGGAATGAAAATAAAAGTTAAGAAACACCAAATTTCTATGTATTAAACAAACAGGTGCTGCAGCACACACAGAAAAAACTGGACCAGCTTTCAGTCTCCATGTATATTCCATTCACTCATGAACTCTCTACACATAGTACGCAGAATATATGCTGGGATTGGGAAGGAAAGGAGAAGGTGCAAAAACAGATGTGATGGAAGTGGGGCAGGAAACACAGGGTACTTTCAGACGATACGGGGCCCTTTGGCCCCGTACCGGCACCACCGGCTTCGTTCCCCACCGGAGTCACCCCGTAACGGCACAACAGACGTGCCGGGGGGATCCCGGCGGGGAAATGGGAGGGGCCGGG
>QEPC01013298.1:830946-847973 GCA_003113815.1 Sphenodon punctatus | reverse complement strand
TCCTGGATATCAGAGAGCGGCTGAGAGGTTCCCTTGCTAATCCTGTGTCTCCCCTTTTGCCTTCCCTCATCTTCCCCTCTGTCCTTTCCCTAGGCTCCGACCCCGGAGCCTGACAGCCTGTCACATTTACAGCCGTGGTTACTTTAGGCTGCCTCAGGGCAGTGTTTGCATGAAGAATGCATCCAGGAAGTGCCTCAGGGCAGTGTGTGTGTGAAAAATGAATCTGGAACTTACTTGTGGACTTGTAAACCCAGAAGACTGAGAAATCCAGAACTTTAACGTGTGTGTAAAAATGCCCAACAGTGTGGTTGTTTGGTCCCGAGTCACAGAGATGGAGACAAAGCATTTTGAATTATATCTTTTATTGACCCAACTATTGTTGGTGGAAATGTGCAAGCTTTTGGACCTCACAGGGTCCTTCCTCAGGCAAGTAGGAGTCAGAACTGAAGATCTGAGCAAAGTACAGTGGCTATATATCATGTAACAGAGGAGGTGTGGGGGAGAGAAGGGTGTTCTCACCTTCTGTTATGATGGTTCATCACCCTTCTCTCACCCCCACTACCACCTCCTCTTTTACATGATATACAGCCACTGTACTTTGCGGACGTTTGTGCAAATCTTCGGTTCTGACTCCTACTTGCCTGAAGAAGAACCCTGTGAGGTCTAAAAGCTTGCACATTTTCACCAACAATAGCTGGTCCAATAAAAGATATTATTCAACTACTTTGTTTCCACTTTAAGAGATGGGGAAGAGATATCAGGTGCAGTACAAGGTGCAGCAAGCACTGGGGTCACATTCCTGGGAGGGGTGAAAGATCGAGTGCAGCAAGGAGCAGATGCCAGGGTCCTTCTTCAGCCCCCAGGCTTTCAGGCATCTGACTCCTTACTCCAGTCCTCAAGGGACAATATCCGCTCCCTTGTCCATGTTTTGCGATGTGGGCTGAAAGGGGAGGCTCAGTTGGCTAAGAAATTGGGGCTGGTACTTCAGGGTGCATCAAGGTCAGTTCCCCTGACAGTTATGGGTGCCTTTTGACATAATGTCAACGGGTGTCTGAATGTGTGTTTTGACCTTGATATGAACACCGGTTTGACCCTGTGTTCACCGTGTGGCACTGCTTAGATACACAGCCCATTTGCAAGCAAATTGGTATTTTGCTTGCCACCCAATCTTAGCACACAAGCGCTGCTGACTCATTCCCCATGTTGTATCTGCTATCATGCAACGCAATATCATTAGACACAATGAGCATCGTTAGACATAACAAAGAATGTGTGTCAAAACCCCTAAGCATGTTTTTTGCCATTGTGTGTAAGCACCATAACAATCCCAACAGCAATTTGGCTACCCGTTGAACATGCGATGTGAACACCATTGCATGACAAGTACAATTTGCATGTTTTGGCTGAATACGTGGGCACCATTGTGTCTAATGACATCATGTGGCATGTTAGTAGGTATAACATGGGGAATGAGGCAGCAGCACTTACATGCTGAGATCTGAGGTCATTTCAGGACTCTGCTCTGGCTGCCAATAGCGTGCCGAGCTAGGTTCAAGGTTTTGGTGTTGATCTAAAAGGCCCTTCATGGTCTAGGCCCCTCGTACCTCAGGGACCGCCTCGCCCTCCACGTCCCAGAGCAGCTCCTACGGTCTGCTGGGGGTGCTTTCTTGGAGGTCCCATGTGTTAAGTGGGGGACCACAATGGAGAGGGCATTCTCTGTGGCTGGGCCGCTCCTTTGGAACTCCCTTCCGGAGGAAACCCGCCTGGCCCCAAGCCTGTTGAAATTCTGGTGTAGTTAAAAACCTGGCTGTTTGCCCAGGGGGGAAGGGGGGTTGATGGGTTTTTTCCCCTATGCTTTTTTGTTTTAATGTTCCCGGGCCCTGTTTAATATTTTATAGTATATGTTGATGTTTAAAAAAAAATTATATGTATTTTATATGTTTATTGTGTAAGCTGCCCCGAGCTGTTCTCAGGAGGGGTGGGGTAGAAATTCATAAATAAAATAAATAAATAAATTTCAGATGTGATGAGCCTTTCGGCCTACCACACTGAACCCTGGACCGAGATCCATCTCGGATCCCAGTCTGTGATCAGACCAGTCATCCTTTAGATGTGCCAGCCTGATCACAGAGGGGAATCAGGGAGGGGCTGCACAGCATGAGGTTCAGCCACTCAGCTCCACCCCCACAAGCGCTCCACCAGCCACCTACCCTCGGGGAGATGGGCGGGCACAGTGGCCAATCAGGCCACTGTGTCTAATCCCATGCCACGGTTAGGTACTGGGCGAGGTAATAGATTTTACTTTCACCCCATTCCTGAGTGTGGTTCAGCTAACCACGATTCTGGAGGTGAGGCCAGCCTCACCTCCAGTATCGTGGTTAGCTTTGAACCCCGCCAGGAATTCACCATGGTGAACATCTGGCGGGGCTCAAACAGACTTTCACACGATCACAGCCACCACCCTTAATCCACTGTGGTTCAGGGTGGTTGACTGTGATCCTGTAGCATCTAAAATTACCCCTGGTGGTGAGTAAAACACCGATTTGACCCAATAAGGGCTGTGTTGCTAAGCAGGACTACATGGTTAACACAGGGCCAAACCGGTGTTCATATCAAGGTCAAAACATACATTCAGACACCAATTGACGTTATGTCTAAAGAAACGTTAGCCATGTGTTCATATGAAACACGCAAATTCTCCTTGTGAAGCAATGGTGTTCACATTGTGTGTTCAACATGTGGCCATATTGGTGTTGGGGTTGTTATGGTGCTTACACACAACAGCCAAACAAGTGCTTAGGGGTTTTGACACCCGATCTTTGTTATGTCTAAAGATGCCCATAGTTAACTGTATTAATGCTTGTTGTACTGGACCCACATTACCAATTGCAACTTACCCCACCTAGCTCACTGAATTGGAATAATTGAATTGAAATAAAGAGTGCAGCCATTAAAAAAACCCATACGACTGTCCTTGTCTCATTCCAGAATGTGTTGACAATGTTCTTCTAGCAGACATTCCAGCTCCTGCAGCTTTTTTCCAACTCCCTTGACAGTGATGTTCCAGACTGGCTTCTTTTCCTTTCCTGATTCTAGTAATGCTGTTTCCCTATCTTGAAATCTGCTACCCCCTACTCCTTTTTTCCCTTTAATTTTCCATAGGCCAAAAACTGAACATTTTAACATTTTGCTACCTTGCATTGCTGCATCTAGTACTGCCTTACATCCCTTATTGAAAGGCTACAGTTGGAGTCTTGTCTTCCAAGGCTGTCAAAAACTTTCCTACTTAGAAAGCAGACTGGGGACTTTTTGCAACCCTTACTTAGTTTAAATAATATCTGATTCAACAAAGAACTTCACTGATTCCAATCAGATTCCTTGCAGTGACTTCAGGGGACCTCTGACTTATGTATGTGTGTGTTATGTAACTCTACGTTATTTAGGAAACAGGCATGCCATACATTTATCAGACTTGGTTCAGATTCTTTTCCCCTATCAAAACCTGAATGCTATTTCTTTTTATTCTCCCTTCCAAACCTCATACAAGTAAATGCTTTTAAAGTACTGCTAAGATGTATTTTCTTCCCTTGAGAATTCCTTTTGGACAACTGTTTGTCTTTTTTTACCCTTGAAAGATAGTGAAGATTTTAATGGTCAAGTGCTCAAAAACAGCAAACTTGTTTCCACGCATAAATATGAGCACAAGCGTACTAGACATCTGTGTGCAAGAGATGGGTAATTACAGGTACCCAGAGGTATTTGGCACTTAGCTACCTACTTGAGCTATCCAGTTTGCATACACAAAAGACTTTTTTACATGCAAGCAGGTGTCTATATTAATTTTGCAGGACTGAAAATCAAAGGCTGGTTGGAAATGTAATAAAAGGAGCTGATCTACGATATTTGAATAAACATGGGTACATTTAGTTCAAATTATATGGATTTTATTCATGCACTGAGCTCTTGCATCACAAGCTCTCATGTGCCTAGGGCCTCTGGAGTACCCCATCCTGCCTGACAGCTGCAGCCTCGTTCCTCTTGCCATCTCTCACCAAAACGGGAGGATCAGCAACGTGAGGAGGAAAGCAAATTCCTGGGTCCTGGCTAGTCGACATGCAGTTACTTGCTTACAGAAGACAAATTGTATGTTAAAAATGAGCCACCAGACCTTACTCATGAGCACACTAATGATAGGTGAGAGATTTTTTACATGAGCCCTCATTTTCTCCTGACTTCTAAGTCTAAGTCCGGGAGAAACAAACTTGCACCGGGGGAGGTGGTTTAGTCATTCACCCCCGCTACCAGAAGTCAGTCAGATGCCATTGGATATGGCAGGCGCTGGGGTACTCATGCATGCTTGGAGACTCAGACATGTAAAACCTTCATATTGGGGTTTTACAAGTCCGGGACTCCAAGCATGAGCTAATTCCCAATCTCCCACTGTTTCCAATGGCACCTGGTCGACTTCTGGTAGCAGGAGTGAATGTTCAGCAGCCCCTCTCCCCATGTGAAGTTGTTTCTCCCTGTCTCTGAAGTCTGGGAGAAATGGGGCTTGTCTAAAAATGCCTTGAGACTAAGGATGGACAAACAGAATCGAGTTTGGAAATTCAGTTCGGTTTGGTTCGAAAATCGAGTTCGGTTCGGAAGTTCGGTTAGGTCGACCGAACTATTCGAGTTTGGTCTGAACTCCGAACTTCCAAACAGAGTTCGGAAATTCAAACCCCATTGAACTAAATGGAATATTATCTTATAGGGATGGGCGAACAGAACCGAGTTCGNCAGAGTTCGGAAATTCAAACCCCATTGAACTAAATGGAATATTATCTTATAGGGATGGGCGAACAGAACCGAGTTCGGAAATTCGGTTCGGTTCGAAAATCAAGTTTAGTTCAGAAGTTCAGTTCGGTACACCTAACTGGTTAAGTTCGGTCCAAACTCTGAACTTCTGAACCGCATTCATCCATCCCTACTTGAGACATTTAAAAATAGAGGTGGGCTTAGTCATAGGTGATATAGATGGGGGCCTATGGCCTGCATCCAAAGAGACCTCATGGCTGCTCTAAGGCCAGCTCTGAGCTGTGGCTCAGCTCTGGAGACAAAAGAGGAAGGGGTGGGGTTACATACAACATGGTGATTCATGGGTGAGTTAAGCCCCTCTGTCTTCTTGCTTCCATCAAGCATAAAAGGGAGGGGGAAGCAGGAATGGGACAAGCTAAGTTCAAATTTTGGATCCACAGCTTGTGATGAGCCAGCTGTGTGCCTCAGGTTTAACATTGTTAAACTGTGTTATAATGTATCCTGGGTTAAACAGTAGCGATGGGCGATTGTGGTTCGGAAGTTCGGAGTTCGGACCAAACTTGGTCTGTTTGGACGACCGAACCCGAACACGAATCCAAACACAAACTGACCGAACCGAACTAGATCCAAATGTCAAAATGACTGAACAGTTCAGTCAGTTTGGATCATCTTTGGGTGAGTTTGTGTGGCAAAAAAAGTCTCACTGGAAGGTCAAATGTGACAGAGAGGGGAAGTCAGCTGTGAAGGCACTCGGGGTGGAGAGGGTTGGAGTAGCAGCCAGCCTGCCGAATCACCATCCCTTTTTGCCTCAGACCACTTGCTTCGCAGTCTGTGATTGGCCACGGGCTAGGCTGCACGGAGCCAGTGGTGCTTGCAGTGAGGCTGGCGCAGCAAGAAACAAAAGGATTGCCTCCCCCCTTCCCAACACCTTCTGAGCTAGTCACCGTTCCTGAACAGCAGGCGTTTCAGAAGGCTCCCTCTCTCCCAGCAGTTTTTTTTCCTTCATATTCCTAATCCATTGCCATCCTCCTCCTGTTTCACCCATCCAACCCATTTACCTCCATATTATCATTTATTTAGATTATATTAGACAAATTTAGGTGTTATTTTTTGTTTTTACCCCTCCCTGTGTTCCCTGTGTTCAATCTTGCTTTCTCCCTCCCCCCTCCATTCAATCCTTTTCCCTCTCCCTCTTATTCAATCCCTGATTCCCTTCCCCTGTTTTAAGTTTTGGATTTATTTAAAGTAGGAATATTATTAGATTGATTTTCATTTCAGTTTTGTACCCCCCCCTGTGTTCTTTGTGTTTCCCCCTATGTAATATTGTATATATAGATAATAGTTATTAGATAGACAGTTACTAGATAGATATACATAGTAGTTAGCTTAGTTATAAAGATAGATTGAGCTACAGTGTGTTTGTAGGACAAGGCCTTTGTAGTTAATTATTAGGATATTCCATTTAGTTCAGTCAGTTTTAGAATAGTTAATAGCAGTTAGATTTTCCAAAGCATCAAGAAACAGCCACTTCAGCCCCAAGAGCACTGCCAGGGTTCTGGGGTCAAGTTACAGGCACGGAGGTCTGTGGCCAATATCCAGAAGCTGCTACTCTATCACCAGGATCTAGCGTCATAGGTCCAGGGCCATCATTCCTCGCACAGACAGCCAATTTTCCAAAGCATCAAGAAACAGCCACTCAAGCCCCAGGAGCTGCTGCCAGGGTTCTGGGGCCACGTTACTGGCAGGGAGGGCTGTGGCCAATATCTACAGGCTGCCACTCTTCTAGCCCCAGGACACACCATCATGGGTCTGGGGCCATCATTCCTCACACAGAGGCGATATCTCTCAACTGCATCAAGAAACAGCCACTCCAGCCCCAGGATGCATTGCCAAGGTTCTGGGGCCAAGTTACAGTCAGGGAGGACTGTGGCCAATATCTACAAGCTGCCACCTTAGCCCCAGGACCCACCCCCATGGGTCTGGGGCCATCATTCTCACACCGAGTGACTTCATTCAACCACACCAAGAAACAGCCACTCCAGCCTCAGGACCCACTGCCAGTGTTCTGGGGTCAAGTTACAGGCAGGGAGGGCTGTGGCTAATATCTTTAAGTTGCCACTCTAGCTGCAGGACCCACCATCATGTGTCTGGGGCCATCATTTCTTGAACAGAGTGCCTTTTTCTGAACACCGGAACAAACCAAACGGCCAAACCGGAACGTAGCAAACGAACTGAACAGCCAAATCAAACGGGCAAACCAAACCGGATCGAACCGAATGGCCGAACCTGAACCGTGACCTGTTTGCCCATCCCTAGTAAACAGAAGGGCATGTTTTAAACTTTTGCTTAAGACACAGCAAAACCTAGAGCTATTTTTTCACTTAGTGTACAATTAGGTTGTGAAATTTACTTCCAGAGGAGATGGTCAAGGCCAGCAGTATAGCTGAGTTTAAAAGAGGTTTGGACAAGTTTCTCGAAGATAGGTCCATTAGCAGCTATTAGCCAGATAGGTTTGGGGAACAAAACCCTTTACTATTGGGAGCCTGGAGATGACCCACAGGGAATGGATACCCTGGTGACCTGTTGGGTGCTTCTCCCAGGCCCCCATGATTGGCCACCATCCAAGACAGGATGCTGGGCTCGATGGACCATTGGTCTGACCCAGTATGGCACTTCTCATGTTCTTATGTTCTTATTTTAAAAGTGAGGCCACGTTCAAACAAGCCTTTTCTCCCAGCTCTTTAACTACCTGCACTGGAGAGCTGTTGTGCTTTACCAGCTTTAAACACCCTTAAACGTACCACTAAATCTCCGTTCCCCACACTGATTCCTGCAATGGATTTTCCCCTACAAGATGCTAATGATCACGTGACCCTCAGCAGCGTAATTTCCTGAAAGCAGGTCAGTGTTAAACAGGTTTTTCCTCCATGCCTTTCTAGCTGTTGAACCCCTTTCAATGAGTGAAAGCTGCAATGGGAGCTAAGAGAGGTGCTTTCCATATCTCCTGGTGCCCTGGCACATTATCAACAATGCATGGGAGGGGCTTAAGATCCTTTACACTTTACAAGTAATGTGGATGTGCAACTTAGTTCCATCGATAACCCTTCATTTTCAGCTTGACTGATGCAGGCGATTAACAACCTGCTTGTGCAGGACCTTGGGAGCTAATTACTTTACACAAAACGTGTGAGGGTATCAGCTTAACTCAGGAGACAAGGCTCATTTGAATGCAGTCTAAATGTTCTTTCTCACAAGAGAAATGTATATTCATATATAGAATTATTTGCATGGCCATTATAAAAATACTAGCTGTTAATCCATGATACTTCATAGAATCATTTTATATTAATTAAAATTAAACGTGTTGTTGACTGCCAACATGCCGAGGAGCTATCCCGGCTGACGGGGCAGGGCATCAGCCCCACTTTCTCTATTTTCCCCCACTTTCCCAGAGTGTCCACCATTGGCTTTCATGGCTGGCTATCATCTGGGCATACAAGATGCCAGGATTAGGGCAGGGGCATGTGTATGCATGTCTGTGTGTCTTTCCAGATGCACATCTCTGTTTCTTCCCAGTCTGGTGAAGATTTGTTATCTAGGTTCTGATGTTGGGTGATATTACCTTCAGATCCAGTCATAAGACCTGTAACCTTCAGTCATTCAACATTTTGAGACCTCCACAGTTACCCCCTCTCATTGATCCCTACTGTGCCAACCCTAATGCTAACTCCTCCAACTTGGTTGTGGTCAGAACAGCCTACTGTGACATCAGCAACATCTGTACAGCATCTGCGACAGCAGCACCAACTGATGTTCCCTTTGCTTTAGCTATGGGATTTACCTTTGGGTGGATGTAACTTCAGTCCAGCCATCAGTCATGACCCTGCAACCTTCAGACACTAAAGGGTTTGACGATCCTTTATTTAAGACCTCAACAGACACTCTATGACTTAAAATAAAAAAGCCTTAGGCCCGCCAGACCAACTGACCAACCAACAGACAGACATCAGAATTTTATATAGGTAGATTTTAATTGTTTGTGAAGGGGAAATGCATTCATCCAAACAGTTTTTTGCAAAGAAATAAAATATAATTGAAGGATAGATTCAAAATAAAGCATTCACTGTGCTTTCCACGAGCTCTTTTGAACTTTCTTTCATTATTTCTTCAGGCAAAGACACCTAGGAACACCTTATGTTTTAAAATCAAAGTGCTGTTTGAATACTATTTCCAAAGCATGTGAAAACCAAATTCAGTTTGAATATTCTAGTTCAGCTATTGGATAATAAAGTGCAGTTCTACAATACCTCTTACTGTAAGGATTTTAGGCTGTTAGGCAAATGCATTTTAAGCAAACTTTCTCTAGTATAGGTCTCTCTCACTATATACAATATATTTCCATGAAAACAATACATTCTAATGAAGGAGGGATTGTGTGAATGTAACATTTCTGGTATCAATCCAAACATATTAAGGATTTATTGCACTGGTAGTGAATATTGCAATTAATTTTGTTTATTTATACATAAAAGCTTCAGAGATTAACTGTGAAATTTCACACATTTTTTGTGGGTTTTGTTTAGTGCACAAACTAGATTTTGACACCAACATGACTCCCATTTACTACTATAGGATTTACACTGCTACTAGGATTTTGGCTCTTTGCTCAAGTTACCGCAGCGCTGAATCTCCCAGCAGGGAAATTTCACGGCTGGGAATCTTACAGCACGCTCTGTACATGGCGCTTGGTTAAAAGTGTAATCAGCCGGGTTGTGTGGCTTTTTTTCTTATGATTGTGGGCTCAAAATCCAGCCCTGACAATCATAAGGAAAAAAGCCACATGACGCAGCTGACTATGCTTTTAACAAAGTGCCCACATACAGAGCACACCATAAGATTCACAGCAGGGAGATTTCCCCACTGGAAGATTTGGCACCACAGTAATGTGGCCAAGCAGCCAGTAATTCTATGGTGTTTGCCTTTGTGACCTCATTGTGAGATTTAAATATAATTCCACAATCACAGACAGAAACAAAGATATGCAAAATATATCAGCTACTGCTTGGGATTTTGACTCCAGTTGGGTTCCCAACCTTCTTTTGGGAATGGCACTAACAAGATGGAAAATCATGCTGTTAATCAGTTGGTATTTTAGACTGATGTGGAGTTTAGTAGCCCCTAGAGCTGCTGTCTTTGACACCTGCTTCATGACATGTAAGAGTGGTGTTAGGATGTGTGCAGTCATATGCAACGGAGCCATTAGGGATGTGTGAACACGGTTAGGATGTTTGGAGTTCGGGCCGAACTCGGCCTTCTCGGACAACCGAACCGAACATCCAAACCGAACGTTCAAACAGCCGAACAGTTCGGAAAAGTTCATATGAGTTAGAATGAGTTCAGGGGTGGAAAAATGTGACTTTGGGTGGGAAAAACGTGTCTGGAAGGGGGAGGCAGCTGACGAGCAGACTTCCTGGCATCAGGGGTGGAGACCAGGGGTGGTTTCAGGGCCAAATGATACCGATACTGAAAAAATATTTCGATTTCAGTATCGGTATAGATAGCGCTATTTTCGGATGTTAGGCTGCATTCGGCTGAACCGAACTCAGCCAAACCAAACAATCAAACCCGAACTCGGGTTTCGAACCGAACGACTGACCGTCCGAACATCCAAGCTGTGTTCTGTTTGCACATTCCTAGGAGCCATATGAGACCCTACTCATCAAGGAAAGTTAGGACCTAAAATATGAAACTTTAGCAACTGTGGTTTCCATGGACTGAGGAATTCCTATACAGCGGTTCGGATGAGTTTGGGCAGGAAAAACAGGGCTGGAAGGTCCAGGGAGGGGGGGGACAGCTGAGGAGCAGACTTCCTGGTGCCGGGGTGGAGAGGCTTGGACTAGCAGCCAGCCTGCCCAATCACTATCCCTCTTTTCCTCAGACCACTGGCTTCACAGTCTGTGATTGGCCACGGGCTAGGCTGCACAGAGCCAATGGGGCTTGTGGTAACGTGGGCACAGCAAGTGACAAAAGTCATTGCCCTCCCCCCTTCTAACACCTTCTGAGCTAGCCACTGATTCTGTCAGCAGGCATTTTCAGAAGTCTCCCTCTCCCAGCAGTTTGTGTTCCTCCCAATCCATTGCCATCCTCCTCCTATTTCACCCATTGCCACACAAATTCAAATAAAATTATTTATTTGGCACTGGCTTTCACCGTGGCCAGACACATACACAAAAACACACAACGATATTTTGACAGCCATAAAATAAACATAGAGCATAACCACTCCAGCATAAACACAAAGTACAACATACTGTACCTTCAGGTCAAGGGTCGTAAACAGATTTCAAAAGTCATAAAAGGGAATAAACATCCATATATTAAATACATCTGGCGGAAGCTTATTTACATTAAGATTCCTTGGGAAGCATCCTATGGAAGCAAAGACCGTTCAGCTTCCAAGTACCTGTCTCTCCTAAATTGCTATTCACACCATTCACACCAGTCTAGTGACTACTAAACTTAACTAAATGTTGACAGCTGGTTACAGATATTTGCCCATCTTTTGCCTGTCAGCAAAAGGAACGTTGCTACAGCACAGAGATCTTCTGGCTGTGACAAATTAGTCAAATATGTAAGGGAGTTTGAGAAGCTAAGCTTCCTGCCCTCTAACACTGGAACCAACCAGGTCTCCCTCAAGTGGATGTAATAGGGACACCTAAGGAGAATATGCTCCCCTGTTTCAATTTCTACCAGGGAGCAGTGACATTTGCGCTCTTCATACGGAATCTTGGAAAACTTGCCCTCCACAACTGCAGATTGAATCATCTCGAATTGTAGTAAGGTGTAGTAGCGCCTCAGTTGTCTATTGCTCAGAAAATCCCAATAGGGTTCTCTTCTATACCAGACCTTACTAACACCCAAAAGAGGGACTACCTTCCATGTCCCAAGAGCCACCAGATCCTCCTGCATTGCCACATCCTTTGACCGCTGTTCCAAAGCTCTTTTCATAAAGGGGATCGAATGGCCCTGAAAGCCCTGAAGTGAAAAGCCCAAATAGCGTAGCAGTCCCACCAAATGCCCTAGCCATGGATACACCCAATCTCCCTCATGCTTCAGCTTTCCCCCCAGGCACAGAGCCTGTAGGGAATCAGGGGAAGATTCCAGGGTCCTAAGCCAGTACCTAAGGAACACCATCCTACAGTGGTGCTTGATTGACAGCACTCCCAGCTCTGCCCGGACAACTGCACGAGGCGTACTGGTCCCCACTCTGAGGATCCCTCTAAGAAAAAAGTTTTGGATCCACTCCAAAAGCAGGCATTCCGAATTTGCAGCTATTTCTGCACCAAAAGATAACAAAGGATGCACTTTAGCCTGGTACGTCTTTAGCATTGCTGAGATGGTTAATCCATATGAGATGTTATAAGCTTTCAACAGCGCTTCTGCTGCCGCCTTGGCTGCCTGCGCTCTAAAGTTAGAATGTTGCAGCCATGTGCCCTTTGGGGTAAAATGAATCCCCAAATATGAAAAAGCCTTCACCAGCTCAAAGGAATAGCCCTGCACTACCCACTTCTGGGGGCGAAATTTTCTCCCCATTATCATGATCTTTGACTTGCTTGCGTTTATTTCGAGGCCATTTATATTAGAATACTATTAGCCCAGTAATGGCTGCTCTGAGGCCTTTTTCAGGTTGAGCAAAAAGAACAAGATCATCTGCATACTGTAATGCATACAGATGGTACTCCTGAATCTTGGGCGGGTGTAAGTTACTACTTTTGAGTGCAACCACCAAATCTGCCACGTAAAGGTTGAAAAGGAGGGGCGCCAGGGGACAACCCTGGCAAACACCTCTCTTTATTAAAATTGCAGCGCTCCCAAGAGTCGGAGACTGGCCCCTCACTCTGGCCACGTTATTTTCATGGATGGCCTCTAATATAGCCAGAAGAGTAGAATCTATGCCATATTCTCTCAGTTTGCTCCAAAGCTTCTCTCGCGGTACAGAATCAAAGGCCTTTGCATAATCTACAAAAGCCATAAACAGCTTTCCAGATCTGATTCTGGTATACTTTGAGATTAGATGTGCCATAATAAAGGCACAATCATTTGTAGACCTGCTGGCCCTGAAGCCAAACTGCTCTTGGGGTTTTAGTTCCTTACTTTCTGCCCACTCCCATAAATGCTGACAAACAATAGAAGAAAAGAGCTTTCCCACAACGGGCAAGAGACTTATGGGCCTGTAACAACTCGGGTCCTTCCTGTTACCCTTCTTAAAGATGGGGACAATCCAACTTACTCCCCAACTCCAAGGGACTGGACCACCCTGAAAAATCATATTAAAGACCCGGCATAGAATTGACGCCCACCAATGCAGTGCTCCCTTCAGAACTTCAGATGAAAGCCCGTCTGGGCCAGGGGCCTTATTATCCTTTAGGGCCATGATCATCCTTACTATTTCAGAGGAATGCAGCTCAATAGAGGACAGAGCTGTCTCTGGACTGTCACTTAGAGTACCCAGATAGGTCACTTCCCACGCCCTGTACAGTTCCCCAAAGAACTGCTCCCAGATGGAATTGGGAACCCAGGAGGGACAAACACCCTGTGGCCTCTTGATTATTCCATTCACCTGTTTCCAGAATGTTTTACTACCCCCAATGCATGCTGCTAGATTCACCTGGACTTCCTTCAAGAAGACCTGAAGGTATAAAAAGTATTGCCACAGGTTGAACTAATTTAAGTACATACGAGCCTATGGCCCTGGTTTGAATTTCCTTGAGAGATTCTGCATGCTTGAAAGGGTGAATCTCTCTCCAATTTTAGGTCCCAATTTCCAAATTATAATTCACCACCCCCCGTTGATACCCCGTGGCCATAAGAGCTGAGCCAAATTACCAGTTTGTACCTGTAACAAGGAGCTCCGTTTAGTGGGACAATTCCACTCAGGTGTATCCTATTCAGCATAATAGTCCATAAGCTTCAACTGCTGGAAGGAGCTGAGGCAACTTAAAGAGAGAAACGTTTCTGTGGCTGGAAGCTGGGACAACTGCTGTGACCAGGAGTGCTGGAGCGAAATGCAAAGTTCTTCTGCTCTTGGGCCAATGTTTGTTGCTATGCGAAAAGTTCCAGGTGGTGGGGAGCCTTCAAAAAGGCTCTAGTTCCCAAAATCTGGTGGCCATGCTGGAAGGCTTGCTTCAGGTTTTGGGGTGGAAAGTTCTTTTGGAGCTGCAAGGAGGCTGCTCATGCTGCATGCCGCTGGCTGGGAAGCTGGACGCCAAAATTGGGGGCTCGGGACTGGCTCCTTTCCTGGCACGGGTTCACCAGTTTTGCTCTTCCTAACCGCTGCTTGCTTCTGGATCTGCCTGATAAAATGAAAGAATCTAGGGGGGCTTCTCGCCCGGGGGTGAGGGTTACCCGAGGACAAGGAGAGAAACTGAGGACATGGGAGTCCCTCTTTCAGAGATGAACTGTATCACATTGGAATCTTCTCCCATAAACAGCTCCCATCTAGCAGAGCCATTGTGGTTTACAACCACCCTCTTCACAACTCCCCCCATGGCTTTCCAGGTGGCCACCCCAATGAGAGTTCTGTGTGGCCCTCCAGCCTCGCTATAGCAAAACCTGAAATGAAAGTTTTGCCTGTTGAATAGGTTGCTTACCCTTGCTGCACGCCTCATGGCTGGATTTTCCCCCCTCCTATTCATGGCTGCCATGCAAATCTCTGAGGCAGAGAGTCCTTCTACTGAGAGGGGGGTGGAAGAGCTAGCCGGATGAGGTGGGGGCTTCCCATGAATGGGGGAGAGGGGGAAGCCAATGTAAACTGTACTAGGTCCTGCCGTCCCTTCCCCAGGAATGTCAAATCGAGGTCTGCTAAAACAGCCTGGACTTCAGTGGCCTGGGCGGAGTGGGGGTGCACAGATCCCCTCATCACCTGCCCATCCAATACCCGCAGACAGATGACCCCTCTGTATACCATGCTATAAGCCCCTTTTCTGTTGCTTCTTCCTGACTTTTCCCCTATTGTACTGGCTTTCCCAGGACTGAGGTACTTCAGGGGTGAATGGGGAGCTTACACTATCACTTTGGACCCACCAATGATGAACTCCCACTGTGTTAGGGCTCATACCAAGATTAAGCAAGCCTTTTCACAGGGAAAAAACCTGAAAGAACCACGGGGGGGGGGGGGGCAAGGAGGCAAGATACAGAGTTTGTTTCACTGACTCTGGGATCTAAGACAGGGTATGGATTCATATCTGGAGTAATTCAAGGAGAAAAAAAAACTGAAAGAGGAAAGGGTGAGGGGAGTTTGTCTCACCCCATCCTGTCACAAATGGCTGCAGCTTCTCAATGGAACCACATAACTTTGCCTTCTCTCCTGGCAACAAAACTCAGAGGGGTATAAAGGAGGGTGCGAAAACTGGAGGCTGATCTCAGCCAATATCAAACTGCCATCTCATACATACCATAAAAATAATCAAGCACACACACCTCTGGAGTCCCACAGGGACCCCCACAAGCCCCATACAAAACATACAAAAGGGGGAAAGGGAGTACTGTACCAAAAGGGGGCCACTTGTGGTTTTCCCCCAAAGGACGAGAGGCACTAAATCCCATGGCTGCCACAAGCTCCCACCCCAGCACCAATCTAAAACTGGCCCAGTGTGGTTGACTAAGCTTCGGAAGCAGTCCAAGGTGACAGGAAAAATAAGAGGGGGTCCCACACTACTCCGGTAATTGCCTGGGACTCTAACCCATTTGTAACAATCCAGTACCTAGCCCCAAGGTAGCTCTAACGTGCCTCGGTGCTCTTTGGGATAGATCTCGGGAAGACAGAAGGTGAGGGAAAAGGCACAGTACTATGGGGGGACCTTAAAGCCTATAATATCACACACACAGGAGTAAAGCAGGTATACATTCTCCATTTACTCTGTATTAAGCTGACATACCTCATCCATTCCATGCTCAAGAGCACACACAAATCCAGCTCACCCACATCCATGCATCACCACATCAAAAAGGAAGATCAGCTCTCTTCCTTTTCTCTGTGAGCTGATAAGCTTAATTACTCTACAAAGAAACCTGAGCACTACCTCTCTGTTAACACAAACTTAAAGCCAGAGTGGGGAACTACAATCTCATGAATTCCTGGAATACACACAAATAACTCATCTCTATCATTCATCAACCATCCTTCTCTACAACAAAACAAACCAAGCTCTTCATGAATCACCCTTCCTCCAGCCCCCACACGTTGCACATCTCGGCTTACAACTGGAGCTATAGACTCCGGTGCTTGCCAAGCGGGGTTGTGGGGGGCTTGGGGGATGACGTCTATGGGCAGGTTAGACTCTCCTCTAGGGAACATGGACCCAACCCCAGGAAGATCTTCGACTCGCACGGTGGCTACCAAGCCTTTGTGCAAGTCGAGCTCTCCCCGTAGCTTCTGGATTTCTGCTTCACAAGCTTCATGGCTCACCAAGACCTTATGGGTCTGGGTTTGCTCTGCAAGGAAGCGAGTGGCTGACTGGGCTTGTTGTAGTTGTTCCCTCAATCCCTCTAACTCCCTTCCTGCCCACTTTTCTAATTTTACCTTCCCATGCTCCTTTAGGAGTGTGCCTTCTATTTCCCAGTTGCTGACTGTCAATCCTGACCTCACCCGGGTATAACTCCCAGTAGGGCCCTGTATCACTTCTACATTCCAGTGATACAGTTTCCTAACTGCCTAAGCAGTCCCCCACCAGCAACACTTTACAATTGGTGGAATCCCTACAAGAATTTCCAGACAAAATGATCCCAAGGCTTCCCATGCAACTCTAAAATCCACACTCTCAAACACTCCCATACTTGGCGCAGACAACTGCACACACAGATTCACAGTTCCAAAGCACACACACAGATCCCTGAACTACCTTTCATGTTTCCAAAACACACACACATATCCCTGAACCGCCTGTCACAGATCCGAAACACACACACAGGTCCTTATTCTCACAAGTCTCTAAACTTCCTACTCCAGACCACCCGCTTACCCACAGGTGTGAGGCTGGTGCAGAATGCCGCGGCCCGTCTCCTGATGGGGGCGGGTCGCAGGGAGCACATGACACCAGTGCTCCGGGCTCTGCACTGGCTGCCTATAAAGCACCGGGCCAGGTTCAAGGTGCTGGTTTTAACCTTTAAAGCCCTTCACGGCCTAGGCCCTGCCTATCTGCGGGATCGCCTCACTCCCCATGTACCCGTGC
>QEPC01013298.1:794388-828790 GCA_003113815.1 Sphenodon punctatus | reverse complement strand
TTTAGTTTTAGTGTTTGTAGGAGTAGGTCTGTGTACTTATTAGATAATCCATTTAGTTCATAGCATTTAGAATAGTTCATAGCAGTTAGATTTAGTGTAGATAGATAGATATAATATTAGATAAAATAAATAAATAAAAAAGACCCATATAAAAACAAACAAAACAAAAAAAAGCAAAAGAAAACCATATAAAACCCAATAAAAAACCAAAAAACCATATAAAAAACAAAAAAAAACCATAATAACACTTCCAGAACGGCCAAATGGCTGAACTGAACAGCCAAACGGCCGAACTGAACAGCCAAACGTCCGAACCGAACAGCTTGTTCAGACGACCGAACCGAACAGCCGAACCCAAACTCGGCGAACGAACCGAACGAATGAACCGAACGAACGAACAAACCAAACGCATCCGAACCGAACGGCCAAACCGAACGAACGAACCGAACGCATCCGAACCGAACGGCCGAACCCGAACCGTGATCTGTTCGCCCATCCCTAGGGGCTATGCTCTCAAGTCCTTTTCCCCATGTTTGCCGGCCATTGGCCACGTCTGGGGGATGTCCTTTCAAGCCCTTCGGGTCCAAGTTTGTTGGCCCTTTGTCTTACAGCAGAGTGGAGGTTGTACCCATCTTAGAGAAAACTGAGGCCATCATCAACACAGCCATCATTCCACTGCATCTAGAAGCTGCCACTCTAGTCCCAGTATCCACCATCAGGGTACTGGGACCGTCATTCCACTCATGGGGAGCCGTCATTCCACTTCATCTAGAAGCTGCTAATCTAATCCTAATACCCACCATCAGGGTTCTGGGGCTGTCATTCCACTCACGTGGAGCTCTAATTCCATTTCATCTAGAAGCTGCCACTCTAGTCTCAAGACCCACCATCAGGGTTCTGGGGCTGTTATTCCACTCATGGGGAGCCATCATTCCACTTCATCTAGAATCTGCAACTCTAGTCACAAGATCCACTGTCAGGGTTCTGGGACCATCATTCTGGGGCCATCACGGGGAACCATCATTCCACTTCATCTAGAAGCTGCCATTCTAGTCCCAAGACGCACCATCAGGGTTCTGGGGCCTATGTTCCAAGCAGGGAACGCTGTCATTCCACTTGTTTGCAAGTGTCCCACATCGAGGCCAGCCAGTCTGCAATGCCTGGCCGAGCAGGGTTGCCAGCCACCAAGCCCTGGACAGGTTTCTGTTGCAGTTCCACTGATGCCAGCCAGCCTGCAATGCCAGGCCGAGCATGGTTGTCAGCCACTCCAGCCCCAGGACCCACCATCAAGTTTCTCGGGCCTACGATCCAGGCTGAGAGGACTGTTGTTCCACTTCATCCAGGAACTGCCACTCTAGTCTCAAGACCCACCATCAGGGTTCTTGGGCCGTTATTCTGCTCATGGGGATCTGTCATTCCACCGTGTCAAGAAACAGTCAGCCACTCGAGCCCCAGGACCCACCATCAAGGTTCTCGGGCCTACGTTCCAGTCTGGGAGGACTGTCATTCCACTTCATCCAGAAGCTGCCACTCCAGTCCCAGGACCCACCATCAGGGTTCTGGGGCCTACATTCCAGGCAGGGAGGGCTGCCGTTCCATTTCTTCCAGAAGCTGCCACTCCAGCTCCAGGACCCACCATCATGGTTCTGGGGCTGTCATTCCACTCAAAGGGAGCCGCCATTCCACTGCATCTTGAAGCTGCCCCTCTAGTCCCAGGACCCACCGTCAGGGTTCTGTGGCCATCATTATGCTCACCTGGAGCTCTCATTCCACCACATCAAGAAACAGCCAGTCACTCCAGCCCCAGGACCCACCCTCAGGGTTTTGTGGCTTACGTTACAGTCAAGGGGAGCCATCATGCCATGGCATGTCATGGGTTCTGTGCCCCAGAAACCCAATGTCTGCTTCGCTGACTCTGCTGTGCCATGTGTTCTGTGCCCCGGCAATCCAATATCCACTTCTGCTGCGCCATGGGTTCTTTGCCCTTACAATCCAATGTCTGCTGCTGTTGCTGCTGCTGCTGATGCTGCTGTGCCATGGGTTCTGCTGCCAGACAATCAAATGTCTGCCCCTGCCCTACCGATGCCTGGCAGCCTGAAATACCCAACCAAGTAGGGGTGCCAGGCCAGCCACCAAGCCCCAAGCCTTCCCGGGCTCTGCTGCTGCTGCTGGGTCTCAGATGGCCAGTCATGGCACCACGGGCACCCCCGGGGGCCAGGCGCCAAGCCTGCCTTCCTACCCGTGCAAACCAGGGTGCCAAGCACCAAGCATTTCTGGTCTCTGCTGATGCTGTGTCTCCGATGGCCTGACATGCCCCCACAGGACCCCCTGGAGTGCCCCAAGCCTCTGCCCCAGCTGAACTTTCAGAACATTCAGGGGGGTTGAACTCCACGGGACTGAACACATGAACCTGAACTAAGTTTTTGGACTGAACGACCGAACAACCGAACCCCGTTCTATTTGTACATCCCTACGCATCAGTACCATATGCCTGATTTGTATGTTCCTAACTGCATTATAAATAAGGAATATCAAAATAAGTTTATGGAAGGATGTTGATTAGAGTGAGAAAAGAGTCAGGTGCATATCCATATTCTGCTCATGAAACTGACTTTGTTGTGTACCTCATTGTTATTGGGGGGAACAAAAGGAGCAGGGGTATGGAGGGGAGAAGGGGGACTCTACAATAAACCCCACACATGCACTGAGCCCCGACTCAACGATACCAGGCCTCTATCATCATAGGGCATAGAGCGAGTTAGGGAAGGCAAGGCCATGCACCATGCACACACGTTACAACCACAACCCGGTCCACGGCGGGAGGGAAGAATTTGGTGATGGAGGTGTGGGGTGAAGAGGCAAGGACCACAGTCCAAGGGGGGGGGAGGGGTGTTCTTTCCAGGAAGGGGGAAGGGAAGAACCCTAGGCAGGGGATGGGACTCGCACTCTGCCCTCTCACTCACTTGTAGGAAGGGGAACCAGGGATCAGGAACAACACACTTAAATGCTATAACCTTAAACACTTAGACAGTAGACAAGGAAAATTACAACAAGGTAAATCAAACTTAGCTCAGATAGGGGTCAGCTTCTCATGCTCCGATTACCAGCGCTGTGTTTCTCACAGCGCCAGTGCTTATAGTGTGGACTCCAGCCCCTGTGTGCTTGCAGCCACGTGGAGTGCCACGGGGGCTCAGGCCCAACCCCCATGCTGCGTGAGGTCCCCGGCTGGACGTCCATGGTCCCAGTGTCGAGGCGGGTTGCCCTGGCAGCCCGCTCAGGTGGGAAAGTTTCTGATGCCTCTGTACCCATCTCTGTTTTTGGCACCGCTGTGACATGGCTGTGGGTGGGGGAGGTGTTCCTCCGGCGTCTGCTGACGTCCCCAAGCCGACCCGGGCAGTGGCCGTGGACGGTGGTCCTGAAACTCACACAATGTCTGTTATGAAAGACCGGTAATCAGAAGAATAAAACAAAGGGCACTCAGTAACCTAATACTAAATACAACACATTTATACAGCGACCTTCATAAAGATTCACAGGATGATTTATGATTCTAGCAAAATTAAAAGCCACATCAGTCATCTACCTTTTCATTTTTAAAATTGCCACAGATTCTATTTCCTGAACATGAGCAGCAAGGTGATTCTGTAATTGTGGAGCAGAAAGGCTGAAAGATCAAGTGCTAAACACTTCTAATTTATAGAAAATAAATCATTGGACCCCAGTAGCAGAGTTGCTCATTCACCATTCATTGGAACCAAACTGTATAGGACTCGATTTTCAGAGGCGGAGAGCACCTTTAGTTCATGCTTTTTGCACCCTAAAGAAAGGAAGAAAAGCAATAGAGGAGGAGGAACTGATTATTATTTTTTTGTATCATGCATAACTGTGCATAGTCAGAGAGCTCTGCATAGTGCCTCAGTCAGAAATTTCCAAAAGTCGGTCGAGATGAGGTTATATGTGCTTGACAGGTTCTTCTGAAGTTGTAGATTATAACTATTAATAGAATTTTATCTGAGCCAATTAGAGTGCAAGTAGGTAAAAGGTATAAATATGGAAGTTAGAGTTCTCCCCAGGGAGTGCAGTCAACTCATGCAAGATCTCACAGCATGTATGCCATCAAGTCAGGGTCACAAAAGCCTGTAGTATTTTGGCTATGGGGCTTTAGAATTTTCTCTACATCAACTACTGAGAGCAAGTCAGAGGTTAACCAGTCCACTCAGGATGCTACTTCAAGGAACCTCCGGCTTTTCGTGGCTTCTCAAGCTGAAGCATTTGGACTCCAGAGTGAAAAATGTTCTTACTCTGAAAATAGCCGTATTTTATCTTATGCCATGCTGTACAGACTCAGAATTTCTAGAAGGCACTGAGGACGGTAGACATGCTTTTATTGAAGCATAATTGTTTATCACACAACATTACATTGTTCAGGATATTACAAAATGCTGTTTCACAATGTATTCATTATTTAAGTAAACATTTGTCTAAGATTATGTGGTACTTGCTCGCATGACAAGTCAGGAATCTGCTATTAGCACCATAATTCAAGGTTGGATACTAATATTGCTATTTTTGGTATGTGTAATTCTTTCTGAAACTACAGAACTCTAGTCCATGCCTCCGCAAAGATACTGCTAAACCAAAGAGCAAAAAAATGAGTTAATGGGAGCTAGAGTTCTTCAACACCTCTCAAAATCAGGTTAGTCGTGTTTTTTTCGTGGGGGGAGGTTCTCCATTCTTATTGTATGCAAGTCCAATACAGTAATTAACTTTGGGTTTTACAAAACAGGGGAAGCCTCAGGATCCCACAGTTGTTCCATGCTCCCCCCCCACCCCCACAGCTTCCACCTGCAGGCTCCATGCAGGACCACACCCTGCAGGCAGACATTCCTCTCTGCTTTGATCCACCTGCACTCTCCCTCCCCCCCCCCGCCACTATAGAGTTGTGGTTGCTCCTTGGGCACCATAGGCTGCTGGCCGTGACTCTCTGGTGCTGAATGCACATAAGCAACCCTAACAGATGAGCACAGGCTATTTCCCGCGACACACAGGCAGTGCGTTGCCTCAGACTGACCTCCATAGCGGGCTCCACATTTCCTGGATTAACACTATGTGGAACAGCTCCAAGGTGAATATTTGACAGCCCCACAACAAATGAGCAGATGAATCTGGAGTTAATGGGGGCGAAAGTGGGGAAACATCTCATTTCTTAACACCTTATAGCATATTTTCTTCACTTTTCCTGTTATGTTTCCATAGCAATAGGGGTTCTGTAAATGATAGACTTAAGTGCTAGTTTGAGTAAACTAAGGGAAGGCAAATTATGTCTCTCTTAAAAGGTCTGTTAGATTGGTAGACCTTTCTAGTAAAAGTAACAGTTTCTGTTTTAGGCCTCTTACATAACTTCATATGTGCAACATACATTAGCAAGGGTAGCTGGGGTGCAGGGTATCCCCTTCTCTCCATGCTAAGTCCTAGCCTGAGATAGAAATGGCTCAGTTTTTGCGGGCACAGCAATTGGGACCAGCTGACAATATCGAGTGAGCATTCCTGGCTGCTATTCCCTCTCCCCAGGCACAGTAGCAGCAGTGGTTATGCAGTCAGCAGAGTATAATAAGAATATAATAATGAAGACATTTAGTAATATTTTTTTTATTTTTTTTAAAATCAAGTCTTAGTTCCATTGTTAATGTTTCAAAGGAGAAAAAGCCAGGTCCACATCTGAGTTTGGTCATTTTGGCCTTGATTTTTTACTAAGGATGTGTGACCACAGTTCGATGTTCTGTGTTCGGTCCGAACCGAATGGCCACACCGAACGCCTGAAGCCCCGAACAGTTCGTCCGCATTCGGATGTGTTTGGCCGCGTTTGGGTGGGAAAAACGTGACTGGTAGGTCTGAGGGGAGTAGCTGAGGAGCAGAATTCCTGGCGCCAGAGGTGGAGAGGCTTGGACTAGCAGCTAGCCTGCCCAATCACCATCCCTCTTTTCCTCAGTCCACTGGCTTCACAGTCTGCGATTGGCCACGAGTTAGGCTGCACAGAGCCAATGGGGCTTGTGGTAAGGCGGGCGCAGCAAGTGACAGAAGTCATTGCCCTCCTCCCTTCCAACTCCTTCTGAGCTAGCCACTGATCCAGTCAGCAGGCATTTTCCGAAGTCTCCCTCTCCCAGCAGTTTGTATTCCTCCCAATCCATTGCCATCCTCCTCCTGTTTCACCCATGTCCACACATTTACCTCCATAGTTTCATTTATTTAGATTAGATTAGATAGATTGAGGTGTTATTTTTATTTTTTTACCCCTCCTGTGTTCTTTCTCCCTACCCTCCATTGAATCCTTCCCTCCTCCCTGTATATATTCCATCCCTGATTCCCTTCCCCTGTTTTTTGCATTTATTTAGAGTAGCATTAGATTGATTTAGGTTTCATTTCAGTTTTTTACCCCTCCCTGTGTTGTTTGTTGTGAGCTGTCTGTGTCCCCCCCCAACCCCTATAAATAGATAGATAGATAGATAGATAGATAGATAGATAGATGTAGGAGTAAGCTTAGTTATATCGATAGATAGAGATAGTGTGTAGTGATTTAGTTTTAATATTGTATAGTGTGTTTGTAGGACTAGGCCTTTGTAGATAAAATATAATATTCCATTTAGTTCCATAGGTTTTAGAATAGTTAACAGCAGTTAGAGTTAGTGTAGATATATTCTTTGGGTGGGAGAAATGGAGAAGGGAAGAGGCCGGTCTGCTGCCCGTTAAGTGGGCAATGGGGCATGTGACATAGGTGGCAGGGCCATGTCAGTGGAATGGCAGCAGGCATCAGCAGCAGTCCAAGCCCATCACCACACCCCAAACTGCACAGGCCTGATTTTGGCAATCAGACTTCAGAGTCTCCCAGCAGTGGCACTAAGGGTGTGGTTCAATGGCACCTCCTGCCAGCATCATCCACTGCCACACAGGGCACTGGAAGGCCTGCAGTCCAGGAGGCTGCAGCTGTCTCTCCTGATGCTGCAGGAGCAGGTGCATGTGATTTGGGGTTGGATGTTCCTCCAGAGCCACCAATGTCCCCGACCCCATTATTGAGGAGATCGCCAGCAGTCCAGGGCTGGTGGATCCCACCCTGGCTGCTAGAGGCATGGCCTGATCCCAGGGCAATGGCAGTAAGGAGAGGAGCAGCAGCAGCAGCAGCAGCAGCAGCAGAAGTAGTAGCAGCAGCAGCAACAGCAGCTATAGGGGGCACAGGGAGAGTGGCAGCAGTATGGTGGGCGGTCCATAAGCCTCAGGGTCCCAGCACTCCCCTTCGCAGGACATCACGCAGATTGGGGACAGTGAGGCAGACAGCAGTCCTGCAGAGGAGATGTCTGGTGCTGAGGCAATGGCTGTCCCTCTGCGAGCTGTGTTGCCACCATGTTCTTCACCTCCCAGCAGCACTGTCAGCGGTGCATCACCTGGTGTGGGCCAGAAGGCAGGATGGGGCAAAAAATCATCCGACTGGGTGCATGTTAAGTTGGTGTGGGCGGATGATCCCAGGGAGGTGTAGTGCACATTTATTTATTTACATTTCTTACCTGTCCCCTCATGCACATGGAATTTCGAGGCGACTTACACCATATAAAGTTTAAAACAACCATAAAATACAGCATTAAAACATCAAAAGACCAATCTAAAAACAACCACCCCCAAAATTTTTTATCCCAACCCACCCTCCCCTCCTCTGAATGCCTGGGAGAACAGCCAGGTTTTGCAGGCCCAGCAGAAGGCCAACAGACTTGGGGCCAGGCAGGTTTACTCTGGGAGGGACTTCCATAATCATGGCACGGTCACTGAAAAGGCCCTCTCCATTGTTGCCCCCTGTTTTACACGGTGGAACAACAAGAAGGCACCCCTGGCAGACCGAAGGGGCTGCTCTGGGATGCAGAAGGTGAGGCAGTCCCTGAGGTATGCCTGGCCAAGACTATGTAGGGCTTTGTAGGCCAAGACCAACATCTTGAATCTGGCTCGGCATGCTATGGGCAGCCAGTGCAGCGTGCAGAGAACGGGAGTAATATGCTCCCGTAGGCCAGTCCCCATAAGGATACCAATCGCTGCTCTGCACCAGCTGCAGCCTCCAAACCAGCCTCAAGGGAAGCCCCACGTAGAGCGCATTGCAGTAGTCCAGCCTTGAGGTGAGGGATGAGGGTGGCCAAATCGGATCTGGAAATATATGGACGCAGCCTCCGCACCAGATACAACTGGCAGAAGACAGCTTTAGCCACCATCTCCACCTGCCCATCCAGGTGGAGCTCTGAGTGCAGCAATACTCCCAGACTCTGAACCTGCTGGGCTACGGGAGGGCAGACCCCCTCTACATGGGGAGTCAAAACCTCCTTCGCCCTACTCACCGTCATCATTTCCATCTTATGAGGATTGAGCTTCAGTCTGCTCTGACACAACCAATCTGCCACAACCTCCAAACATTGGGACAGAACTGAGACAGCAGGACTCGGGTTGGTTGAAAAGGAGAGGTAAAGCTGGGTGTCATCAGCATATTGGTGGCAACGCACACCAAACCCTCTCATGATCTCCCTCAAGGGCTGCATATAGATGTTAAACAATAATGGAGACAGACTGGAACCTTGCAGAACGCCACATTCCAGGTCCCGGGGGCTGGAAGATTCAGCTCCCAGGACAACCCGCTGGCTGCTCCCCAAGAGGAATGAGTGGAACCATCCGAGGACAGTCCCGCCCAGGCCCCCCAGGGCTCGGAAATGTCTCAACAGTAACCCATGGTTCACTGTATCAAAAGCAGCTGAGAGATCTAGCAGGATCAGAAGTGTTGAATGTCCTGCATCCATCTCCTGGCAGAGAGCATCCACCAAGGCCAGCCCCACCACCTCTGTGCCATAGCCCGGACGGAATCCCAATTGAAATGGGTCAAGGAAACCAATGCTGTCAAGATGCACCTGGAGCTGCAGTGTCACCGCCTGTTCAATAACCTTCCCTAAAAAGGGAAGGTTAGAGACAGGTCAAAAGCTGGCGAGTGTGTCTACATCCAAAGACAGCTTCTTCATCAGGGGGTGCACCACAGCCTCCTTGATACTCGGGGGCAGTTTCCCCTGCTGAAGGGACAAGTTGATTACCCTCGCCACAACCATCCCCAACGTCTCCCTTGAGGCTTTCACCAACCAGGACGGGCATGGATATAATTCACAACTTGTGGCTCTAACAGACCCCAGGACATTCACAGCATTGGCTGGCATCACTTCCCAAAACTCATCCCAAGAAGATGGACTACATGGGGCCTCCATCACCTCACACTCACTGCCCCTAATCCAGTGTTGAAGTTGCTCTGGATCTGAGCGATCTTGTGTGCAAAGTAGATGGCAAACTCCTCAAAGCAGGCCTGGGACAAGTCCCCGTGCAGGCGGAGGGAGGCCGCCTGGACGAAAGGTGGTGAAGCGTGGGCAGGTGCTCAGCAACCTCGGCACAACTGCCATGGCGAGGCACCTGAAGACATGCCACAGCACACTGCTGCTAAGCGGGCAGGCAGGGTCAATGGATGCCAGCGAGTTCCAAACTGCAGCAGCCAGTCATCTGCCTCCATCAGTGGTCATCTGCCTCCATCAGCGGGCAAGCGTCCTGCTTGAACAGCTGCCTCTAGCAGCAGAAGCGGTATCACTGCTAGGGGGGAGCATCAGCATCAGTCTCAGTGCACCATGGAGGAGCTGGGGTGGGGGCAGCTGCCAAGATCATCGGTGGCTGCAGGACATGGATGGCAGTGTGTCTTTCCAGTAAAAGCCACGCGCATATTGGGGGAAATTATCGCATTGGATGGCAGCCCTTCTCGGTGGTCCGAGACATGGGGTTTAGGCGCCTGATTGGCTTCCTGGCCCCCATGCACCACCCTGAGTCAGCAGATGATGCCAGCCCTGTACCAGGCTTTGAAGAAGCGGGTGAGAGAGCAGCTGGCAAGGGTCTGGGGTGCCACTGTCCACCTCACCACAGACCTGTGGTTGAGCAGGAAGGTACAGCACACCTACTTAGTAGTGACGGTGCACTGGTGGCAGGACCTGGAGGAGAGTTTGGCAGTGGCAGGAGGGGTCCCGAAGCAGGGTATAGGTGGGCCCTGCTTCAAGCGGAAGTCATGGATGACCGCCACACTGCTCAGAACATCAAATCAGCTCTGACCACCATGGTGAGGGAATGGGGCATGCCAGGCGCACGCTTCACCAAGGGGTGGGTGGTGACGGACAATGCGGCCAACATACTAAGGGCAGTCCATGAGGGGGCCTTGACGAGCAGCCCTTGTTCCACACACACCCTTCACCTGGTGATCAGGGACGGTCTGAGGTTCAGGGAGAAGGGGATTGGGACAGGCACCCTTAGCTCCCTGATCTAGCAGGGGAGGAAGCTGGCCAGATTCTTTAACCAGAGCATGAAGGACAGTGACCTCCTCTGGGTGAAGCAGGCTGAGCATGGCTCCCCAGTGGACCAGCTAGTGCAGGATTTGTCCACTCGGTAGAATTCGACCTTCCTGATGCTCGAGTGGTTTCTCAGATTGTAAGCCCTAGGGCAGGGACCATGTCTATTCAATTACTTAGTAAAATGCCAGGAACATTGCTGGCACTATATAAATGCTTGTTAATAATAATAATAATAATAATAATTATTATTATTATTATTATTATTAAAGCCGCCTTGCATCAGGTTCAACTGGTGACAGACAGCGGGGCACCTCCAGGGTATGATGGGGCTGATTGGGAGATCCTGACTCACACGGTCTTCATACTCAGACCATTCCTGGCTGTGATGGAGACCAACAGTTCCTCCATGACAACCATCAGTCAGGTGACCCCTCTGATCCAGAGTCTCCTCAGGAGGCTGGAGGAGAATCTCCAGGGGCAGGATTGTGGCCCTCAGGGCAGAAAGCTGGTGGATGAGGTAGTTTACCCTGGTGTGGCAGCTGAAGTCATGACTGAAGTCACGGTTAGATGAGCTCCTGCAGCGGGCGGAATATGTTTTGGCAATCATGCTGGATCCCAGGGTCAAGGGCAGCGTGACATGCCAGACAGCATTCTATGGGCACTGGAAGGGTGACATGGTGGAGAGGGTCCAGCAGGCAGAGAGGGCTCTGGAGAGTGCGAGGCAGCAGCAGCAGGACACCCCTGGGGATGGTGGGAGTGGGAGCAGCCACCCCTCTCATCTGGCGGGGTCTACCCCTGCCCCCAGCCCTAACAGTAGCAGCACCAGCAGCAGGCTGAGCAGCAGAAGCATCCCTATTGCGAGCAGCAGCAGCTCGTATGTGTAGGGCACTCTAGTGAACATGGGCTCGAGCACAGCAGGGCAGGCAGCGTGGTTGACGGGAATGGTGTAGCTGGTGCCAAAGGACAGCTACGTGAGGGAGTATGGCAGCTCCTCAGCAGCAGTGGAGAGCTATATGGAGGAGGAGCCATGCATAGAACCAAGCAGCAATCCCTTGGCCTACTAGGCTGGCAAGACCAATGTGTGGCCGGCCCTGTCCAAAGTGGCCAAGGGTATCTTGTCTTGCCCACCAACGAGTGTCCCCAGCGAGTCAGTGTTCTCCATGGCGGGGGACATTTGCTTGCCGCACCGCCTGAGACTGGGGGCCAAGTTGGTGGAGAAGTTGTTTTTTATTAAGGTGAACTTTCCACTGCTGGGATTCCCCGAGCTTCCCCTGGACATGGATTGAGATTGGAGTGGCACACGGCATCCCATTCCAGGGACAGTCTTGGGACAGGGCTCCTCCTCAGTCTGGGCTGCTGCTGAGGTGCTGTCCCTCCCTCCCAATGCCCAGCACCCACCCTGCCTCTCTTTCTCTCTGACTAGACGTCCTCGACCAGCCTATCATACTGACTTCATAATGCATGGTGGCATTGGGAAGCTGTAAACCTGCCAGCTGGCATCTGGCTAGATGATCTCGGCCCACCTATCTGACTGGTTCTCTCTCACGCTGCACAGTCTTTTCCGGCCTATGTGAGTACCCTGACAAGTTCCCAGCCTGCCTTCCCTATTGCCTCTCATGCCACGCTGCCTGTCCGCCCAGGTGACCAAGATCAAACCCTGCCTCAATCTGCCTTCTGCTAATGCCATGCTGCCTGTCTGACCACCCGCCCAGGTTACCAAGTTCAAAGCCTGCCTCAGTCTGTCTTCTGCTCATACCACACTGCCTGTCTGCCCACCCACCCAGGTTGTCAAGATCAAACCCTGCCTCAGTCTGTCTTCTGTTCATGCTACGCTGCCTGTTTGCCCACCTGCTCAGGTTGCCAAGATCAAAGCCTGCCTCAGTCTGCCTTCCCATGCTCATGCCACGTTGCCTGTCTGCCCGCCCGCCCAGGTGGCCAAGATCAAACACTGCCTCAGTCTGTCTTCTGCTCATGCCACAATGCCTGTCTGCTCACCCACCCACCCAGGTGGCTAAGATCAAAGCCTGCTTCAGTCTACCTTCCCATGCTCAGGCTACGCTACCTGTCTGCCCACCAGCCCAGGTGGCCAAGATCAAAGCCTGCCTCAGTTTGCCTTCCCATGCTCATGCCAAAGTGTCTGTCTGCCTGCCCTGTGGGCAAAACTGAAGCCCTGCCCCGGCCTGCCTGTCTGCCTCTCAAGCCAAGGTAACTGTCTGCCTGCCCTGGCAACCCTGCGTGATGTGCTCCAGTAGCCTAGTAATCTCGCTGCTGCTGTCAGATGGACCATGGGTGCTCTGCTCTGACAAATCCAAATGTGCCCACGCAATCCTGCTGCTGCTGTCTACTGTTATACAGGAGCTCTTCCCTGGAAAGTCCTACCATCCTGGCTCCATGGCTGCTGCGCACAAGCAAATCCTGCTATTGCCATCTCTGCTGTTCCACTGATTCTGTGCCAGGTCAGTCCAATGTCTGTTGCTGCTGCTGCTGCCAGTTCTGCCTCTGCTGTCTCTGCCATGGGTTATGTACCCCGGCAACCCAATGTCCACTTCTGCTGCCTCTACTATGCCACGGGTACTGTGCCCCAACAATCCAATGTCTGCTACTGGGTGGCCACGTGATTCACCACCGGGATAGGCTTGACCAATTGTCAGAATAGCTTCTTGAGATCTGGAGAGTAGGATGCAAGCCTGCATTGCCAAGTCAAGTAGGGGTGCCAGCCACTGAGCCATGACTGGGCTTCTGCTGCTGCTCCACCAAAGCCAGTCAGTCTTCAACGCCCAGCTAAGCAGGGATGCCAGTCACCAAACCCTGTCCAGGTCTGTGCTGCTGCTCCACCAATGCCAGCTAGCCTACAATGCCCATCCGAGCAGGGATGCCAGCCACCAAACCATGGTCGGGCCTCTGCCACTGCTCCGCTGATGCCAACCTGCGATGCCTGGCCAAGTAGGGGTGCCAGCCACTCCAGCCCCAGGACCCACTGTCATGGGTTGGAGGTTCGCACCCCCACTTTACCAGGTTTGAATAACTCAGTTTCCCTCGCGTACAGCCCACTTGAATCAGTTTTTCTCTCTGGCTGATTCAAGCCTGCCGCAGGGACAACCCCTTTGTCACCCAAGGGCCCGATCCTTCCTGTTTACAGACTCTTTAATCTCTGGGTTCGCAACAGCTTGAGAGCCCTCGTTGCTCACTTGTGTTCCAATGTTAGACACAGACACTTCTTCATAAAGATAAGTAAGTTTGTTGATTACATAAGCAAGATTGTTGATACAGAGTGGTTACTAGAAATCAAAGGTAAATATAACACATTGCTAACCTATACTGGTTGAGTTCCTAAATAAGCATCGTACCCTACAAAGTCCATAAGTTCTGGTCCCTCAGTCATAGATGTAGAATGACTGGGCACTGGTCTCTTAGTTGGTAGAAAGCAGAATCATGCCTCTCAGTCCATGGTTCAGCTCAGCCCTCCTGGCTGCAAGATGGTGAGTGAGTTCCTGCTAGTCTCTGTCCCCTCTGGGGTACAACTTCTTATATCCCCAGGAGGAAACCCCTCGTATCTTCTCGAGGCTTCTAGAATTCCTTTTATTCTTGCTATCAGCTTTCTGTGTCTCTTGCATGTAGGCAATGGCTGCCTGCATTAGTATTTTAAATGTCTCTGGCCATCCATCTGGGCAAATCCACAAACTGTCTTTCCATTTCCTGGAGCTTGGTCAAGTGTCACAGTCTTCATTTGAGTTTTACAGTTTTTTATTGTAACATTACATACATGTGGAACCCTTTACTTTTCATATTTACTAGCCTTGTAGTCTACATGTAGGCCAGTATCACACGTGTGTGGCCCTATGTTCCTCCATGACAGCCCCCCCCGTAAGACAGCATGTTCAGTAGGCACGACAGAGTCCCGTAACATGCTTAGACTGGTGTGTCCTACCGGTGTGTAGGGATATGCAACCCCCCTACCTAATTTCCATGTGTTTGAATCCTATTAAAGTTAGACCTTTGGTTTTCCAAACCCTCTGTCAGCCCTGTGGGGCTATCACGTTCACGTGTTTTCCACCATGTCATAGTGGAGTATTCCTTAGGATTCAGTGTTTCTGTGTTCAGTCTCCTGTAGGGGTATACACTGAGGTGTCTATGTCCCTCCACCCCATGTTGCATGTGGGGTTCCTGTGAACCCACACCCTTCAAGGTACATCCATAGGTGTTTGCATAAGACTGTGACAAATGGGTGGGGATGCCATGTTAACAACCTTTGTTCCCCAGTTACAAACTTTGGCCATGTTTCCAGATTATCTGGCAGCCTGTTTCTTATTGACTGTATGTCTGTTCCCCATGTCATAACTTCTTTGTCTGATTTACCTGGGCTATTCAGACTGTACATCAGAAGTATTATTAGGAGACACAAGCGGGAGTGTGGAGTAAGTGTGGTACCTTTCACACTACTGAGCAACCCCCTTCTGTTGTCTGTTTAACTCTGCATTTAAAAACACGTTTCATCAGGAGAAATGCTGTAAATCCTAGTGGATAGACCGTTGTCCTTTGGCATTTACATTTCCCCCATGGCTGTGATGCTGTATTTGGATGTCTTTGCATTCAAATCAATCACACAGCCAAAAACTGTTTATGTGAAGGGGCTATTGTCAGCAGCCTTTCTTATGCTCTGCCCCCAAGTTTTGTTTGTGTGTCCAGGATCACCTGGGTCCATATAACCATGTATTTCTCCTTCTTGGGAGTCTGACTTTGTGACATGGGTGTAATAACCCCCAAGTGTCCCCTCAGACCCCCCCCCCCCACTAAACTCTTGAGGATTCAGTTTACCAAGTGCAGCGGATTGACCCTGGACACTCTTAACCATTTCCTCCCCTCCAGTCTCTAGTTCAGCAGCATTTCCCTGTTCCTTCTCAGGTAAGGCAGAGGCACACAGTTCACTCTTAGACCCATGCTCCTGCCTCTGTATGACTACAGAGTGGTGCATTTCTATCCCTGCAGAAGAGACACTCATTGTTCCCCCCTCCATCCTGGGAAAGGTTTCCTGTACATTCCTGCTTTCTCTTAAGGTAGAATCCTCCACCTCCTGGCTTGCCTGTAACCCTTTGGGTTCAGTTAACCGCTCCCCCCTTCTCTTAAGGTAGGACAACAAACCTCCAGGCCATCCTGCAACCCCATTGGTTGAGTAGGGGCATCTGCAGCATCTAACTCTCCCCCCGTGGTGGTTACTTGGTTTGATTCTGCAGAATTTGGTCCCTCCTGTGTAAGGGGTGCCAATCCTGGGCTTCAGAATCAGGTTGACCCACTGGCTTCACTCCCTTCAGTTCCCCATGTGAGACAGTGACATGAAATTCACTCCCTGAGTGTTGTCCTCCCCTGCCTTCTGGCTGGTTTGGGAACTCCTTTGGGGTTTTTTCCTGCCCCTGAGTGGAGTTCACAGGTTGGGGTGCAGGATCTGTAAGGCTGATAGAGCCTTCCTGTAACCCTTCCCCTCCACTAGGCTTGCTCTCTGTCTCCCCATGTTCCAGGGGTAGAGGTGCAACTTGTTTAGGGCTCTCTGAGTCTTGCTGCCCCTCACCCTCCCTTCCCAGGTTGCTCTCCAGCTCCCCGTGTTCCTGGGATTGGGCTTTTTCCACCATCCCATCCAGCATCCATTTGTTTATAGCATTCCCCACCAACATTTCATTTTGTACCTTTCTGGAGAGTACAGCCAACTGGATGGGTCCCTTTGAGCCCTCCCATTCTAAATCTACAGTTGCTGTGGGCAAAATATCCTTGATTCCCATTGCCAGGGATACCACAACCTTTCTATGAGTGTTTATTTTACGTTTTGGGATCAAGTTTCCTTGCTCAGATTGTGGATTTTTGTACCCATTCTGTTTATGGTAAAACCCTTGTTTGGATTTCCCCCCATTATTTGGTTTCTTTTCCCCATAAGCTAAGATAGCATTTTCGGTGAATGCATCAGCCCTTGTCCCTGCCTCTTTGAGATTTGTGATCTCCTTATTCAGCAGGTGTGCCTTTAAATTCGGGCTACACAAAGTATAGAACTGTNAGAACTGTTCAAGCAATACAGAGTTAATAATTTGTTCCTTAGTGGCATTCCCACATGCATCTAACCATTTCACCCCATATTGTTTCAACATATTACAAACATCTGAATATGACATACCATCTGCCTTCTTGAAGCTGGGTAATTTTTGGCAAAAAGTTTCTGGAGTAATCCTGTAAGCCTCAAGAACTGCCTTTTTGAATGCATCAAATGTCAGCACTGGGTTCTCCTCCATTTTTGTTTTGTAGTCCTCTTTTGCTTTCACTGGGAGTTTGGGCAATACTAATTTGAACCACATTCCGCTGGGGATCTGTTCTTGATTAAACACATGACGCATGGTTGTGAAGTAATCATCTATGCATTGATTCCCGTCATATTGTGAAATTGATGCTGCGTAGTCCCGAATTCTGCCTCACGCATTGTTTCCAAAGGGTATTATGGGCTGGATTCCTGCATCTGTCTGCAGTTTCAGGAGTCCCAGTTGATGTTTTCTTTCTCTCTCTCTCTCTCTCTCTCTCTCTCTCTCTCTCTCTGTTTTTCTTCCCGTTTCATTTTCTCCAGTTCGAACTGCATTTGTCATTCTTTTTCCTTTTCGTCTGCTCTCATTCACTCTAATCTGAGCTCCTGGTCCATTCTTATTCTGGCCATCTTGAGTTCAGGGTTTGAGCCTTGTCCCCCTGGTTGCCAGTCAGTTGGAAGGGGGTTTTAAAGCACTTTGGCAGCGTAGCTCCATCTCCTGGTTGCTTGTTGGGTGGACAGGGGTTTGGAGGGGGATTTGGTGCCCTCACTCTGTTCCCATCCATTCCATTCGTGCTCATCTCAAATTCTCGTATCAGCTGCTTCAGTTGCTGTTTAGTTTTTCCTTCTGCTTCAAGACCTCTCTTTTTGGCTTCCCTGCTCAGCTCTGACCTTCTCAGGTGGTGAAAGTGCTTTGGGAGCCCTATTTTGTTTACTGTCCCTGACCCAAAATTAAAACTAAAACAACAAACTCAGTGCACTCTATTCAAGGATCTACTTATTTTCTCTCCAGAGCTGAGTTTCAGACTCCTGGGACTTTCAGTCTCTGCATGTATGGGATTTTCTCCCCTCAGAGGATTCCAATCATCTGGCTATTCTCCTCTACTTTCTATACATTGGTTCACAAACTGACCTTGACCCTTCTCGTTGGGTGCCAATGTCATGGGTGGGGGTCTGCAACCCCACTTTACCAGGTTTGAGTGACTCAGTTGTCCCTGTGGCAGGTTTGAATCAGCCAGAGAAAAAAACTGATTCAAGTGGGCTGTATGCAAGGGAAACTGAGTCACTCAAACCCGGTAAAGTGGGGGTGCGGACCTCCAACCCATGACACCCACCATAAGAGTTCTGGGACTTACATTTCAGGCAGGGACGGATGTCATTTCACTTGTCTGAAAGTGTCCCACATTGAGAGCAGACAGCCTGCAATGCCCGCCTGATCAGGGGTGCCAGTCACCGAGCCCTGGTCGGGCCTCTGCTGCTGCTCCACTGATGCCAGTCAGCCTGCAACGCTCAGCCGAGAAAGAGTGCTAGCCACAGTTACTGTGCCCAGGCAATCCAATGTCTTCTGCTGCTGCTGGTTCTGCATGTTAGTCATTTTCTCCGCAATATTGTAGATGGGCATAGCTCAGATGAGTGTGCCAGTGGGTGAGGGCTGGGTGTCCATGAGATTCACCACTGGGCAAGGCTTTCCCAAATTGCAATAGAGCTTCTTGAGCTCAGTCAAGAAGGATGCCAGCCTGCAATGCCTGACCAAGTAGGGATGTCAGCCACCAAGCCCTGGCTAGGCCTTTGCCACTGCTCTGCCAATATCAGCCAGCCTGCAATGCCAAGCTGGGCAGGGGTGCCAGCCAACAAGTCCTGGCCGGGCCTCTGTCACTGTTCTGCCGATATCTGGCTGGCAGCCTGCAATGCCCAGCTATATAGGGGTGTCAGTCACTCCAGCCCCAGGACACACCATCAGGGTTATGGGGCCTACATTACAGGCATGGAGGGCTATCCATCCACGTTATCTAGAAGCTGCCACTACTGTCCCAGGACCCACAACTAGGATTCTGGGGCCATCATTCTGCTCACTGGGAGCCATCATTCCACTTCATCTAGAAGCTGCCACTCTAGTCCAAGGACCCACTGTCAGGGTCCTAGAGCCGTCATTCTGCTCACGGGAAGCTGTCATTCCACCGCATCGAGAAGAAGCCAACCAATCCAGCCCTAGAACCCACCATCAGGGTTCTGGGGACTATGTTCCAGACTGAGAGGGCTGTCACTCCACTTCCTTGACTACATTTCATTTCATTTTCATTTCATTTTTTATTTGTACCCCGCACTCTCTCGCCACAGGCGACTCGAGGCAGTTCACAAAAAAATGAAAAACAAAACACAATAAGCATATACAGCTGGGTTTCAATCCCACGCAGGGGACCCAGTAAACAAAAGAAAACACCCCGCACCCTAATACAATATCCCAAAACAGTGCAATACAATAACTCAATACAGCTGGGTTTAACCCCACATGGGGCCCAGTAACAGCAACCCCTCATGTTTACAGTCCATCCCTTCAATCACAACAATAATTCCTCCCCCCACCAGTATCAGCCCTACATACAACCTCCTGCTCTCACCAGGGGTCACCCACAAACAAACTCACACTGTCCCCTGCTGACACCAGGGGACACCCCCCCAACTCACCCCTCTCTCACAGGGGAAGATAGAGGTCCTTAACACCATATACCGGCAGGAACACATCTCTACAAACCCACTTTACCCTTACCATCCCCCAACCCAATCTCTTTCCTAAACTAACCAACCAGCCCCCCCTTACCATATTACCCACTAATTAATCCATCACCCCTTCATCTCTTACTCGCATATCTCAGCAAATCAGTTCTCCTTGTCACCAATCATCAATAATATTGACTACCCTCCATGGCCCTGGCCCCAGCCGAAGGGTACAGCAAAAGGACGTGCCCCCTGCTCTTGTAGGGATGGCCGTGCCGCCAGCTGTCCCAAGCCCCGCCCTCCTGATGACCTGGGAGGCAGCAGCAGCAATTTGGACCAGCTGTCAGATGCCAAGTCCTGAACTCCTCCACTCTGCTCATTATCCCTCAATCCAGTGGCACGGGGGGGGGGAGGAAGGAGATAGCATCCACCTTCCATCGGGGTCTTTGCAAGGGGAAGTGGGGCACAGATGCCAACTCCCACCAGGACCACCTTCAGAGACACGGGCAGTGGAGTGTCCTCCACTGGCAATTGCTGTGATAGTGATGATTTGCCTTCTGAGTGCTGATGCAGATGCAAAACAACCTGGGATGTGCGGAGACCATATTGTGCTATAAATGACATTTTCGTGGCCTTTAAAAGTGCATAAGGACTGCCCCACAGCTGGATCCCACAATTTTGCTGTCTGATCCCATGAACCAGATATTACTAGCTGCTCTCCTCTGGTTTGGCTCCAGTCAATGCTGTACACCTCCTGAGTATGCTCTTTATAGACCTGTAGTGGACCTGTAGGTTTAGCTGTGTCCCATATCTGCAGAGCTCCATCCCCGCTAGAAGTGATGAGCAAATGTTCATTGTTCTCACTCCATGTCACGTCAAACAGACCATCATTCCAGTTGAAACTCCTAAGGAGATGAACCCCTGCATGCCCATGGGGGGACCCCGCCCCACTCCTCTGCCCTGTCACCAGCCAGGTGACAGCCAGCAGGGCCCCATAGACAGAGAAGAGGAAGGCCAAGCTCTGCCACATGGGGCAGTCATTTGGGACGTAGTGACGGAGCTCGATGTCGCGGGGCCAGTAGGGATGGGGGACAGCTTCCAGCCCCATGGTGACTGGGAGGGCAGGCAAGGCACGGTCTCTGGGAGCAGGGACAGATGGCAGGAGCTCCTTCTGTCTGACCCAGATGGATTTCCAGGGGCTCCTGGTCATCCCCCGCCACTGCCAGCCAGACCCTGGCAAAACCCCGCCCACAAACCAGAACCTACCCTGACTGGCAGCTCTCGCAACCAATGGGCCGAGGAGACTCCCTTTACTACATGTGCCCCACCAATGCCTAGCAGCCTGAAACACCCAGTAAAGCAGGAGTGCAAGCAACCAAGCCCTGTCCAGGCCTCTGACACCACTCCACCGATGACAGCCTGCAATGCCCTGACCCCTATGGGTACCAGCCACCAAGTCTCAAGCCTTCCCGGCCTCTGGTGCTGCTGCTGCTGCTGCCTCTGGGTCTCAGACATCCAGCCCTGGCACCATGGGTAACCCCAGGGGTCAAGCACTGAGCCTGCCTGCCTGCCTGGGCAAGCTGGGGTGCCAAGTGCCAAGCCTTCCAGGTCTTTGCTGCTTCTGCTGCTGGGTCTCCATCGGCCAGCCCTGGTGCCACAGGCACTCCCGGGGGCCAAGTGCTGAGCCTGCCTGTCTGGGGAACCCAGGGTGCCAAGCGCCAACCCTTCCTGATCTCTGCTGCTGCTGCTGCTGCTGCTGCTGGGTCTCTGATGGCCAGAACTGGTGCCATGGGCACCCCCAGGGGCCAAGCACCGACCCTGCATGCCCAGGAAACCGGGGGTGCCAAACACCAAGCCTTCCCAGTCTCTGCTGCTGCTGCTGCTGCTACTGGGTCTTCGATGGCCTACCACGCCGCCATGGGCCCCCCTAGGGGTCCCTGGATCTCTGCAAGCCTCCCGGTGGTGCAGAACTCTGACGAACATTGGGGGGGGGTCTGAAATCCACCGGACTGAACCAATGACCCTGAACTAAGTTTTTAGTCAGAACTGCCAAACATCCGAACTCCGTCCTGTTCACATATCCCTATTTTTACACGTTGCTTTTGTGGAGTCACTTGTGCTTATGCAGAAGGATTGTTGCATGCAACTAAAGTGATTTGGTAGCATCTTCCTGTGGCAGAGCCCCTCAATTGTTGTGCTGGGGAATTAGTAGGAGTGTGCATGTCATTTTTGTTATTACAATAATGATAATGAAAATTGTCTTTTTTGTATAATTAAAATGACAACTGAAAGTAACAACAATGATAATGGAAATGACAATGGTGTTATTGTTGTTGTTATTAGTGCTGTGGCAGTTGGGTTTTGGAGGGAAAATGTGGAGAAGGGAGGATTGAGCAGACATCAAGGTTGAATTCTTGAACTGTGTCTGTATTGGAAGGGGAGAGCAGCTCAGTAGTATCTGATGGATGTATCTCTGGCCAATGAGCAGTGCAAGCAGGCCCCTGTAGTCTCATGGCAATCTGTGATTGCTCAATTCCTGCTGCCTCCCACAACCAATCAAGGGGACTCTAGGGGAGGTCACTGCAACCCTTTATAAAGAGAGGGCCAGGCTTTTGGGACCAGGCTTTTTCTCTCTGTTCTGTGAGAGCTCTTCTTGTCAGGTTGCATTTACAGAACTGACGTGCTTGCCCACAAAAAAATCCTCCCTAGCCTTCATTGTATTACCACTAATACCTTTCCTTCCTCTTATCCTACATTTTACCTTCTCCCTTTCCCTGCCCTTCTCTCCCATGTACATTATATATAGATAGGTAGCATTGTATTGTATTGTATTGTATTGTATTGTGTTTAATTCTTGCATGACCAGAGGTCATTGCAATTAAGATTATTACAAAACAGATAGAAAAGAGTGTAACACAACCAGTTACAAACAGGTCATAACAAATAATAATAAAACATAACCAATAAAATAAGTTAATCAGTTTGACAAACCTAAAACATAAATGCTGACAGAGACAGACCTTAGTCAAGTTTGCTAACATACACATAGAATAAAAACAAAGCCACTTTCCTAGTGACTTCCTTGACATGGTCTCTAAAGAGAATCTTTATATAAAATTCCTCCAACCGCCCAGGAAAGTTAGCAAGTTCAGAACTGAGTAATCTCTGCCATGCAGAGGGAAATCCAGGAGTATGTGCTGTATAGACTCAACCTGGAGCAAGTTACATTTACAAAGTCGCTCAGCCAACGGAGTCCCCTGGTACCTACCCTTTGTTGCAGCAGAAGGGAAACAATTCAATCTGGCAAGAAAAAAGAGCCTCCTGTGTGTTGTAGAGAGACCACAATCCAGATATGCCATAGGGGAATCGTCGGGACTGGCAAATAAATTATAAAGGCCCAGAGACCTGCATTCCTTCAATGCCGCCCGTCGATCCTGGCATCCAATATCTGAAAGCCTCTGGGCCACCAAATTCTTAGCAGCTTTATAACCAAGGGGGGCAAAGACCTCAGGTGAAAGACCAAGATGGTTTAGCTTTGTTACCACAACCATTAACCAACTACTGTGGACCTTATCAGTGACCACCAACTGGGATAGGGAGGCTGCCAGGTTGAAAAACAACCTTAACCAATAATTCAAGGTACCCTTCCAAATCTTCTCCTAGAGGGGTATCAGACCACATTCCATATAAATAGCTGCACTACTAATCCCAGGATAGGTAGTATAGATTAGACATAGATATATATTATAGACATATAGATTAGATTAGATTAGATTAGAATAGTTAAATAGATAATTGATTAGATAATAGATAGTTTTCCCTTTCCCTTTCCCTTTCTCCCTTAGATTTAAATATATATTACTTGTCTACATACATATAGAGAGTGATTAGATATTATATAGATTATTATTATTATTATTATTAACAAACATTTATATAGCGCCAGCAGTGTACCTGGCACTTTACAAAGTAATAAAATAGACACGGTCCCTGCCCCTAGGGCTTACAATCTGAGAGACAGGAGCTGGGGGAGAGACATAGGAAGGGGCACAGAGGGAGAGACAAGGGGTCTAACATTCATGAAGATGCGAGGTCTCAAGTGCACGTACTTGGCTTGGTTATGATGAGATATAGATATTTAAGCTAGTCTGTTATATTATATCATATATATATATATATATATATATATATATATATATATATATAGTGTTATCGGAATCGATAACGATACCGATACCAAAAATAAAACCTTCATTTGAAATGATACCAATACAAATAATGACAATGATAATGAAAATGACATTGTCGTTAATAATGATAACAAAAATGACATTTTTAAAATAACAAAAATGATAATAAAAAATGAAAATGACATGGGGCCTGGTGCACACCCCTAGGAATTAGCTTGGCCCCGTACAGGATTAGGCGGTGTCACCAACACTCGACTTGCCTGGGGTCTAGTGGCCTAAATTTGAACCTGGCCTCCTCACACTTCCCCTTCTGCCAGGCCTTGACCTGCTTCTCCATCAAGGGTGGGTCCCTCTTAAACATAAAGTATGACTATTACAAAAAGTCAAACCAGGAACATTCACATCTTTGTGCAGATGTTCTTTCTCCTTCCTGAAGATGCAACCAACTAACTCCAGAGCAGCCTGAGCCTTAAGTAATCTGGTGAGGTCCTCCCTCTGGATCTAGGTTGGGCTTCGTAGAACTTGGAAGCCTGGATCTGGGAGAGCTCTTGTCTCCTCTGTTGTTTCCAGTCAACTGCAATTGGATGTGCTGTAGGTCTTCTTTATATAGGCAGCACTATATAAAATTGGACTTGCAAAGATTGGGTACTTTTCCACCTGGGACTGCTCTGCTGCCACCCCTCTGGATTTCATAAATGCCTCTTTCAGCTGCACGCACTTACTAAAGGACTCTTGCCATTTGGCAGCTGTGTTTGCTGGGAGGACTGGAGCTGGGGGGAGGTTAGGTTTTGGTGTCATATTGTGCCTCAGTTTTCTTAAAAGGAAAAGATGCTAATGGCCTAGCCAGACATAATTTTAACTAGATTAGGGCAACTTTTTTTTAAATTGTAGAAACTGAATTTACACTATGCTTAGAAGCCAAACAAGCTCAGAAAGTATTGTAAAGACAATATATTTATAAATGAGGCATGAAACAAAGAATATTATAAAAATAAAGCATAGTTTACTTAAATTCAAATAAAAAGTATTAGTATGTTACACAGAATATTATTAGTAGTTAGTTAAAGATACATGATTTAAATAACATTTTTTGTTTTTAAGGAAACAGCTTTAAAGCTATCATAAGCTTAATTTATTGGCTTAAATGTATCAAAATAATATACTTTTTATATTCACCCAGTCCTGTTCCATACTGCCATAATGAGAAAGAAAATTCCAACGTCGTCTTAGGATTTTATTTTGAAGAAACAAAGCCTGTGTTTTACTTTTTAAAGCAAACTGGCAGTTTGAGAAGCTTACATTAGTTAATCGGCAGACATACAGACTTCCAACTGTTTTTTTTAAAAAATGAACTGCTGAGTTACAGAGGAAATCTGAACAAAGAGCTTCAGGTTTCCTTTAAAAATAATTGTCAGTCAATTAGGTGAAGCAGCTGCAAAGCTAAGAGAAAGCTAAGACTTTTAACTTTTACTTTGTAGATGGCTGTACTAGGGGCCATAAATCATTTAGACAGACAGACAGATAAGGACCCTAGTCTTGCATTTAACTATCAATTAAATGTTTCTTCCAGAATATAGGCAAAAGTTTACTGGGAGTTTTTTATTTAAAGTTTACCACATGGTCTGATCATCAATACATTGAAACACAAAGTCAATATATTGGAACACAGAATTAATACATTGGAACACAGATGACCAAAAATATAAGCTTATTATAGAAAATACATTACATTGTATGGGTTGTTTTGTACATATAATGGGGGTTTTGTGGGAGATATGGGGCAATCAAGTTTGGGGCAAAATGAAAAGGGCAGGATGTGGGTTGAAGACTATAGAGAGTAGGCCTGGAACTACTTGTCACAGTTTCTGACAATTTTATTCGAAACTGCCCATTCTTTTCTGTTTTAAAATTTTGCCAGTGCAGCATCCCCAGTCAAGTCAGAAACATAATTGTCACAAATGTCTCAAATTTTTGAAAAGTGTCACAAAGAAACAAAAATTCCACAGATTATCACAATGTTCCAGAAATTATCACAAAGTTCCACAAATTATGACAGGGTGGTCTGGGGTGCCCGGGCTTGCTGGGGGTGGCCCCGTGCCTGGTGTGCCCCCCTCCCCCCTCGGCCCACCCTCCCCGGACCATCTCCCCTCCCACCAGCTTGCTTACCTTCGATATCAGTCTCTGAGTCTTCCAAGGCCGGTCCCTCTGTGTTACTGTGGTCCCCCTGTGTCCACTGGCTAAGGATCACCAATGTTCTGGCCTCGGAGTCTCCAGGTCTGGACAGGGGCTGGGGGCTCTCAGGACTGGGGCACGAGGGGGGCCTGCTGGTCCCTGAGGTCCCGGACCATTCCTCTTGGGGGGCGAGGCCCCTGGAGTCGGTGCCTTCTAGGGGGCAGCGAGGGGAGGGGGTACCTTCGCCGGTTCCCTGCCCTGGACCATGGCGCTCACCATGAGGCACAGGACAACAATGGAGCCCTTCATATAAAGGATGCAGTCCAGGGTGTTATAATAGTTAGCAGTCCAGTCTCCATGGCCGGACCATCGGTTGTTGTTCCTGATGGCCTTGTACCCACTCTTGAGCTCCTTCACCTTCGATCTGCACTGGGCCATGGTCCTGTGGTGTCCTGCTGCCTCCATGTCCTGCACCATCTCCAGGTAGACGTGTTCATTCCTCTGGTTCATGGCTAGCTCCAGCTGGTGCTCCAGGGTCCCCCAGATACTGATGAAGTCTTGGGTTTCCCTGTGCCTCCATTGCCCCCCTCGGTGGTACGGCCATCTCCCTCATGGACCCTCCTGGTCCCGGTTCTCCTCCTCCTTCTGCTCCTTCTCCTGCTCCTCCTCCTCCTCCTCCATCTGCCCTCCACCCATCTCCTCTGGGGGCACGGGCTCCCAGGCCTGTTTCCTTGTCTGTGGGTCATAAGGGGTGGTAGTGGTTGGTTGCCGGGTTGCCTCATCCCCGCGGCCCTCCCCCTGTCCTCCCATCTGCCGGCCCGTTCCCCCTTGGTGCGCCTGTGCTGCTGCCCCTCCCCTTCGGTCCCCTTACCTGTTTCCAGGGTGCCTTGTTCCCCAGGCCGGTTGTCATCTCTGGGGCAGCCTTTCCCAGATGCTGCTGTCGCTGCTGCTCTTCCCCCACTGCCTCCATCTGCAGCACAACCTCCTCCTCTGCCTGCACCACCACCACCTCCTCCTCCTCCTCTACCTCCATTGCTCTCTTGCCCTCCACTCTCCTCTCCCTCCCTCTTCGCTCCATCCTGCCATGTCCCCCTGATGCTGTGTGCCCTCTAAATCTCCTTCCATGCCTGTGCTGTTGCTTGTTGCCTGGTAGCGACACTGCATGCTTTGTCCTCGGCTGGGAATCATTTTGCTTGATTCTGGCCATTGGTTGCCTTTTAGACATTACTTTTTGCTGTTTCCTGGTGGGAATGGCTTTGACCATGCTTTTGGAGATGGGGTATTTTCAGACGTTACATTACCACACTCAACCACGGTGAATCCCCCGTCATGGTGGATGATCCCATAATGTCTGGTTGCTCGTCGCCAGATGTTCACCACAGTGAACCACCGATGGTGAACAAAATAACCACGCTTTTGAGGATGGTCTGGGCACCATCCCCGAAAGCGTGGTTAATTGAACCATGGCCAGGAATTGGCAGATGGTAACCCTAGCCATGGCTCAGACCCCATTCGGAATCGGGCGCAGTGGCCAGGCGAGTGGCTGGGGCAGCATTGGGTGGCGGGGCTGTGTGGCCACATGTTGCACCACACCCGCCGGAATCAGCCAGCACGGCTGTTGGATGTGACTTTTTGATTCCAGTGCAGAATCAAAAGGTGATTCTGTGATGGGGCCAATAGGTGCCCCATCACGTCTAAAATCACCCATGTGATCCGGCACCATGCCGGAGCTCCAGACGAGTGGTAAATATTGTCCCCTGCTGGGGATTGTCTGTGGTGAACATCTGGCGCCCACTGAACAGATGTTCAGGGCCCTTTGGCCCCGCCGCGGGGTTGAGTGTGGTTCACTTTGGTGGACTGTGATCTCATAACATCTGAAAACACCCTCTGACTCCATCTAAACATTTCAGGTTCAGAGGTGAGTTGTCAGGATACCGGGGCCACACCTGGCAGGATCACGAGTGTGGACTACATTTCATGGTCAGAGGTGAGTTGTCAGGATACAGGGACCATGTGTAGTAGGGTCACATTTGTGGGCTAGGGGATGGGCATGTGTGGAGAAATGTTTACGCCCTGATTTTGGGTAATTTGTGGGACTTTTGTGGTACTCTGTGATACTTTACCCCCTGCTTTTTGGTAATTTTTGATAAACTGTCATAATTTCTGGAACATTGTGATAATTTGTGGAATTTCTGGTTCTTTGTGACACTTTTCAAAAATTTGAGACATTTGCGGGGGACACGTTCAGCCCACCCCCACCCAACCCCTCCCATATACCCACAGAGCATGGCATGCCCCAGCACCTATGACAAGAGGGTGAGGAGGACAGTGGAGAGCAGCCCCAGGATCAGCCAGAGGTCCAAGGTGAGGCATGCCAGCAGGTGAGGGGGGAGGGTGCCTGGGGAGCGCCAGGAGCACAGCAAGCAGGTGGAGGCATTTGGGTGGCTGGAACTGGCCATCGACAGGATGGTGAGGGAGCATTTGGCCAAGATGAACCGCTTCCACGACATCGGCACCTCACTGCTCCTGCACATAGGGACCATGAGCGCATATGTGATGGCAGCTGCCCCACCGGGCAACCTGCCCACCCTGGTCCTGTTGCTGGGCTCCTTGGTGCCCCTACCACCTCCACCACCACCCCAGCCACTGGCACGCCCGCTGGGCCCACCCATCCACCTCCTGGTCCCTGTAGGGCTTCGGAGGGAGCAGTTACCCAGGGTGGCCCCTCTGGCCCCAGACCTACCCCCGCTCCCACCACTACCTGCCCCTCAGGACACTGAGGCCTCCCAGGACACTGTTGGGGACACAGATAGATGGGGGTAGCTCCCAGAGCTCCATGGCACCCACAGGGCGGCCAAGGGGGAGGCCCCAGAGACGTAGGGGATAGAGGGGATAGGGAGGAAGGGGGAGGGTGGCATGAAGGGGGGTATATGGCACTGGGATGTGGGTGGTGGTGGTCTGTGGGGGCACCTGTAGGTGGTGGTCACAATAAATGTACGGGCACCATAGTTGCCTCCATGGTTCTGTTCATGGGCCTGGGGCTGGGGGTGGGTGGGAATTGAGGGGTGCATCCAGGGTGCTGGTAGGAGCCCTGGGGTGGTGGAGACTGGGATGTGTGCCCTTACACTTCAGCCTCCCGGCTGATCCTCCTGGCCATGGCTGCATGGATGCGCTTTGCGTACCTGTACTCCCGTGGGTTCTCTGCATACACATAGAGAGCCAAGGGGCTGGGAGGGCGCCGGGGCATGGGGTAGTCGAGGACAGCCCCATCGGTCTCACACACATTGTGCAGCACACAGCAGGCTCCAATCACCAGGGCCGAGGTCTCCACAGTGTAGTCCAGGTGGCCCGTGAGGCTCCTCCAGCGCTGCTTGTGGGCCCCAAAGGCCCTGTCAACTACGGTTATGCTTGCACACAGGCAGGTATTTTACAGTACCTCCACAGGGTTCCTGGTGACCGGGTATTACTTCATCAGCCATGGGGTGAGTGGGTAGGCCGGGTCCCCCAGGATGCAGGGAGGCATCAGCACCTCCTCGATTCGGGTCATCCCCATGTCCATAAAGTCCCCACGGTACATCCAGGTATAGAAGGGAGAGATGGCCATGATCTGGGCATTGTAGCTGCGCCCAAAGTGGCCCGTGAAAATGTTTATGAACTGCCCCCGGTGGTCCACGACCGCCTGCAGCTGCAGGGAGTTGTACCTGTGTCTGTTGACATATTCTGGGGCCTCTCCATCTGAGGGGCCGAGGATCTTGATTTTGGAGCCATCCACGACACCCATGCAGTTGGAGAAACCTCCAGCCATGAAGTCGGTCATCACGGCCTCCTGGTCCACTAGCTGGATCGCTCGGTCCAGGAGTATGCCCTCCACCACCTCACAGATGTCTCACAGGATCCCAGCTATGGTGCTCACCCCGACACAGAAATTCTGCTAGATGGACCGGCAGGAGTCGGGCATTGCTAGTGCCCAGACCCTGATGGTCACCCGCTGGACCATGGGAATGGGGGTCCGCATGGGGGTGTGCTGCCACTCCAGTCAGGGCATTTACAGCTCCACGAATCACAGTAGGGTGAGCCTGTCCATCTGAAAGTGGGCTCTCCAGACGGCCTCATCACACTGAGCCAGCGCCCTGGCCCACCACCCCTGTGTCCATGTCGTAACCCATAGCCACCAGGCAATGGACATAGTGAGCTGGGCAGCGTGGCTCATGGTCTCCCTTTGCTACTGTAGCCATACAGCTGCCTCACGGAATGCTGCAGCCTGCTGTCGGGTGTGGATGAGGGCCTTCCTGCCCATTCAGGACACCCGCTGGGCCCTGAAGTGGGCCAGGGAGCGCCTGCGAGTGTGGTAGGCTTGCCGGGCTCTTGCAGCACTCCAGGCCATGCTCACCCACAGCTGGGTGGCCAGGTGCACCTCTGCCGGTCTGGATGTGCAGGAGGTCCATGTGTCCGCAATACCACTCAGCACATACTACTAGGTGCTCCATGGTGAATGGTGTCCTGGGTGGGTTGGAGCCACACCCATTATAGGCTGCGGCATGTGTTGCCACACCCCCTGTTCACAACCTGCCTACTGGCCAGGGGGCTCCAGATCACCTTTGCCCCCACCAATGGCCTGGGCCAGGTCCTGCAGGGTGACAGGGGCGGGGTGGCAGTGGGCTCCCCATTGTGCACACCTGTGGTGGTCCCTGCATGGATCCTAGTGCATGGTCCATCCTGTGCCCAGGCATGTGCAGCCTGCAGCTGCATTCCTGCTATCATTACCTCCCACCTCTCTGTGTTTTGGTTGCCAGTTGTCCTCGCTGCCCTGAGCTGTAGGATGTCCTGTTTGTGTGTTCGGTGCCAGCAGCTGTGCTGGATCCGCACCTCATGCCTCGCTCATTAGCCAGCCAATGTTGCGGCCTGTGGCCTTATTGCTAGGCCTTGGAGCTCCTCTGCTTCCCTGCCCATCCCTACAGGGATTGTGGGGCCCCTCTCGCTTTAAATTTAGTATCAGGCGCGTGCTGGACCATGGCAGGCAGCACTTCCCCAGAACTTGCCGGCCCCCCTATAGCTGGACCTTCCGCGAGACCATGGCCCTGTGTGCCCTGTGGCATTCCCCAGCTGTGCAATTGCTCCTGAGCTTCCCGGACAGCCTGACAGCTGCCTATGCCAATCTGAGCTCTGTCCTGTGCTACTTTGGCTATGAGGCGAGCACCTGTGATTGCCGGCTGCACGTGAAGACACTGGGCCTGCATCCCTTTCCCAATGGGCACATCCCAGAGATGAGGTGGGGTGGTCTATCAGCAGCTTCTAGATCTGGGTCACCTTCCGTGGCCCCTAGCTGCTGACTATGGCTTGTCGGAGCCCACCGGGGTGGAGCTCGTGGCACTGGCTGATGTGTGGTCCCGTTCCGATGTGCAGGTGGGGCTCACCATGAAGAATCCCTTCGAGGTGTACTACTTGGTCGCCCACTACATGGCAGCACTGGAATACCATTGGGGCATGATTCAGTGGCCTCACTTGGTGCACCTGGCGGGTCACCCTGCCCCGGGCCCCTTCGTGGCCCCCTGCAGTTGGCTGTGAAGCCCCCTGTGCCTTCCGGGCCCTGTCTTGCTGGTCCCGCTGTGAGCTCCCACCTCCGCCCTGATGCTGTGGGTCTCTGCCCGCTCCCTCCATGATGTCCCAGCCTTGCTGCTGTGCTCCTTGCTTCATGGGGTTCTGCTTCCCCTGCCTGTGGCTCTGGGCCCCCTCCACGGGGCCCCCCATCTGCCTCTGCAACCGGTGTTCCCCTCCGTGACTGCCTTCTCCAGTGGCTGTGTCCTGATCTCCGAGATGGCACCCAGCACCCCGGGGTGCTGCTGACCTTCCTCGTCCACCTGCAATCCCTCCTCTGCCTGTGGCCCCCCTTGTGTGACTCTGTGACCACAGGGCTCTGGGGCACCCGGACTGCAGCTCCCAGTGTCCTCCCGGGGGTGTGTGTGCCTTTGAACCAGCTGCATGGCTCTGGCTCTCCTCAGTCCCATCCATCACACCCTCGCCGGTGCTTCGGGTGCCTGTCTGCCTCTTGGACTGTTCCCGGGCCACTCCCTGTTCCGTGTGGTCTCCCCCTGTGCCTGTGTTCTGCCCATGCGGGGTTCCCCCATTCTGGGACTGACTGTGTAGCTGTGCGAGTGCCCGTGCAGGCTGTAGTGTTGTGGGGGTTCTGGATGCCGTTCCCCATGTCGGACCCTGCCCCTGCCCCGCCCCCCCTCCACCCTGTACCTGTTGTGCCATGTGTGTTGTCTGTCCGGCTGTGACCCCCACTTCCCTTCCTTTCCTGTTTGGTTGTGTATGGGCCTGGGCATGTGTTTGTGTTGTGTGTTCCACTGTGACCTTGCTCTCTCTGTGCCTGCTGTGTGTGCCACCTCAGCGGCTCTTCTCCCTCCTCCCCCTCCTTACCCGTTTCTCTTGTGTGGGCATTCCCTTTTGGCCTCTTTTGCCCTCAGCCAGCCATGTCTGCCTCCCACCCCTCCCAGGTGCCTTCTGGGTGTTTTGACCACGGCCGGGAATCGGCGTCATGTCTGTTGCGCTACCCTGGGCCGTGTCTGTCAGCCCGATTCCCTGCCATGGTCCCGGTCCCATCACATCTGTTCGGGTCCTCCCTGGACCATGTGGAGTGTTTGGGTGGCTCACCACTGCTGGGAATCCACTGTGCTGAATCGAGACCGCGTAATGTCTGAAATCACCCAGACACTGTTCTGCTGCCAGTGCCTCCTGTCATTAGTAACTGTGGGAGAGGGGAATGGGTGGGGGTGCTGTAGCCAGGTGCATGAGTGAGGAGCAGATGGGGGAGACTGTGAACTGGGCGACATGAGTCCTGCCGTGGGTACCAGCATCGGCAGTGGGACATAGGCTTGAAGTGGGCTGCCAGCAAGCTGGAGAAACTGTTGCAAGAGACAGAAACTGTTATAAATGGTTAGAAAAAGGAAATTGTCAGAAACTGCTGCAAACTGCTGGAAACTGACAAAAAATGTCACTGAATTGACGACAAGAATTCCAAAACATTGACAGCAAATAACAAAGTGGCAAACAATGCTGCCACTTCGGCCCTAATAGGAAGGAGGGATTTATTTGAAATATAGGGTGGTGATTTTTCATTGATTGTATTAGTTTGGTCGGTTAAAAAGAAAAAATGATATTATTTGGGAGAATTTATATATATTGTACACTTCCCTAAGACATGTGGAAGAAGGGTGGTTTAGAAATTGAAATAAATATATAAATAAATTTCCCTGAGCTCTAGCCCCTCATCTATACACAAGAACCCTTAAGAGTGTGAAGAACCCCTAACATTTTAGTTTTTTTTTCATTTTCATTTACAAAACAACTCTGTTTCAGCGGGGTTTCCTAAATGATGCTACCATTTTAAGTCCCCCTCCTCCCCACAATTTAAAAAAAATTAAAAATGAATTTTAAAAATATTACTGTGCCATATGGAAATTGGCCATTAGGCCATTTTGTACACATGCAGCCCTTTTCCAAAATGACACCAACACTGCCATTGCCATTTTGGAAAAGTGAATTCATATGTAAAATAGTCCAGCAGCCATTTTGTGCATGCGTAGAATTTTTTTTCTTAATTTTATTTTTAAATTTAAAAAAAAATTAAAAAATTATAGTGCATGCTCAAAATGGCCATCGTACCATTCTCCACATGCACACTGGGGATGTGCGAATGCAGTTCAGAAGTTTGGAGTTTGGACCAAACTCGGTCTGTTCGGAAGACCGAACCCAAACCCGAATCCGAACACGAACTGACTGAACCGAACTCAATTCCGAATGACGAAATGACCAAATAGTTCGATCAGTTCGGTTCGCGTTCGGGTGAGTTCGGGTGGCAAAAACGTGTTACAGGAAGGCAAAACGTGATAGGGAGGGAGAGTCAGCTGAGCAGTAGACTTCCAGGCACCAGGCGTGGAGAGGCTTGGAGTAGCAGCCAGCCTGCCCAATCACCATCCCTTTTCGCCTCAGACCACTGGCTTCACAGTCTGCGACTGACCACGGGCTAGGCTGCATGGAGCCAATGGGACTTGTGGTGAGGCTGGCACAGCAAGAAACAAAACTGATTGCCTCGCCCCTTCCCAACACCTTCTGAGCTAGTCACTGTTCCTGAACAACAGACGTTTCAGAAGGCTCCTTCTCCCAGCAGTTTTGTTCTCCTCAATCCATTGCAATCCACCTCCTATTTCACCCATCCAACCCATCTACCTCCATATTATCATTTATTTAGCTTAGATTAGATAGATGTAGGTGTTATTTTTTGTTTTTACCCCTCCCTGTGTTCCCTGTCCTCAATCTTCCTTCCTCCATCCCCCCTCCATTGAATCCTTTCCCTCTCCTTCTTATTGCATCGCTGATTCCCTTCTCCTGTTTTAAGTTTTGGATTTATTTAGAGTAGGAATATTATTAGATTGATTTTCATTTCAGTTTTGTACCCCTCCCTGTGTTCTTTGTGTTTCCCCCTATGTAATATTGTATATATATATATATAGATAGATAGATAGATAGAGAGAGAGAGAGAGAGAGAGAGAGAGAGTTATTAGAAAGATAGTTACTAGATAGATATACATAGTAGTTAGCTTAGTTATACAGATAGATAGAGATACAGTGTGTTTGTAGGACAAGGCCTTTGTATTTAATTATTAGGATATTCCATTTAGTTCAATAGGTTTTAGAATAATTAATAGCAGTTAGATTTTATATATATAATCTAACTGCTATTAATTATAACTGCTGTATAACTAAGCTAACTACTATCTAATATCTATCTAATAACTATCTTTCTAATAACTCTCTCTCTCTCTCTCTCTCTCTCTCTCTCTCTCTCTCTATATATATATATATATATATATATATAT
>QEPC01013298.1:782352-794346 GCA_003113815.1 Sphenodon punctatus | reverse complement strand
GTGTGTTCGGCCATTTCGTAGTTCGGTGTTCGGTTCGGTTCGGTGTGTTCGCCATTTCGGCGTTCGGTGTTCGGTGTTCGGTCCGTTCGGTGCGTTCGTGTTCGTGTTCGTGTTCGGTTGTCCGAACAGGCCGAGTTCGGGCCGAACACCGAACTACCGAACCGCGTTCGCCCATCCCTACTGTGCAGGCCTGATTGTGGGTCTTCCTCTTCCAGCACTAGTGGCACTAGTGCTTCCAGTGGCACTAGGGGCCAAGGGGTTAGCTCTCGCCTCCTGGCAGCATCCTCCACTTCCACACAGGGCACTCTAATGTCTGCGTTGCAGGCAGCTGAGGCTGTCTGATCTGCAGGTGCAGGCAACTCAGTGCCTGAATCTCCTCAGGGGTCACCATTGTCCCCCGACTCCCTCATAATTATAGAGGCAATCCCCCAAAGCAGTCCAGGATTGATGGATCTCACCCCGGCTGCTAGAGGCAGGGCCCAATCCCTGGGCAATGGAAGAAGGGAGCGTAGCAGCAGCAGCATCTATAGGGGGCAGGGGGAGTGTGCTGCTCAGAGTGGGATCAGCATGGGGAGTCCAGCAGCCTCCGTCACTCTGTTTGGGGATGTGGACAGTGATGAAAACATTTCTGTGGAGGAAGACTCTGTATCTGATGCTGATGAGGTGATGACTGTCCCTCAACGAGCTGTGTCACCAGTGCCACCATGTCCTGCCCCTCCCAGGAGTACATCACCCTGTGCAGGCCAGAAGGCAAGAGGGGCTAAAAAAGCATGGGTCTGGGAGCAGTTTAAGGTGCAGGCAGATGATCCACAGGAGTTGCAGTGCACTTTGTGCAATAAGGTGGTGAAGCGTGGGCAGGTGCTCACCAACCTGGGGACAACTGCCATGTTGAGGCACCTGAAATCATACCACAGTGCTGCAATGCTAAGCGGGGAGGCAGGGTCAGTGGATCATAACGGGTTCCCGACCCAACTGGCTAGTCATCCACCTCCTTCATTGGGCAACCGTCCTGCTCCAACGACTGCATCTAGCAGCAGGAGCAGTATCGCTGCTAGGGTGGAGCATCAGGAGTAGCAGCCTCACCAGCAGTGTCAGACCACAATGGAGGAGCTGGGATGGGGGCAGCTGCCAAGGCAATCGGCAGCTGGAGGGCGGCATGGCTTTCAAGAGACAGCCACGTGCCTGTTGGGTGAGATGATAGCTGTCGATGGCCAGCCCTTCTCCATTGTTGGGGACACCGGGTTTAAGCGGCTGATGGGGTTCCTGGCCCCACAGTTTAAGCTGCCATCCCGCACCACCCTCAGCCATACGGTGGTGCCAGCCCTGTACAGGGCTTTGAAAGAGCGGGTGAAGGAGCAGCTGGCACTGGCAGAGACTGGGGGTGCCACTATCCATTTCACCACTGACCTGTGGTCCAGCCAGAATGCCCAGCACACGTACCTGGCAGTGACGGCGCACTGGTGGCAGGACCCAGAGACGGCATTTGACAGTGGCATGAGGGATCCTGAAGCAGGGTATAGGTAGGCCCTGCTTCAGGTGGACATCATGGACTTCCCCCACACTGCCCGGAACATAGAGACAGCCCTGAACGCTGTGATGGGGGAGTGGGTCACGCCAGATGCACCGTTCACCCCGGGGTGTGTGGTTACTGATAGTACAGCCAATATACTCAAGGCAGTCCGCAATAGGGGCTTCACGAGCATCTCTTGCACCATACACACCCTCCACCTACTGGTCAAGGATGCTCTGGGCTTGCGGAATAAGGGGATTGGAGAAGGCACCCTTAGATCCCTGATCCAGAGGGGGAGGGAGCTGGCTGGGTTCTTTAATCGCAGCATGAAGGACAGCGAACTCCTCAGGGCCCAAACAAACAGAGCAAGGCCGCCCAGTGCATCAGATGGTGCAGGATGTCTCCACCAGGTGGAATTCCATCTTCCTGATGTTTGAGCAGCTTGTGGAGCAGAAAGCCACCTTGCATCAGGTGCAATTGGACACATACCCCGGGGCTCCTCTAGGCTTCAATGGGGCAGAATGGGAGATCCTCTCCCAGATGGTCTCCGTTCTGTGACCGTTCCTGGAAGTGATGGAGACCATCAGCTCCTCCACGGCCACAATCAGCCAGGTGACCCCTCTGGTCCTGAGTCTCCAGCGGAGTCTTGAGGAGATTCTGCAGGGGTAGGATTGAGGCCCTTGGGGCAAGAGGCTGGGGGCTGAGGCAGTTGGGCTGGCGCAGAAGTTCAAGACAGGCCTGAAGGCGAGGTTTGATGAGCTCCTGCTGCGGGGGGAATATGTTTTGGGAACAATGCTGGACCCCTGGGTCAAGGGCAGCGTGGCAAGCAAGTCATCCCTCTATGGCCTCTGGAAGGATGATCTTGTGGGGAGGGTCAAGAAGGCAGAGCTGGCTCTTCAGAGGGCATGGCAGCAGCAGCAGCAGCAGGATTCCCCTGGGGATGGTGGGAGTGGGAGCAGCCACTTCTTTCAGTCAGGAGGGGTCTATCCCTGCCTCCAGGCCTAGTGGTAGAAGCAGCAGTAGCAGCAGCAGCAGCAGCACCCCTACTGCCAGCAGCTTCTTCTCTATGCAGCCCACTCTGGGGAGCATGGGGCCCAGCACAAAAGGGCAGACAGCATGGCTGAGGACAGTGGGGGCGGTGGTGCCCAGGGACAGCTACAAGAGGGAGTATGATGATGCCTCAGCAGAAGCTGAGACCTACCTGGATGAGGAGCTGTGCATCGATCCCAGCAGAGATCCCTTGGCCTACTGGGCTGGCAAGACTGACATATGGCTGCCCCTGTCCAAAGTGGCCAGGGGATTATTGTCCTGCTCACCAATCAGTGTCCCCACCAAGCAGGTGTTCTCTGTGGTGGGGGACATTTTCTCCCCACACCGCCTGAGACTGGGGACCAAGTTGGTGGAGCAGTTGTTCCCTTTTTTTTAAAAAATATATATATATATATATATATATATATATATATATATATATATAAAATAATATATATATATATATTATTTTATGTCCAACATACTTCAATACAATATCCTCATACTATACTCTCTTCCACCATATATTTACCTTTTACATACATTTTTCTTATGAGGATATTTCAGCTTAACGATACAATCAACTTCCCAAAACAACTTATAATATGAACATTTTCCATGTCCTTTCTATAATCGCAACCATGTCAAGGGATTTTCTTGCCCATCCATTAGTCTATTCTTCTTGGATTGTCTTTTTTCTTTTCACGTTAGATCCCCATCAAGTTTACAATGTCCTCGTTTTGCAGAGGTTTATCTTCCAGGGCACATACAATTGGTGTCCATACCTTTTTGAATTTCTCATCCTCATTCTGGAACCTCGCATGCAGCTTTTCCATACTGAAGAGGTACCACAGTCTCTGTGACCACTCTTCTACTGACAAGTCTTCCTCTGCTTTCCAGTGTCTGGTTATTATATTCAGTGCCGCCAGAAACAAAAATTTTACTGACCTTTGGTAGCCTTTGATTCTATCATTTTCAGGGTAGAGGCCCAATAGACCTATTTCTGGTTTAAAGGGAATCAATTCCCCAACAGCCTTTATTGCTATCTTCCAAACTTTTCCCCAGAACAGATTGAACTTGCTGCACCTCCACCAACAGTGAATATAATCTGCTTGCTCCCCACATCTTTTCCAGCAGAAGCCTTTCTCCCCTGTGCCCATATGTTTCAGTCTCATTGGGGTCAAGTAGATTCTTATTGTCAATTTCACTTGTATTTCTTTGACCTCCATTGAGAATGCACAATATGGCTCCACATCTTTTTCTCCTCTATTTCTCCCAGAGTCAGACTTAAATCTTTTCCCCACCTTTCCATGTAAGCAATCTTTTTTCCATAACTACACCTTTTCAGTTCTTTATAGATTTTTCCTAATCTTCCTGCTCCTTTGCTCTTTTAAAATACTAATTCTTCTAGTTTAAAAGGTTCTCTGATCCAGTCCTTTTATCTGATGAGATACAAGTACTTTTCAGCTGCAGAAATTGCAGGAAGTCCACCTTATCACTCACTAGGTTTTCTATTTTATGTATTGATATAAATTTTCCCATACAGAAGAGTTGCTGTACTCTGGTTAGCCCTGCTCCTCTCAATTTTCTTCTTAGTGTCATAGCCAGATTTGTTTCATTCATGTATAATGAGTCAATAGGGGTGTATGCTGACTTCCCTATTTTGGTTCCTAGCTTCTTTTGACATTCCTTCCAGGCTTTTATTAACGAACCCGCAAATGGGTGTTCTGCTCTCATTTGTTTGTTTAATTTGCCTTTGTCCATAATTTGTCCGGACTGCTTTAGCAGGAGGGGCAGGGTATAAATCTATTAAATAAATAAATAAAATAAATAAATCTTTCAAAGTTTGCACCTGAAGCAGGGTTTTCTCTAATTTCACCCAGTCCACTGTGTCTGGTTCATGATACCACTCTGGCAGGGCGCATATCGCCGCTGCTTTATGGTACAGTTTCATATCTGGAAAGTTGATTCCCCCTTTGTCTTTTGTCCTCAGGATGGCTACTTTCTTGATCCTCGGTTTCCTCCCGTTCCATATTAGGTCTTTGATCAATGCATCTATTTCTTTTAAAAATGCTTCAGGAAGTGCTATAGGGAGAGCCATCATATTATACAAAATTTTTGGGACTATCATCATTTTAAATACGTTAATCCTGCCCATCCAGGAAACCATCATATTATGCCATGGCCTGGTCTCCTCTTTCAGTTTTTTGACCAATGGGGCAGAGTTTTTGGAGTATAGATCTTTCAGGTTTTTTGGTGTGATTACTCCTAAGTATTTAATCCCTGTTTCTGTGACTGGGAATGGTGACAAACTTGATAAGTGCTTCTCTTGTTCGGGAGTCTGGCCGTAAATCATCGCAAATGACTTTTCCTTATTAATCTTATAACCGGATATTTTTCCAAACTGCTCAATAACTCTTATTAACTCTGGAAGGGAGTTTTCTGCATCTGTAATATATAATATGAGGTCATCTGCATATAATGCTAGCTTCTGAACGTTATCTCCGATCCTTAACCCCTTTATTGAGTCATTCTGCCTTATTGCGTTAGCCAGTAGTTCTAGTGACAAGTTGAAAAGTAGTGGTGACAGGGGGCAACCTTGCCTAGTCCCTCTCTCTAATCTAAAACTATCCATTAAATTACCATTTATTATTAAACTTGAAACAGACTCCTTGTATATTGCCTCAAGCCAGGTCATAAAATTGCCTTGAAACCCCATCTTGTTCATAATTAAGAACAGGCACTTGAGCTCTGTAAAATCGAAAGCCTTTTCAGCATCTGTTGCCATAATCATGCCTGAATTTCTCTGCTGCTTTAATGCATAAATTATATTCGCTGTATTGCGGATGTTATCTTTCCCTTGCCTACCAGGGATGAAGCCCGACTGATCTTTGTGAATCATTTAAGTTATCACTGCCCTTAGTCTATTTGCCAGACTTTTTGCAAAAAAATTGAAGTCTGTGTTTAATAGAGAAATTAGCCTAAAGCTTCCACATTGATCTTGCTGCCTATCTGGCTTGGGTATCAGGGAAATGATTGCCTTGCAGAAGTCTTGGGGCATTTCTTCCTCTAGCAACATATTATTAAAAACTGTTGTTAGCCGAGGGACCAGTACCTTTGCAAATGATTTATAGAATTCATTCGGGAAGCCATCCGGTCCATTTGCCTTGTTCTTTTTGGTGTCCTTAATTGCCTCCTCTACTTCTTTTTCGGTGATATATGTATTTTAAAAAGCCCGTTGAGCCTCATTTAATTTTGGGCTTTCTATTTGACCAATAAAATCATTAATCTCAGTTGGATTTTGAGTGGAATAGATTTTTTTGTAAAACTTCAAAAAAGCCTCTTGAATCTTCTCTGTTTCCCTCACTGTCTCCCATTGGGCATTCATCACTTTTGTTATGTGAGCTCTTCTCTGCTTAGTTTTAACTATATTTGCCAATATTCTACCCATTTTATTGTAACCTTAAAAAAAATACAATATCATTCTGTGTATTAGCCCTTTAATTTTCTCTAACTCAATTTCATTAATGATATTTTTGATTTTACTAATTTCTTTTTTCAGAATTTTCGTTGGGGTCACCTTGTTTTGGGCTTCCAACCTTTGTAGTTTTGTATACCATTCCCCAGTTAATTGTCTTTTTTCCTTTGCAATTTTTGCTTGCAAAGCAATTAGTTTCCTCTTTGTGACAGCCTTGGCTGCCTCCCATAAGGTCGCTGGGGAAGAGACTGAATTTTTGTTAATTTCAAAATATTCCAGCAGCTCTTTCTCAATCTGTTCTCTATTTTTATTACTCTTCAAAATGTCCCTCCTTAGTTTCCATGTTATTCCCCTACCTTTAGCTTCTGCTAAAGGAGATGATCACTGCATTGTGGTCCGAAAAGACTGCTGGCTAAATAAATGATTTTTGACATCTATGAATCTCTGTGTTTGCCATAAATACTAAGTCAGTTCTAGTATAGCTGTTGTGCATGGCTGAATAAAATGTGAAGTCTTTTGATTCAGGAAGCCTTCTGAAAGCTTCCTGAATCTCCCCTCCTTGAGTAATCCAATTCAGATAGTGAGGTGTTAAAATCACCCTGCAGAATTAGAAGCCCCTTTGCATTTTCCGCCACCAGATGCAAATATTTTTGAAAGAAGGCTGCTTTGCCCTCGCTCGGTGTGTATATATTTGCAAGTGTGACCACAACACCATCTAATTCCCCTATTAAGCAAATAAACCTCCCCTCTTTGTCCTTTAACATCTTATCTAACTTGAAGGTCTTATCCTTTTTGAACCCCACCAGAACTTCTGCTTTTTTCTTATTTGAACATGAAGCATATACCTTGTCTATGCTTCTGCTAATAAATGTCCGCACATCTCTTTCCAAGAGGTGTGTTTCCTGAATAAAAAAGACATCAATCTTTTGGCCCTCTATTACATCCCTTACCCTTCTCCTTTTCTGAGGGGAGTTGAGTCCCCTAACATTCAACATTAAAGTCCTAATTTCTCCCATGTGGAGATTTTAATATTTCTTTTACCTCAGATGCCCTCTTTCCCTGCTCAGGATCTTCCATCCCTTTTTTAGCCCCATTGGGCCTGAGGTTTGCTCTTTTTTCCAGGACTGGTTGTTGCCCAGATTCTCAAGTCATTCTTGTTTCCTTTTCTACTTCCCTTGCTCATACCTGTTGGACATGGATAATTCCCCCCCTGATATTCCCCCCTTATCACTTTCCCCCCCTCCTCCCCAGCCTCCCTCCCCCTACCCACCCCCAACCTCTCCTTCTCCCCTCCTGGAGATCTTCTGGGGAGTCTTAGCCTTTGGATGCAACACATTTGTGCTGCCTCTGCCCCCCCCTCACCTTCGCTTTTTTCCAAGTGACTTTCTTCCCTCCACCAAGACATATCACCTCCCCTTTTTTACATAAACCTTTTAAACAGAATTTGCAAACCCAAATTTATTAAGGTCAACCTTATTACAGTACATTTCCCTCTGGAACTTTAACTTCCTCAGGCATTTTCTTGACTGCTCGCTGCTGCAGGCAAAGAGGCCATTAAGACCTCTAACTCCTCTGCCTTTTCAAAAATCCTCCTCTTTCCTTCTCTTAAAATCATCATGCGAGCTGGGAAGATCAGCCTGGGCATCAGACCCCTTTCAATCAGCATAGAAAAGTACTTAGACCATCCCAGCCTTTTCTTCATAATCTCAGAGGCATAATCTGGCTGAATCTTCACTATCTTTTGATTAAAAGTCAGCTTTTTTTTTAATGCGAGCCTGTTTCAAAATTTGTTCTTTTAATTGGTAGTCTGTGAAATTGGCAATGATGGGGCGGGGGGGGGGGGGACTAAGTTCCCTGCTCTGGGGTGTCCAACTCTATGAGCCCTGTCCATTCCTGCCACATGGAACTGCTCCTTGTCTGGGACATTCTCCTTCAGCAGGGCTTTAATTAAATCCCTTGCCACTTCTGCCCCAGTGGACTCTGCAATTTCAGTGAAGTGCAGGTTGCCTCTGCGCGACTTGTTTTCTAGGTCTTCACATTTCTCTTTCAATAAATCAGTTGTCTTCTGAAGCTCTGCAATCTGCTGACTTGCTATTAGGGCCTGATCTTCTGCCACCAAAATCCTCCCCTCCATTACCTCAATCCTCCTGGCTAGCCCCTTCAGCTTCCTGTTTCCCTCATCTACTGAGGACTTTTCATGTCTCCTCTAATTTCTCTTCTCATTTGTTCCAATAGTTTATGCAGAGACTTGCCTGCTCCTCTGTCGTCCTCTGAGTCAGTTGAAATTGACCCCATGTCAGTTTCGCGCACTTCCCCGGCCATACTTGTTTCACCGAGCTACTTCTCTGCTTCTCTGGGCCACGCTGCGGGGTTCTTCCTGCAGAATCTCTCCAGAGCATTTTCTTGTGAGATCTTCTGCTTATTCTTATTCTTACCAGTCATGCTGGTCAGCTTTCCTTTGTTTGGATTTTTTCCCCAGTTCCTGAACAGTTCCTGACTTTCATGGCGTGGCAATTTGGAGCTAGGAGAGTGGAGCACCGGCAAACCCCAGCTACTCGCTGCTGCGCATGTGCAGATCTCCCCGCAGTTGTTGTTCCTGAAGGTGAACCTTCCGCTTCTGGGATTCCCTGAGCTGCCCCATGGCAAGGAGTGATGGTGCAGTGGCACACGGCACCCCATGCCAGGGGCAGTCTTGGGATGGGGCTCCTCCTCCTCCTCCTCAATCTGGGCTACTGCTCCGAGCCTCCTATGTTTCTGAGGTGCTGTCCCTCCCTCCCTCCCTCCCAATGCCTGGCACCCACCCAGCCTCCCTCTCCCTCTCTCTCTCTCTCTCTCTCTCTCTCTCTCTCTCTCTCTCTCTCTCTCAAGAAACAGCCATTCCAGCCCCAGGACCCAGCATCAGGGTTCTGGGGGCAATTCATCAGCAGGGAGGACTGTCGTCAATATCCAGAAGCTGCCACTCTAGCCCCAGGACCCACCATCATGGGTCTGGGGCCATCATTCCTCGTACAGAGTTCCTTTGTTCCACAGAACTGAGAAATAGTCACTCCAGACCAAGGACCCACCATCAGGGTTCTGGGGCCTTCATTACTGGCAGGGAGGGCTGTGGCCAATATCTACAACTGCCATTCTTCTAGCCCCACTGTCATGGGTCTCTGGCCGTCATTCCTTGCACAGAGGCACTGTCATTCCACAGCATCAAGAAACAGCCACTCCAGGCCCAGAACTCACCATCAGGGTTCTGGGGTCAATTTACCAGCAGTGAGGACTGTGGTCAATATCCAGACACTGTCACTCTAGCCCCAGGACCCACCATCATGGGTCTGGGGCCATCATTCCTCACAAGGAGGTGATATTTTTCCACTGCATCAAGAAACAGTCACTCCAGACCCAGAACCCACCATCAGGGTTCTGGGGCTACATTACAGGCAGGGAGGGCTGTGGCCAATATCTAGAAGCTGCCACTCCAGTCCCAGGACCCAACGTAATGGGTCTGGGGACGTCATTCCTTGAAGAGAGAGCCAATTTTCCAAAGCTCAGACCCAGGACCCACCGCCAGGGTTCTGGGGCCAAGTTACAGGCAGGGAGGGCTTAGCCAATACCTAGAAGCTGGCACTCTAGCCCCACAACCCACCATCACTGGTCTGAGCCATCATTCATCACAGAGGATGCTGTCATTCCACAGCATCAAGGAACAGCCACTCCAGTCCCAGAATCCACTGCCAGGGTTATGGGGCTATGTTACTGGAAGGGAGGGCTCTGGCCAAGATCCAGAAGCTGACAATCTAGCCCCAGGACCCACCGTCATGGGTCTAGGGCCATCATTCTTCACACGGAGGTGATGTCATTCCACTGCTTCAAGAAACAGTCACTCTAGCCCCAGGACCCACCGCCAGGGTTCTTGTGCCATGTTACCAGCAGCGAGGGCTGTCACTCTAGCTCAAGGACCCACCGTCATGGGTCTGGGGTCATCATTCCTTGCACAGAGAGACTTTGTTCCACCGCACTGAGAAACAGCCACTCCAGCCCAAGGACCCACCATCAGGGTTCTGGGCCCTACATTACTGGCAGGGAGGGCTGTGGATAATATCAACAAGCTGCCATTCTTCTAGCCCCAGGACCCACCATCATCGGTCTCCAGACGGCGGATGGCATTCCTTGCACAGAGGCGCTGTCATTCCACAGCATCAAGAAACAGCCACTCCAGCCCCAGGACCCACCATCAGGGTTCTGGGGCCAAGTTACCAGCAGGGAGGGCTATGACCAATACCTAGAAGCTGCCACACTAGCCCCAAGATCCACCATCATGGGTCTGGGGCCATCATGTGGAATGACAGCTCAGAGTGCTGTCATTCCACAGCATCCAGAAACAGCCAGTCCAGCCCCAGGACCCACCACCAGGGTTCTTGGGCCAATTTACAGGCAGAGAGGGCTGTGACCAAGATCCAGAAGCTGCCACTCTAGCTCTAGGACCCACCATCATGTGTCTGGGGCCATCATTTCTCGCACAGAGAGCCTTTGTTCCACTGCATCAAGAAACAGCCACTCCAGCCCCAGGACCTGCCGTCAGGGTTCTGGCACCAAGTTACCATCAGGGAGGGCTGTGGCCAATATCTAGAAGCTGCCACTCTATCCCCAGGACCAACCATCATGGGTCTGGGGCCATCATTCCTCGCACAGAGGCTTTGTCATTCCGCAGCATCAAGAAACAGTCACTCCAGTCCCGGGACCCACCATCAGGATTCTGGGGCCAAATTACCAGCAAAGAGGGCAGTGGCCAATATCCAGAAACTACCACTCTAGCCCCAGGACCCACCATCATTGGTCTGGGGCCATCATTCCTCGCACAGAGGCAATGTCATTGCATCGCATCAAGAAACAGCCACTCCATCAGCAGGAACCACCCTTGGGGTTCTGAGACCTACATTACTGCCAGGGAGGACTGTGACCAATATCTACAAGCTGCCACTCTACCTCCAGGACCCACCATTAGGGTTCTGGTGCCATCATTCCTTGTACAGGGCACTGACATTCCACCATATCAAGAAGCAGCCAACCCAGCCCCAGGACTCACCTTCAGGATTCTGGGGCCTACGTTATAGGCAGGAAGTGTTGTCCAATATCTAGAAGCTGCCACTCCAGGCCCAGGATCCACCTTCAGGGTTCTTGTGCCCTATCATTCTGCTCACGGGGCACTGTCATTCCACCTTTTCTTTATGCAACCTGCTGTTCATGGAGAGAGAGAGAGAGAGAGAGAGAGAGAGAGAGAGAGTCTCCCCACTGTTAGAAGTGGAGACAGACACGATCCCACTCATGCTGTCACCTGCACTATATGGCCAGAGAGAGAGCAAGACAGAGACTCCCCACTAGAACAAGAGAGATGGGGGTTGGAGTGGAAGAGGTAGGTGTATCCAGCTACCCTGGCTGCCATCTGCTAGAATGAAGAAGAACTCCCATCTGTGCTCATGTGCCCAATTGCCATTGCCCACATCCACCACGCAACAAACCTACCATAATGAGATGGAATATAACCCAACGTATTATATGCAGGGCCCCGAATCTTCTGCGCTTCTGCGATTCGCGGAATTTTCGCAGAATCCTGCCCCAGGCAGAATTATCGCAGAAACTGGGGAAATCCCCGCGGAATTTCCCTTCCTTGGCAGTGAGTCAATCCAGGACCTGCTTTATTCAGGCCACAAGCCAATCAGGGGCTTGTGCGGCCTTTATAAAGCAGGTCACATCAGCACATGTCACTTGTGGTCCAGAATCCACTTGAGACCGCCGCTGCCGCCGAGGGACCCGACTCCAGCCGCCGCTTCTCCGGCCGCTCCGGGATCGCCGCTGCTGCTGCCACCACTGAAGGACTCCAGCCCAACCTCCAGCTGCCGCTTCTCCAGTCGCTCGAGGGATCGGCGCCGCTCCAGCATAAGGTAAGTAGGTGGTTGGGGGGGGTGTTCTTCTGGGGGGAGCCCGCTGC
>QEPC01013298.1:752202-770000 GCA_003113815.1 Sphenodon punctatus | reverse complement strand
CGACTGCCTCCACCTGTCGCTCCAAGCCGAGGTCTGCGTCCAATATCTGGACCTGCTGAGCTATAGGAGGGCGAACTCCCCCAATCAGGGGAGCCACTACCTCCCTTGCTCTCCCCACCAACATCACCTCCATCTTATCGGGGTTGAGCTTCAATCTGCTCTGCCGCATCCATTCCGCCATGGCCTCCAAACACTGGGATAGCACCGAGACAGCCGGGTCTGGGTCAGTTGAAAAGGAGAGGTACAGCTGAGTATCATCAACATATTGGTGACATCGCACCCCGAACTCTCTCACGACCTCCCCCAAGGACTGCATGTAAACATTAAATAATAATGGAGACAGAATAGAACCCTGCGCAACGCTGCATGATAAGGTGCATGATAAGCAGTTGCAGTTGCACCGTGGCCCATGAGTCTGGGAGGCCACAAGCATGTAGAATGCATATGTAGTAGAGTGAAACAAGTAGCTAAATTTCTGCTTCACACGAAATGTTGCCATCTTGTGCACAGATAATTTTTAAAGGACTATGTCATGGCTGTGAAGAAAGCTTTCTTCTCTGCTATAATAGCGTCTGCAATTATAATCTCATCTGGGTGGAGCTGTTCCTGGTGGTGGTGAGGGGCCTGGTTAATGCAGCCTATCTCCACCAGGAAATGGTGTCATCTAATGCCTGCTGTGATACTTGTATTAATTATTTTGAAGTCAAGATCACTCATATTTACCACGATTTGGGTGCTGCCATTTCAACTACAGAGACAGAGATGGAGTTATGGAAGCTCAGTCCTGTCCTGTTTATTAGGATCAGTTTCAAATAGTATCACTCACTGATGTGAGGGAGATGCCTAGGGTGATTAGGGAAACCAGTTGCGAAATGGATCCTTGCCTGTCCTGGCTAGTGAAATCAAGCCGGAAGACGTTGGGGCCACTGCTGGCTGTGGTTGTCAACACCTTCCTACATGAAGGCAGCGTGTTGGATGCCCTTAAATCTGTAGTGGTCTGCCCCCTGCTTAAGGAATCATCTTTGTATGCTGATTCCCTTAGTCAGCTATTGGCCTGTCTCTAACGTTCCCTTTTAAGGGAAGTTTATTGAACGGGTGGTTGCCCAACAGTTCCAGGCTCACCTCGATGCAATCAGATTCCTGGACTCATTTCAGTCAGGTTTTAGTCCTGGGTATGGCATGAAGACTACACTTTTCACCAGCTCCATCTGGTGTGGAGATTGTGGCCTTTTCTTTCTGATTTAGATCTGGCTACTGTCATCCATGATTTCATCACCTTGAGGCTGGAATTTCCTCTATGTGGGATGCCCTCAATGGGCTCTGTCTCAAGCCCTATGGCTCCTGCGAGCAACTGCTACTAACCGTGCGTATCCTCATTGCAGGCCCATTGTTCCCAGTGCAATTCACGTGCATGCACACATGGGGAATCTGTGAGCCATGGACTCATGGCCAGTGACTGTTTGGAATTTGCATATAGAAAACAGAAAGTGGTGGCTCAGCTCCTTTTGGGGATGAGTCTCAAGTAGGGATGTGCTTAGTATTATTAGTATTAGTATTATTATTTACTAGCATTTGTATAGCACCAGCTGTGTACCTGTGTAAAGGACCTGTTAGGAAGTCCTGCCCCAGAGACTTTCATATCATAGAACTTGCTGGCCTGCTTTGGCTCTGGGACGTTGGCCTTGATTTGGCCCTTTTGCCACCAGCATCATCACCCTCTCTGAAACAAGAACACATAGCACCTACATAATATTATGCAATCATGGTGATGCCTCCAGCCCTTAAAATCCCAGCCCAATACCCATTCTCCCACACCAATTGGATGGATGGTGCTTCTGCCTCCTTTCCTCTTTCTCTTTGTCCCACTTATACCACCACCTGGGGTTCTGTCTGCAAGATGAGACCCTGGCATGTCATGAGCTGATGCTCATGCCTGACTGCGCACCTACCTGCTCACCTGCTCGCCAGCCTGCCTACCCACCAGTCTGTTCCTCTACTGCCACCTGCTGCTGCCTGCTGCCGCTGCGGCAAGAGCCCCCCTCTCTCTGTCTGTCTGTCTCTCTCTCTGACAAACCCACAAATAATACACACACATCCTGCTCCTCCTGGGGTGCTGTCTGCAAGTTAAGACCCTGGCATGTCTTGCGGTGCTGCTGTTGCTCATGCCTGCCTGCCTGCCCATCCACCTGCCATTGCCACCTACCTGCCTGCCCACCAGCCCGTATGCCTGCCAGCTCTCACTAAAGGATAGGATTTTTCTTGTACCTCCTTCCTCAAAGTTCTATGAAACACTAAATAAATAAATTTTTCAAACCTGGCAGTAGAACCTCCTATGTCTTCCTCTTACTCTGTTGAGGAACCCACCTCCACCACCTTACAAGATGGTCCAGCTTGGGCCTCCTCCTCCATTCGCTCCACTTCCTTCACCTTGACGGTCCTCCTCTGATCTTTCCTTCCAGCCATTCTTCCTCACTGCACAGCACACACAGTGCCAGGTACACAGCTGGTGCTATACAAATGCTAGTAAATAATACTAATAATACGAAGAAGAAGAAGAAGAAGAAGAAGAAGAAGAAGAAGAAGACGAAGACACAACCAACCACACACTAGTCATACATACACACAGAGCCACACACAGCCAGTCAGTCACACATCACTCCACCGCACAGCTGATAGAAGTACCGTTTCTGGTTTTGGTATCGTTTTTGGTATCAGATGATCATGGTACCAAAAAATAATTCTTTGTTGTCACATGAAATCAACACCACTAATGATACCAAACATAATGTCTTCATTTGAAATCAGTACCTATACCAACAAAGATAACGAAAATGAAAATGACACATTTTAATAATGAAAACAATAACAAAAAATGCAAAACAACATGAGGCCCTGGTTCACACTCCTAGTAGATTTTACAACTCAGCCTTAACTTCCAGGGGCTTACCAAGCAAGGTAATCTCTGTCAAGCTGCACCACAGGCACCGATGTGCGAACGTGGTTCAGACGTTCGGAGTTCAGCCAGACTGGATGTTTGAACCGAATGCCAAAACCCCCGAACAGTTCATCTGTGTTCAGATGAGTTTGGACCCATTCGGGCGGGAAAAACAGGGCTGGCAGGCCCATGGAGGGGGGGAAGCTGAGGAGCATACTTCTTGGCACCAGGGGTGGAGAGGCTTGGACTGGCAGCCCGCCTGCCCAATCACCATCCCTCTTTTCCTCCGCCCACTGGCTTCGCAGTCTGCGATTGGCATGTGGCTAGGCTGCACAGAGCCAATGGGATTTGTGATAACGCGGGTGCAGCAAGTAACAAAAATCATTTCCCTCCCCCCTTCCAATTCCTTCTGAGATAGCCACTGATCCTGTCAGCAGGCATTTTCAGAATTTTCCCTCTCCCAGCAGTTTGTGTTCCTTCCAGTCCATTGCCATCCTCCTGTGGAGGAGATTTCTGGTTGCCACCATGTTCTGCCCCGCCCATCAGCGCTGTCAGTGGTGTGTCAGTCAGTGTGGGTCAGAAGGCAGAAGGGGGCAAAAAATTGTCCTTCTTGGCGCATTTTAAGTTGCTGCAGGCGGATGATGCCAGGGAGGTGCAGTGCACTTTGTGCCAGAAGGTGGTGAAGTTCACCAACCTTGGAACAATTGCCATGGCGAGGCACCTCAAGGGATGCCACAGCACTGTGTTGCTAAGCAGGCAGGCAGGGGCAGTGGATGCCAGTGGGTTCCCAACTGTAGCAGCTAGTCATCCGCGATCATCAGTGGGCAAGTGTCCTGCTCAAACAGCTGCCTATAGCAGCAAGAACGGTATTGCTGTAGGGGGGAGCAGCAGCAGCAGAAGCAGCAACGTCATGCACCATGGAGGAGCTGGGGTGGGGGCAACTGCCAAGTCCATTGGCAGCTGTAGGATGTGGAGGGCGGCATGGCTTTCAACTGAAAGCCATGCGCATGTTGGGGGAAATGATCATGCTGGATGAGCAGCCCTTCTCAGTGGTCGGGGACATGGGATTTATGTGCCTGATTGGCTTTGAGCTTTGAGCCCAAGCCTAAACATCTTCCCCAGGTGGTGTAAAACTTTTTTATTTGAAAAGGTATTTGGCAGGCAGGGATAGGGGTTGGATGGGGTTTTGGGTAGGGTTGTGGGGATGGTGGGAGGTTTGACGTGATGGTGGGAGGTTTTATTGTTTAAATTTTAGTACTGATATTTGATTGTGAGCCACCCTGAGCCTTTGTGAGAAGGGTGGCAGATAAATCTAAATTTAATTAATTAATTAATTAATTAATTAATTAATTAATTAAATACAATCATAGGGACTAGGATCAATTTCCCAACTGTTTTCTGATACCAAATTAATGTGATTTCTTGATTCTCAGAATACTGCAAGATACAGTCCCAATTTACTGGCTTTCTGTTTACTGTATACCGTGTACCACATACTGTTAATTTACCACTTACTGCATTGCCGAGGGTACTGTTTTACTGTCAGGTTTGTTGTTCCCACATTTCTGAGCCAATCACTGTGTGAACAGCCCAACCCTTAACCTCCATTCTAATGCCCCTAAACCTCCATTCCAATGCCTCCAATTAGAATTGTTCTATTTTGTTCTCTGCTTTGACCAATCTGTAACTGGATTGCAGATTTGTAAAGGAATCTGCGTACCAACTAATGCCAAGGAAGTATAAGGGAAAAGGAGTACAGAGAAGGTAGACGGAATGTGTTATTGCATCAGTATAACCTCTCAGGATTTGAACTAGACAGCAAAGCGGTAAGCAGGATATCAGTACACAAATTATAGTTAAATCAGGAAATGAAATGTCAATTGAGACACTCCCTAGTACCCAGAAGTTCTTGATTTGATTGAGATGGTCTCGAGAACCAAGATTTCAGCAGGAATTACTGTGTTTGTGAAATCTCATTTCAGTCCTAATATTCCTAATAGCCCTAAAACACTCACACTGGAATAGAGTTCCCTAGCAGGCGAAACATTCAATCTTCTATACAAGGACTCATTCTCACCTGGCTACATGTAAAAATTAGGAATAACCAGAGCACACCAGTGTCTGAAATAACAGGTAGAGATGTTGCAAAACATACCCAGATGACTCAAATAAATGAGCCACACTCCATACTGCAGGGGAAGGCAAAATATTCTGAGAATAAAGTTCCAGTCAGTCTAAAAGGGAAAAAATTTTCACGTGTCCAGAGAGGGAAATCAGTTGACCCTGAGTGTTCATGCAAAGACATACAAGTCAGGCAACAAAGATTATAATAACCATAATTTAATCTTTTTAATTTATTATAAAATTATATTATAATTTATTATAACATTATAAAATGCAGGATCCTTCCAGTCCTCCTTTCAGTTGTGCTCATTTTTGATGCTTCCAAGGAATCAGTTTCCCCTACAACTGTCCCTGGGAACCTATTCCAGAAGTTTGTTCCTGTGATGGCTAAAAACATTCTTCTAATATCTATCCTAAATGTGTTCATTATTTATTTCTCATTACTTGTGTGGGACTTCACTTCATATTCTTCGTTGGGGTTTTTTGGAGCTAGAAAATATTTTTTCTTTGCCAAAAAACTGATGTTGTGTGAGGTAAGATTATTCCCTTCTTCAGAGCACGAAGCAGGTTCATTTAAGCATTTTGGTTAATTGTTGCATCTTCATGTTTCAGGGCTAAAGCCAACCTCTAAGTGTTAAGATATTATTGTGAAAATAAATGGTACAATAGCTACCCGTGAGTGGATGGTGATCGGACTGTTTATTACATCACCATGGACTGTGAACATGTTTTCCTGGTCCAGTGCCCCTCCACTGTGTCCTGCAAAGGGAGGAGGAGAATGCTGTGCAGGCTAATGCATACCAATGTGTTGGCAGTCGGGCCAACACATGGGCATGCCGTCTGCTACGGAACACCATCTGGGAAGGAGGATCCATGTACTGGCCGCTTGCCTCAGTTAATTCCTTCCTGCCCAGGAAGGAGTCAAGCAAGGCTGAAGCCAGCACACAGAGCCTGCTCCCAGGCCAGCTGCTCTTCACACCGACCACAAGCCCCACTCACCACTTTCCTGAGCAGGAGCCATGGGATGTGGACAAGTGTCACATGATACTCATAGATCATAAACTGTCCCATTTTTGACACCCTAATATGAGACCTTCTTGGGAGCATGTTATATTATCCTAACAGTGACTAGTGCAGATTGATTTACTGTCCTGTAGACGAAAGACTACTGGTCTAGATGAATGGTCTGGTTCAACATGGCAGTTCCCAGATTCCTGAGCTGTCCAGGTAGTGTGTGAAAAGAATCCTATGTATTGTTTGAGTGACACCTTGCTGCAGACACTGTTTGGTCGTGCATAATGAAGGCTTCACGATGAGGGTCACCCTGTATCTTTCAACAAGGAGAGCAATGGGTAGTAAATGTTTCCCTGTTGGCTTGCTACTGCCCCAGGGTGGCTAGGCGGCTGGCCTGGAATGAGTCCTCCAGGTGATCCCGGGCACTCATTCTGCCAATGCAGGCCACAGAAGGTCAATGTGTCTGTTTGGCGCCACCATCCCTGTCACAGGGTGGGGACTGTCATATCTGGGTGCCATGGCTGCCTGCTATGATGAGGGGTGGGTCTCTGGGTGTGTGGCAGGGGCAAGAAGGGGGCAGGGCCAGTCACCCACATGTCTGTTGCACCCCCGTACCCAAGGCGTGTGACTGGTGGGACAGCTCTCTGGATTGCTCTGTGTCCCTCCCCAATCCTGAGAGGGACGGCCACTGTTTCCTGCCCCACCCTGGGCCAAGGAGCCTCTGTGCTGCCCACATGTCTGTTTTCACCTAGGGTTGAAACGAGATTTTGATCCTTGCAAGAATCTCCACGAGAGCTTCTCAGCAAGATTCTCTGGGTCAAGAATCCTGCGAGAAGCGGTGTCCTCACTGCCATTCTTGGAAAGATTCTTGAGCACTACAAAAACATTTTGGGCACGCATGTGTAGAACAGCTGCAATGGCCATTTTGCACATGCAGAGAGTATTTGGGGGTTTTCAAGAATCTCATGAGATTCATGAGAAACCTCAAAAAATGCTTTGCACATGTGCAAAATGGTCACCGGGGGCTGCACACGTGCAGAATGGCTGTGGCAGACATTTTGCGCATGCCCAGGGTGTTTGGAGGGATTTTTGAGAAACTTGAGAGAATCTCAAAAACTCTAGCGAGATCTCATGAGATCTCAACAGGGTTGTGAGAATCTAACAAGATTCTCCAAAATGTTGTGAGAATTTCACAGGATTCTCCAATGCCCCCAAAATGTTCCCTCCTCTCTGCCCTACACTGGCTCCCTCTAGGGATGGGCAAACGTGGTTCAGAAGTTCGGAGTTTGGACCGAACTCGACCAGTTTGGTCGACCGAGCCGAACTTTTGAACCGAACTCAATTTTTGAACCGAACTGAAACAAATTTGTGAACTCGGTTCTGTTCGCCCATCCCTATAAGATAATATTCCATTTAGTTCAATGGGGTTTGAATTTATGAACTCTTTTCAGAAGTTTGGAGTTGGACCTAACTCGAATAGTTTGGTCGACCAAACCGAACCTCTAAATCGAACTCAATTTTCGAACCGAACCGAATTTCCAAACTCCGTTCTGTTCGCCCATTCCTAGCTCCCTCTATGGGAACACATTCATCACAAGCTCCTGGTCTTTACTTTCAATGCTATTCATGGCCTTGCTCCCCCTCTCTGCTCTTGTATTCTGCCATTTTCCTTGCCTGGAGCTTTGCTTCTCCTCTGCTATGGCCAGCTGTGGCCCAGGACTCATAGTACTTCTGTTTCCCCATTGGCTCGCTTGTGTTGAATACATTCCCATAGAGATCTTATGAGAACTCACCTGCTTGCAACTCCGCTGCTTCTTTAAACATCTTTGCCACTTCTCTCTTACTGCCCCCCAGGTCTGGAACTCCCTCCCTCGATACATTTGTTCTGCTCCCTCCCTCCCAACTTTCGAATCCCTCCTGAAAACCTACCTCTTCCGTCACACTTTCCCTGGCTCATCATAAGTGAGATTCTATCCTCTTCCCTCCTTTAGTCAGAATCCCTTCCCTGTAACTAAGTGAAACATGTGCACGTGCACCTGCATCGTCTCACACTCATAAATATATCCTTGTCTCTCCTGATGTTCACCTCTCTCTCTCATTTCCCCCTTCCTTGTCTCTTAGATTGTAAGACCTTTGAGGGTAGGAACCTGTCTAACTACCAACTATACAGTGGCACTACATTAATACCAATAACAAACAATAACAACAACAACCACGACAACACAACATTCTAGTTTCAGCTCTATTTTTCATCCTCTCTCTCCCTATGGAGTCAGTTTTGATGCAAAACACCCCAAGAAGGTTTTTAAAAACTCAACTAGGGAAGGATTACATCTTCTATTCTATAGACTCACGGTCTTGTGGGATTTTAGGAAACCTGGAGCAAAAGGATTTTTGAGATGAAATCCCCCTTTCCCTCACCCCAGGTAAATAGTTTTCCTAATAATAGCTTTAATTCCATATCCCTAGATTTCAAAAACTCTGGTTAAGCTGCCCTGTTCAGCCCAGTGATTTCACTCCACCAGCCCCTATCCCTGCCCCTGCTTTTCACATAATCCTTCATTCCAGCCCTGGATTAAATTTGATGTGAGCCTGGAGGCTGGATTTGGCTTTGTTGATCAGTTGTTTGGTGGCAAAACAGTAACACTCTTCTTGCCAAACAACTGACAGGTGGCAGCAGCAGCCTCCACCTCCCAGGCCCTTTTTCCATGAGACGCACCCACTCATGCCCACACAGGTCGACTGTGTGGGCATGAGTGAGTGCTGCCCATGTGACTGCTGTGGTGGGTGAGTGGGCATATGTGCATGCTCCCACGAGACATGCATGCACACCCACCTCCAACTCACAGAGCAGTTGGCCAAAACGGCGATTGCTCTGGGAGTTTGGATGCAGGGGGGATCAGGGTGCATCCATGAATACTGCTCCCCTCCCGCCTACGCTGCCATGCACACATCCAACCCCCCACATACACACACATGACCCATTTAAAAGGGGCCTCAGTGTTCTATACAGTAGGAGACCTGATCCTCCAGAATTTATCTTCTAAGCCCCGTCGCTGCGCGGCCCTCCTTGGCACGGGGAGCGGCTTGCTAGGCTGCGGATAGTTGTCCCTCCCCCTCCCAAGCATGGTTAGGAAGACTGGTGGGGGCGCACGGCAGAAGCAATGCAGCCCAGCGTGAAGTCTCGCGAGAGGTGGGACTTCGCGGCCGCCATCTTGAATCTTGGTGGGGAATCGCCATTCTGCGCCCAGGCAGCAACGTGAGTGCAGCGTGGTCAGCGCTGCACTTGAAGAAATTTGGAGAGTGGGTCTGGGGGTGCGGGGCAAGGAAAGGGCCTTAGGACTCTGGCTCGCGCGAGCCCCAGCAAAGGGGGAGGTGAGCTCTATCGGGGCACACACAGGAGCTTGTGGGCCTCATAGCTAGGCAGCCTTCCCAGGGCAGGCACAGTGTGTGAGGCCTCAAAGGGAGCTGCTAGAGGCAGCTGAACTCGAAGGGGCCAGCTGGGGAGCCAGTGGCTTCGCAGGACAGCAGCCTCCACAGCCCAGGTAAGGATAAGGGAGCCACAATTCGGGGTGAAAATAGCCCCGAGTGAGGGCTCAAAAGGGGTCACAAACAGAGCTTGTTTGGGGTCAGTTGGGGAACCGGCCCAGGGGCAGGCAAGGAGGGAGCCGCAATAAGGAAGCAAGCCCCTAGGAAGGGACACAGGAAAGGTGGTAATAGGGCTCGAGGAGAGGGGCTCAAGGGAAGCATGAGAGGGCCAGCATAGGGGGCCAGTTTGCTGTGTGGGACACATCCGACAGAGGGCAAGCAACCGTGGAAGGTGTAGGCCATGGCCAAAGGAAGCGGGGGAAAGAAGGGCAAGGGACCTGCCAAGAAGGCCCTGGCAAAGAGGGTTGAGGAGGTTCTTGAAGCCTTGCAGGCCCGGATGAGCGGCTGTGAGAGTACCCTTACCAGCCTGGCAAACCGGGACCATGGACCCGGTGAACCACAGGGGGATAGGGTGATTGTGGAGAGGGAAGCAGAGACCGCACAATCAGAGCCAGGATGTGGGGCCTCAGGGGAACAAACGCGAGGCAGTCTCGAAGGCGAGGCTGAGGGTGCAGCAAGTCAGGGGGCATCCGGAGTTAATCAGCCGGATGCAAGGAATAAGGGACCCAGAGCTAGCACGCGAACAGTGTAGCCACCTGCGAGGTTCAGGGAGGAGCAAGAGCGAGACCACGTGACACAGGGAGTTCCCCGCCCCGTGGGTGGTCAGGGCTGAAGGGACCAGGAGTCGCAGCCCCCCCTGGGTCAAACCGGGCAGCTCCCGGTAAGGCCTTCCTCTCTGCCTAGGCGGGGGGGAAGGCGCGCTTTGTCTCCTAACAGGGATGATGGAGAGGAACCACCAGCTCAGCGTGCAAGAGGGGACCAGCTAGTGGCAGTGTTGGAGACCCTCAACACGTTTATGGATCGCTTCGCAGCGCTAGAAGGGAAGGTGGATGAGCTGGCAGAGGGGTGACACCAAGAGGCGAGGCAGCACGCACGAGGCGAGGGACAACAAGTGGATGCCCCAGCCCCACCGGATGCACAGGTGGCTAGGCCAGAGGAGCAACGGACCCGGTCTAGCGGGGAACTGGCGGTGAACGAGGGTGCAGGCCCCAGCCAGGAGAACATAGGTAAGTGTGCGCACTGCCAGCAGTGCCAATGCGGGAATAAAGAAAGTGCTGGGAACAAAGGGCAATTAGCACAGCCAGACCTCCAAGCGGCCACACGGCTTGGGTGGGTCGGGTCCTGGGTGCCGTGGCCGGACCAGGACAATGTAAGGGCTGAGGCGTCTGCCCAGAATGCCTCAGGGGCAATGCCACATAAGGAGTTAGGCACTGCGATGGTTATGTCACAGTCAGAGACATGCAGTTCATGTAAAGGCAGGGGCAACTTGACGGCAACAACACTCCGTGAGCCTGGCACCTGGGCGGCGGTGGGGGCACCTGTGGGGGCACATTTAGCCCAACACACAAGGGATAAAATATGGAAAGGGGAGTACGTAGACGTATTCTCGCTATTATACACTGAACCGGTGCTGGATCCTAACTCGAGTGAGAAGGAGAAGGAAAAAGAAAGGTTCAAGCACCCGAAGGTAGAGAAGAACTGGACCAATTGGTCTGCCGCCTTTTCGGTGCTAATAGGTGTGATGATTCAGGCTGCCCCTGAACGGGCAGCCGAATTGATCAAATACCTTGACATCGTCCGCAGGGCATACGACTCCGGGAGCCCGGGGGCGTGGCTCTGTTACGACGAGGGGTTTAGGAAAAGGGCTGCAATTACCCCGGGAATTAGATGGGATGTGTACGCAACCGATTTATGGCTTGAGTGCATGTCTAATACGGTCGGGACACACAGGACTGACAGTGGACACACCCTGGCAAGGGGGTGTGTGGCCCCGATGAATGAACCCTTTCGGGAAGGAGGGCGCCGAAAGAGTCAGAAGGGAACGACCTGTTGGGATTTCAACGGGTCGGGGGGTTGCGCCCGCCCCGTGTGCCGTTTTTGGCATGCTTGCACCCAATGTGGGGGGGGACACCCCAAAGTTCAATGCAACAGAGCGCGGGGTACCTTCCGTGGAAAAAGGCAGGGAAAGCAAGGGACCAGGAGTAATCAACCTCAAGGGGGAGGGAATGGCCCCAACGCCAGTCAATCATGAGGCCCTCCGACGGGCCTTGGCGGGCTGCCCAAGGGCCAAGGAGGTGGAATATGTAGTAGCAGGATTTAGGGATGGCTTCGTCATCCCAGCCAAATTGGAGGCAACCAGGAGTTGGGTAAAAAACTTGCAATCAGTGGAAGGTAAGGAGGCATTGGTAGCCGCCAAGCTTCGTAAGGAGCTCGATGAAGGCCGCATCGCGGGCCCCTTCGGGTCCTTACCCTTCCCTGAGTTGCAGGTCTCACCTCTGGGCATTGTGCCCAAGAAGCAAGAAGGGGAGGTCCGGCTCATACATCACCTCTCTCATCCCAAGGGTAGGTCAGTAAACGATGCCATCCCTCCTGAGCTGTGCTCTGTTCGATACGCGTCATTCGACGCGGCAATAGAGATGGCAAAGGAATGTGGTAAAGGCGCCTTGTTGGCGAAATGCGACATTAAGTCGGCATTTCGCTTGCTGCCAGTCCACCCCGACAGCTTTAAGCTACTCGGGTTCCAGTTTGGAGGCCAGTATTTTTATGATAAGGCAATGCCCATGGGGTGTTCCATATCCTGCTCGGCCTTTGAGCGTTTTAGCTCCCTACTGGAATGGCTGGCTAGGAAAAGGACGAAATCTCAATATATTCTGCATTATATTGATGATTTTTTGTTCCTGGGGAAGAAAGGGACGGAAGAGTGCAGAAGAACACTCGAAGAATTTCAGGTGATGGCAGGGGAACTGGGGGTTCCCCTGGCCCCGGAAAAAACAGTGGGTCCAGCACCGGTGCTAACATTCTTGGGGGTGGAGTTAGACACTGAACAGCAAGTTTCTCGCCTGCCGGTTGAGAAGCTGGTCGCTTTGGTTCGGGACATCGAAGCGATGTTGGGGCGCCCCAAGACAACAGTTAGGCAATTGCAGGCCCTGACGGGGAGCCTCAATTTCGCGTGCCGGGTGGTGGTGCCGGGGCGCGCCTTCCTATCCAGGCTATATGAGAAGGTCGGGTCCAACCAACCCGGGCACCGCCACATTAGGATCTCTGCCGACATGCGGGATGACCTTCGGACATGGCTCCACTTCCTGAGGGATTTTAATGGAATAAGCATATGGCGGCAGAGGTGGCTAATGGAGGCGGAGATGCAAGTCCAGTCGGACTCAGCAGGGTCCCTGGGGTTCGGTCTCTATTGGGCGGGGAGATGGTGTTCAGCCCTGTGGCCAAGGAAGTGGGTGCAAGAAGGTTGGATCCGAGATCTGACTTTTTTAGAATTGTTCCCCATAGTGGTCGCAGTACACATATGGGAGAAGGAGTTCGCGAACAAAACAATATTGTTTTGGTGCGACAACCTCGCGGTGGTGCACGTGATGAACTCGTTATCTTCACATTCCAAAAGGGTGATGGGTTTGGTGAGAGGGTTCGTTCGGCAATGCCTGTCGAGCAACATATTGTTCACTGCCAGGCATGTGCCTGGTGTTAGCAACGGCATAGCCGACGCACTCTCTCGCCAACAGATGGAGCGATTCAGGCAGTTGGCACCGGGAGCCAGGATCGAACCGGAGAAGCTGCCCGAGGGGATTTGGAACATTGGACTGTGACAATGTTCCAAGCAGTGCAAGGATCACTTGCTCCGCGCACGAGAGCAGCTTACCTCCAGGTTTTGGCAGAGTTCCAGGAATTCAGGAAAGGGAAAGGGTGGGGGACACAATTCCCAATTAAGGAGGCTGAAACCCTGCAGTTCGCAATAAACCTGAGAAGTCGAGGGTTGGCGCCCGGGACTATTTCTGGGAAGCTGGCAGCTTTGACTTTTTATAATAAGCTGGCAGGCTTCCAATCTCCTAATGGGGGTTTTTTTATGAAAAAAATGATAGAGGGTTGGGAACGGGAGTCCCCGAGGGCCGGCGATAATAGACAACCCATTACGCCCGCTATACTGCAAGGCTTGTCCCAACAACTCCAAGGGGTGTGTTTCTCGCTTTTTGAGACCCGGTTATTTCAGGCAATGTTTAAACTGGCCTTTTTCGGTGCTTTCCGGGTGGGAGAATTAGCATCTGCCTCGGCTCGCAACACAGGGGGACCAGTGTTGTGTGTAGAGGATGTCCAGACAGGGACGGAGGGAGCGTCCATAGTAATGCGGGGATCCAAAACGGATCAGCGTAGAAAGGGACATTTAATAAGGTTGGCCAAGATAGATGAGCCAAACCTGTGCCCTGTCAGGGCACTGGAGGAATATTTAGCGATACGGCCGAGGAGCACGGGCCAGTTGTTCATACACGAAAATGGTACGAGGGTGACCAGGTACCAATTTTCAGCAGTATTGAGGAAAACACTGAAAAAATTGGACTTGCCAGCGCACGTTTTCGGCCCCCACTCCTTTCGGATTGGGGCGGCTAGTTGTGCAGCGGCTGCCGGATTATCCGAGCAGCAAGTTAAAGCAATAGGTCGCTGGAAGTCAGGGGCTTATCGCTCCTACGTTAGGAAGGTGCAATTATGAAAAAGGGGCCCGGAGTTAAGCAAGTGACACATGGTGGGTCGAAGATATGGTAACGGATGTTGTGTTTTTTCATAGGTCGCGAGCTGCCCGGCCGGCAGCAGCGAATCGTCATAGCAGGCCACAGTATGGTTTACTGGGCCGGGAAACGAGCTGGAAGCTCGTACTGGGGGACCCAGCTGGGACTGGGCCATCTGGCAAAGATATCGTGGAAAGGCCGGAGCGGCATGAAGTGGGCCCAGCTCCTGCCTCTAATCCATTCAATGGCATCGCAGCCGCATCCAGACATCTTAGTGATACACCTGGGAGAAAATAACCTGCCGGGGGACACAGGTCTGCACCTGGTCACCCAAATCAAGAAGGACTTGCATATTGCAGGAAGGATTCTCCCAGGAACACTGTTCGTATGGTCTGAGATGCTTGAGCGAATAAACTGGAGGAATGCCGTGCGCCCGAGTAGGGTCGATAGGGCTAGGAGAAAGGTAAACAAAGAGATAGGGAAATTGGTTATCGAAATGGGGGGGCAGGTGATTAGCCACCCGGAGATCAAATTTACCAAGCCAGAGTTGTACAGGGTTGATGGCGTGCACCTGTCGGATGTAGGACTTGAGATCTATCTCAAGGCGCTTCAGAAGCAACTGAGCCAGATAATGGAGAGGTCGGCGGGGGAGGGGGAGCGAGACTAGCCAAGCAGAAGCTGGCAGCCTCTAGTGGCAGGGGTCCTGCGAAGTAGCTAGGTTAAATAGGGATAGTCTGCTGCCAAGTCATCTCCTTAAGAGGTGGGCTCTGAGTGAAGGCTAGAGCTTGTCCGGCCAGCGTCACTTCAGAGCCAGGAGGAGGGAGACAACCCCCTGCCTTAGGACAGAGGCAGTCCAAGACACGGGGGAGCATCTCCTCACTCCTTCTTAGGGTCACAGTTGGCAGAGGGTCTCCTGATCCGGCTGGGGGCCGCCAGACAGGTGTGACATTGCAGCAGCTATAGTTAGCATTGTTGCGGTACTGAGGAACCTCACACCGTTTAAGTTTAATAGCAATTGTTAATGAGTTAATAGTTAAGGTTGCAGGACTTAGAAGGGCATAGCCCCCTCCCTACCCGACTATGGTCTAATAAAGTTTTCGGTGCGGCCTAGTTTAACCCAAATAATGGTGTCAGTGTCTTCCTTTCGGGGTGTGGGACAATGTTATTCAGTTGCTAGGTAGTTAACCATGTGCTCCTTGAACAGAGCAGCAAGGCTACACTGCCTGGGACCATGAAGACTGACTGCTCCTTCTAACTGAAGGATAGTTCACACCTTCCCTAAACTCAGCCATTTGGCCTCTTATTTTGCCATTGCCCTCATTTCTTCCCAGCGGGACCACAGACATTGGGTCCTACCGATGGCACTCCTAAGGGGGCAGGAGAGGGTGTGGGGCCATAAGGGGCCCACATTTTATTTTCAACCTGGGTCCGGCAAATTCAAAGGCTGAATTTCCACTATTTTGGAAATAGTGCGTGTATTTTTGTCCTAGTATATTTGATACGTTATCTATAGATTAACTGCTTTGGGTTTTTATCCATAAGCCTGTGGTGAATTTGGCATGTCTTAACTTTTTTATTTTATTTTTTTATTTTTATTTTTTTAGTTTTCATGGCTATGTCTTCTGTTTCATTTTGTTTATTTCTTGTACATCTACAAAGTATTAAAAATTGAAAATACAAAGTAAAAAACAAACAAACAAACAAATAAAAAGATATCCTGGCTGTGTCCTACTGTGAAACATCATCATCAAGCCAATCATGATGCTAATGCAAAATGCCAAGTCCTGTCACTCTCAAAGACACAGTGAGCCTGATGCAGACAGCAGGGAATAATGACACATCTTCAAAACCTGACAAAGGAAAAACAAATTCATTATGTATACCCAGATATAAATATAAACTCTACTGGGGGCAAAAAGAAGTGGCTTTAAAATGCATTGGAGTAACTAGCACCCTGCTGTGCCTAATATTTTAGACTTTGATTCAGGAAAGCAAGTGCTTTTTTCCTTCCTGGACTGCAAATTCATCCTTAGGTCTATCTCCATTGAGAAAAGTATTGGAATTCAAGTGTTTTTTGATGAATGAGTTCTAATATCTGGGATCTAATATCTCCTTGTAGCTATGGTTAGTTTAGTACGTTCCAAGATTTTGCCTCTATGACCCCATTTTGGGACTCGTAGTCCCATAGCCTCAGTCAGAATCAAATAGTTGCACAGTATATTGCATAACAGTCACAATTATGACCTCACTCACAGATAACACAGTCCTTAGTTTGGGAACCTCTGGGTTAGTGGCTTATTTAAAAATATTGTTGAATGGTTTAGTACAAAAATGAGTAACCTTTTGTCCCTCTGCTGGCAACCTTTGAATTGGACCAGATAGGAGCTTTGGGTATTTGNTCCCCCTCTCTGCTCTTGTATTCTGCCATTTTCCTTGCCTGGAGCTTTGCTTCTCCTCTGCTATGGCCAGCTGTGGCCCAGGACTCATAGTACTTCTGTTTCCCCATTGGCTCGCTTGTGTTGAATACATTCCCATAGAGATCTTATGAGAACTCACCTGCTTGCAACTCCGCTGCTTCTTTAAACATCTTTGCCACTTCTCTCTTACTGCCCCCCAGGTCTGGAACTCCCTCCCTCGATACATTTGTTCTGCTCCCTCCCTCCCAACTTTCGAATCCCTCCTGAAAACCTACCTCTTCCGTCACACTTTCCCTGGCTCATCATAAGTGAGATTCTATCCTCTTCCCTCCTTTAGTCAGAATCCCTTCCCTGTAACTAAGTGAAACATGTGCACGTGCACCTGCATCGTCTCACACTCATAAATATATCCTTGTCTCTCCTGATGTTCACCTCTCTCTCTCATTTCCCCCTTCCTTGTCTCTTAGATTGTAAGACCTTTGAGGGTAGGAACCTGTCTAACTACCAACTATACAGTGGCACTACATTAATACCAATAACAAACAATAACAACAACAACCACGACAACACAACATTCTAGTTTCAGCTCTATTTTTCATCCTCTCTCTCCCTATGGAGTCAGTTTTGATGCAAAACACCCCAAGAAGGTTTTTAAAAACTCAACTAGGGAAGGATTACATCTTCTATTCTATAGACTCACGGTCTTGTGGGATTTTAGGAAACCTGGAGCAAAAGGATTTTTGAGATGAAATCCCCCTTTCCCTCACCCCAGGTAAATAGTTTTCCTAATAATAGCTTTAATTCCATATCCCTAGATTTCAAAAACTCTGGTTAAGCTGCCCTGTTCAGCCCAGTGATTTCACTCCACCAGCCCCTATCCCTGCCCCTGCTTTTCACATAATCCTTCATTCCAGCCGTGGATTAAATTTGATGTGAGCCTGGAGGCTGGATTTGGCTTTGTTGATCAGTTGTTTGGTGGCAAAACAGTAACACTCTTCTTGCCAAACAACTGACAGGTGGCAGCAGCAGCCTCCACCTCCCAGGCCCTTTTTCCATGAGACGCACCCACTCATGCCCACACAGGTCGACTGTGTGGGCATGAGTGAGTGCTGCCCATGTGACTGCTGTGGTGGGTGAGTGGGCATATGTGCA
>QEPC01013298.1:698993-729342 GCA_003113815.1 Sphenodon punctatus | reverse complement strand
CGCCCTGGAGGGAACAGAATGCAGCCTCGTCTTTCCCCCCCTTGCTCCATTTCACTAATGGAGTGCAACAAACGCCCCTGGTGGCCGCCTAATAAGGCGGGCCAAGGGCTCTTTTCAGATCAATAGAAGAGGAGACACAAAATTAGAAATAATAGACAGATAATGGAAAGAGTGATTGAAGTTATAAAACTGACTGGTTAACGAGGACTGCGCTACAGGGGAGTGCGGTGGAAGCTGCATACACATTGGATGATTCATTGCTAGACCATGGAGATTTTTTAGAATTGCTCATACTGCTCAGCAAATATGATCCATTGTTAAAGAGACATTTAGACAAAATACTGAAGAAAAATCAACAGGCACACGCATCAGGGAGTAAAGGACGTGGAAGTTGATTAACATTAATATCAAAACCACCAGTTTTTGATCCAGGTAATTGCATGTCATCCAGGTGATTGCATCATTAATTAAGAAGACTGTGGCAGATGAAGTACAGGAAACTGGCATGTTTTCTGTACAGCTCGACACAATGTAAGATATTTCAGCAAAGGACCAATGTTCCATTATAATACTATGTGGACAAACTGAAAAGCATCCAGGAAAAACTGCTAGTTGTAGTCAACTGTACAGATTCCACAGGAAGAAGGTTCTTTGAACTTCTGAAAGAAGTACCATAGGAAAATGCCTTGGCCATAACTCAGTGCATTGGTAATGCAACAGATGGAGCAGCAAATATGCAAGGAATATAAAATGGTTTTTCAACTTGGCTGAACAATGAATCGTGAGGACAAGTTCATTTGTGGTGTTATCGCCGTATATTAAATCTTGTGATTAGTGATGCAACTCGATCACCCATTGCTGCAACCTCACTATTCTCTTTTAAATATGATTGCTGTATTTTTAGAGAATCTTATAAAAGAATGGATGTATGGGATCAGATCAGTGGAAAGAGCAGTCAACACTGCCGGCTACAAACCACTGGTGAAACACGTTGGTGGGCAAAGGATGCAGCATTGACTAAAATATTTGGCTCATTTGAAAACCTGAAAAGTTCCATAGACGTTGATGTGATTCTCTTGATTGACATGACTGAAGAATCAGAAAAAAAATCATCTGAATTATATCTTACAAAGATGCACTTCTACAGTATGAAGCAATTATGATGGGATTTATTTATCTACACATCTTTCAATTAACACACCTTTCTCTAAACATCTGAAAACACTTGGGATAGATCTGCTAAAAGCATATCAGATGGTACTTGGGATCAGTTGGAAAAAATATACAGCGGGACACTGAAGTGGTGAAAACTAGAGTTACTGATTTTATTGACTGGGCAACAGAGGAACTTGAGAAGTGAAGTCCTCCACACCCCCAATATTGTCATCCAGGAGATCTTTCCAGAGAAAAGAATATAGAAGAGAAAAAACATGCCTGGAGCAGTTGCATCTGAAGAACCAATTGCTGGTGTATTTAAAGACTTTGAAGTAGGTGTACATAACAGGATATTAGAAACAACAACTATAGAAATCTAAAAGCAAGATTTGAGAAGAATGGGGTGCTGTATAGAGACCTGGCCTGTTTGTCTCCTGTACAGTTTGGATAAATAAAGACATCTTTGCCTCATTATGCAATTCAAAAGTTGAGTGAAACACTTGTGGATTTTGATGTGTAAATAAGCAAAGAACAGTTGCAATCAGAGCTTGTGAGTTTGGCAAATAACTGGTACAGGCTGGAAAGATCACTATCTGAGGAATACATCTTAAACAACCAAGAGGAGAACATTGAGGATACCGACATTAGAATTACGGAAAATTGTGAGCTGAAGTACCACGAGAAGCAGTCTGTGTGCAAATGATGTCACAACAGTGCAGTGTGTGTTTAAACTTTACCTTACTCTGGAGCACTTCCACTTGTTCACTGAGGCATCCACAAGCATAGATCTAGCATACAACTACCTCCTAACATTTTCAACAACTCAGGTGGCATGTGAAAGAGGTTTTTCAACACTCAAAATTATCAAGAACTGGCACTACAGTAGTCCAGCAGGGGGGCCTGCTGGGGACCCATTAGTCTGTTGCATGTAGCCTCACCTGGCTGAGTAGAAGCTGGAGTCATAATGCAGCCCACCTGGCCCAGATTAATTAGGCTGCAGCTGGACAGGAAAAGCAGCATAAAAGCAGGAACTTCCTGTATGGAAGGGGGGATTGTGGGAAGAAGATTGTGAAGAGGATTGCAAGAGCCTCTTTGGGAGTTAGAAGGAAAGGAATCCAGAGCCCACTGAGAAGAGATCTCCCTACAGGATACTGGCTGGACCTTTGCAGCTGTGAGATAGCGAGGGACTGGCAGGTTTGCCTAGGGAGGAATCCCTGGGGACTCTGTGGTATTTACTGGAGCTGAACCGAATATTACTTCCAGGTACTCGGACCGTATTCTGAAGTTCCGAATAGTCAGTCCAGGTACCCGGAGGCACTTCGGCACTATCTCCAAAGCTTTGGATGTTGGAAACCAAAGTACGAGATGTCAGAAAACTTTGGAAACTTAGGAACTCTTCAGTGTCAGCTTGGTGCCTCAGCAGGCGTTGCCATGTGCAGCAGCTGCAGCTGTTAATTGCCTAACCAATCAGGATGTGCACAACAACTCATCCCCCCCATACTCCTTCCCCCTCCCTCTTAATTGCCTAGCCAATCAGGGTGCACAACAACACATGCAGCCCTTCCTCCACCTGCTGCGCCTGCCAGCAGGATGAAAGACAGAGTGAGAGAGACAGAACAGAAGCCAGTACAAAAACCACCACCACCACCATGTAATTAAAAAACCCAAAGGTTATGTGATCAGTAAGGTCCCCACCCCCATCCCCAAGCATGGCCCATGAATGATACACATGCAAGGCTTGAAGCTTAGGGTGGGTGGGAGGGGGTTGGAGTGGGGTGCCCCACCAAAGAAAGTCTAAAGACTACATTAGCATGCAAATAAAATTGCTCAATCAAGTTTCAACAAGCTTTTTCAGGGAGGGGGGGGGGGGCTTCTGTGTGTGACCCCATGGGTGCCACCAGCCAGACCAACAGCCATAATAACCACACAAAAGAAACCAGACATCTCCCCCCCAAAAGCCTCCATTGTGTGTACCCAGCCCAACTATATAAGGCAAGTCCCATTCCCCCCCTCCAGTCCACCATATTAATAACCAGAAAGAAACTAGAAAGTATTCCCCCAGTGCCCTGGCTGGTCACATTTTGGCAAAAGTTGTTGAACCCACAGCCAATGCACTACCCAGAAAAGCAGGTTAGCAAGAGTGGGACAATCGCTCCAGAAGAAAACCCCACAAAAATGCAACTGCGTGCAGAAGAAATAAAACAAACAAACAACAACAGTGTGTGTACCCATAGCATGTTCCACCTCAGCAGTGAGTGCACCCACTGTAAAATCATTATTATGCCAACCAAGCAGTGGACAGAAAAAACAGGCTAGCAAGAGGGGGACATTCGGTCAAGAAGAATACAATAAAACCACTGTTTTATTGTATTCTTCTTGACCGAATGTCCCCACCTGCATTGAGAAATCCCACCAAAAGCCAACCAGCCTGATAACACCCGCAAGAAGGAAACCAGACATACACACACACACACACACACACACACACACCCTCTTGGCATGGCATTGGTACTGTGGCACAGTGGTAACTTGAACAGACCAGACACTGGTAATTTGAAAATAACCAGACATGAACAAACAAACCAGACTCCCAGCAGCAAACCAGTAAGGAAACCAGACATTCACATCCCAGACATTCACATTGGCACCCTTTTGACATGACATGGCATGGTTCTGTGGCACTGGTAACTTGAACAGACCAGGCAAGGGGAATTAGAGCCAGGCAGAGAGATGCCTCTGGTCTCATGGTACCAAGTGCCAACCAAGCTGCAGGCAGAACTAGAAGCAATGGGTGATTTCAGACGTGCCGGGGTGCCCTTTTGGCCCCAGCATGGAATCACCATTTGATTCCCCTCCAGAATCAAAACGGCCCATCAACAGATGTGCCGGTCGATTCCGGAGGGGAATCAGGGAGGGGGCAACGTGCGGCCACACAGCCCCACCCTCCCATGCTCCCAAGGCCGCCCGCCCTCTGGGAGACGGGCGAGCACAGCGGCCAATGTGGCCACAGTGCCCGCCTGCCCCCCCCGGGGTATTGACCACGGCCTGGAATCGGCGGCGGCTGTGCCTGCCGATTCCAGGCCATGGTCCGGGAGCAGACATGACATTACCACAGTCAACCATGGTGAATCCCGCTGTGGTTAACCTTGGTAATGTCATGTCTGTTGAGCCGAAAAATGATTCCCGCCGGGAGTTCACCCCCGGCGGGAATCGCTTTGACCACGCTTTCGGAAGTCCAGGTGGCCAGACCTCCGAAAGTGTGGTCAAAGCGATTCCCGCCGGGGGTGAACAACTGGCAGGAATCACTTTTTGGCCCAACAGACGTTACGCCATCATGGTCCCATAGGGGGATTCACTGTGGTTGACCCTGGTGGCGTAACATCTGAAATCACCCAATGTGGCACCCAATTATTTTTTTAAAAAGAACTGCATGGCATGGTAAAGGCAAAGGTAATCCCCATCCCCCAGCATTGCCCCTATGGACAGGCCAGACCAACTCATGCCATGTCATGCTATGCCATACCATACCATGCCAGGCCAGGCACTCCTCCCCCTACAGCCGATTACTTACAGATCCAGCAACACTGTAGCGCACAGCCAAATTCACAAAAAAGAATGGACAAAATAGCTGCAGTCACTTTTATTTTACCCTGCCAGCCAATCAAAAGCTTGCCATCTGGCTTGGCCAGCCAATCAAAACTTGCCATCTTGCTTACCATCACTCAACTGTCCCCTTATATCAAATATGGCACTAAGTTCCCAGAAGAAGCTAAACTGTCCACCAGCCCCCCACAAGTACAGCAGTTTCCTAAGTTTTCTGAGTATTGTCTTTGCCCGCTCCCCCCACCCCCGGCACAGGGGGGTGGCAGGCGAAAGGCCCCTTGCCACGCCCGCCTAGCAAGGAATCAGGACAGTGGGGAGTGTTACCGCCTCGGAGGCTGCACCAGTCCCTGAGGCAGGAAAGAAGCGGCGCCAATCACCTACGGAGAACCCAGCCAGGGTTGCTGGGCAACCCCAGCAGAATTGATAGGCTGATTTAGGCACGTGAGCAGCAATGGGCAGGGCACACGAGCAGCAATAGGAGTTCAGCTCCAGCCCCACTTGCGGTCTGGAGCTGCAATGAACGGCACGTACCCAGCCCTCCCTTTGCACTGTGGGTCCTTACTAGTCGCCAATCGGGACCAGGAAGGAATTTTTGCTGGAACCCTAATCAGGCCTGAATAGGGGTTCTTGTTTTTTGCCTTCCTCGCAGTGGAGTTATTTGGTTAATTGGTTATCCCCTAAAAAGAGGGTGTTGTAGTGCTCATTCATTATTGTCACACTCTGGCAGGGGTCCAGTACTGTAAGTTAGAGTAGGTTAGATTGATCATAAGTAAGAGTCATCTCCTTAAGAGATGGGGAGGCCCATCCGCCAGAAAAGCAGTTTATGGCAAGCGGCGGGGCAGCCTCCCTGGAAGGGGTGTTGAGCAAGGGCGGTAGGGACAGGTATGGTCCCCCGTCTGTAGGCACCTTTACCCTTACTCACATTCAAAGGTTTGGGTCCCTCTCACCTGTGGCTGGGGCCAGTGAGAGGGGGAGACGTGAGGTTCACGGTTGGGGTGGTAAATCAGGGGTACATCGAAGTCACCCCTGGTTTGTTTGGGTTACTGTTGGAATGTCAAGTTCTAGTACTGGACCCGTATCGCACTAGGCAATTTGCCCCCACCCAAAGTGAATTGTAATTTGTTCTGAATAAAGAGTGCAGCCGTTAAAACCCAGCACTTGTGCTCTGTCTCCTTTGGTGTGTCGGCAAACAGCCTTGGTCCTCAGAACTTTGGAATTCGGACTTTTCAAACCAAATACATAATTTTTGCTGAATTCCAAAGTTTTCAGCAAAAATTTCTTCCTGGTCCCGATTTACTTTTGTTTTGACTGTGCAGACTTGGTGGTGAAAGACTGAGCTAGAAGGGGCAGTTTTGGAGGCTCAGTATTTATCACAAATGCTGCCCAATTGGTTGTGGTTTAAGGGTGTCTTTGGTTGGAGTTTAATAAAGCCTTCCCTTGAGGGCAAAGTCTGTATTCAGTGTGTGCTTTTTATTCATTGCTTTGGTACATGCTAAGCTAAGGAGTGCTGAGCAGGGAGCTGAAGGGAGAAAAGAAAATGTGGGCACTTACTGGTGAATTCTTTTTCTATGAAGCTCCCTGCTCAGCACTCCAGCTCACCCTTGGTCACCGTTCAGCAGGGGGCTCGGCGGCAGGTTAGGTTACGTTAATCAGGGCCAGTGTGGCTGGTCTTGTCTCATTTTCTCTAGAAGCGACTTTGGAAGAACTCGCACTGGAGATTGCAGGTGAATGTTCCTCACCTTGCTCACCCTCCAAATTTGCATATGTGAGGTCTGCCTTCTCAGTTCAACAGAGCAGCATCCCCCTACAGGATTCTGACTGGACCTTTGCGACTGTGAGACAGACAGCGAGGGACTGGCAGGCTTGCCTAGGGAGCAATCCCTGGGGACTCTGTAGCTATTTATTTTTGTTTGGACTGTGCAGACTTGATGGTGAAAGGCTGAGATAGAAGCGGTGCTTTTGGAGACTCAGGATTTATCATAAATGCTGCACAATTGGTTATGATTTGAGGGTGTCTTTGGTTGAAGTTTAATAAACCCTTGCCTTGAGGGCAAGGTCTGTATTTGGTGTGCGGTTTTTATTCATTGCATATTCTATGTCAATGGGCATTTTTACACACACCTTAAAGTGCTGGTCTTTCAATCTTCTGGGTTTACAAGTCCACAAGTAAGTTCCGGATGCATTCTTCACACACACAATGCCCTGAGGCAGTTCCTGGATGCATTCTTCACGCAAACACTGCCCTGATGCAGCTTAAAGTAGCCGCAGCTGTAGATGTGAGGGGTTGCCATGGAAACCAAGTGACCACAGCTGCCTGGAGCAAAGCAGTTTACCGGAACTTTTTACACACAAAAGTTCTTGGAGAAGTTCTATGCAGAAGTTCAAAGAGCTAGATGTTTAAGATGTGGGTGAGTGATTTAGACACACAGAAAGTTCAGGATGTAACAGCAAACATGCAGGAGAAATGGTTGTATAAAAACACCCAATGTCAGAATTCAAGCTGGCCCCACCTACAACATAGGCCACTATGAGAATATTTTCCAGGGCCATTTTAAGTTCCCAATCTGCCCCTGTTTATTTATGTTAAAACACCTTCTTTAAAGTAGGTGAAATCAGAACAACCAAAATCCTTCAACTGCTTTACTCCTACTCCTCGCTCCCCTCTAGTCTTACTCATTCAGGTCCTGGCCATAACCTGTTGTCATAAATGGGAGTACTTCCATTGACTCTGTGGGGTTTTGGATCAGGCCTTTATCCTGACATGCACTATGCACTCTAAGATATGGTGCGCTTATCATGTTGCATCTTTTTTTCTCAGAGCAAGGATTATAGCTACTCTGTTCTTGCCTCTCCAGTTCCCTTCTCTAATCTCTAACTCATTGTTCTGCTACTTCTTTTCTGCACCAGGTAGGCAACCAGACACGTTTTTTTGTCGGTTCATTTACCCTCACACCTGCTTCTCTCGTGTCAGCCGTCCTACATCCTTTTCTAAAGCAACCTCGAGGCTCTAGTTTTGAATTCATGGGACTATCGGATACTATAATCTTTGGTATTATCTTATCTCCATTGGCAACAATAGCAAAAAACCGATTAGTTTTAATGTAGCCTGCATTTTTATTTACACTCTTGTGGGCTATCACTACATCTGTGCACAATGACAACTTACACTCCTTCACCAGTGAATAGGATGGGTCGTGATGTGACCCTTACTTGACATGAACTTCTGTACCAATCTTCTCTTTCTTTCCACTTTGTTTTCAGCTGTGTGCTGAGGGGAAATGCTAAATAGGCATCCCACTGTGTGTTATAAAGAGAACATCACTTTCACTAAAATGCAACTTTCTAGCTCACATGAGCTTAGCTCATTCATTATTTTTATTCTGTCAATATATGCATATTTTCATAATGCATTTGCAGTTGTTTCAAAGATCACAAAAGAAAATGTCAGTGTTTTATCATAGCCTCAAAGGGATCTTGCTGGCAGTCTTTGAATAATGCTGACATCTTAGGCACACAAAGGGCACAAATATTGCATTGTGGGCTAGTGGGATTAAACACCCAGGGCACAATCCTGACTTCATTGGAGTAAATAGCTTAAGTATCACTCATTTCAGTGGCAGGAGTCAGGTTTGCACCGTGTTCATTGCTCTGCTTTCCACTCAAGACAGGTTCTCCTGCACTTCACTCAATATATTACATGACACTCAAACAATGGGCAATTTTACACACACATTAAAGTTTCGGATGTTTAAATCTTCTGGGTTTACAAGTCCACAAGTAAGTTCCGGACGCATTTTTCACACACACACTGTCCTGAGGCAGGAGAGCAGAGACTGTATATGCAACAGCATCAACAGTCTATCAAGGACCCATAGAAGGGCCCCATACAATAGCTGGGGAATTCATTTGAGCAAAAAAACCTTTATTGCAGGCCTTACAAGATTTCCCCCATGTGACCGAAAAAAACCCAGCAGAGTTTTAGACATCTGCCTGGCTCGCGAGGCTGCAGTTGCCGCCTGCACTGCCCACCTACCTGTAGAATGCAAAAGAAGACCCAGGTACTTAAAGACCCTTACTTGTTCTAACTCATTGTTACCGATGTACCATCTATGGATTTTAACTTCATTTGAAAATACCATCACTTTAGTCTTTTGATAATTTATCTCAATCATATTCCTCTGACAGTAACTTCCAAATAAATCCAACGCCCTCCTTAAACCAACCTGGGTGTGGGACACCAACACTGTGTCATCTGCAAATAAGAGGCAGGAGATATGAGTATATCGTACCCTAGGCGGGTGGCATTTGCCCACAGAAAACTCTTTACTCAGATCGTTTAAATATAGATTAAAGAGCGTAGTGGCCAACACACAACCCTGTTTAACCCCTCTAGCTGTTGAAATTCTATCCGTCATAGCCCCTTGGCAATTTAGCCTTACCCTAATAGAGGTACCTTTATGTAGCTCCCTTATCAGGTGCAACAATCACCTATCTATATCCAGCTCATATAATTTCCCCCAAAGCCGCTCCCTAGGTACCAGATCGAAGGCAGCGCGCAGATCTATAAACACTGCATATAGAACCTTCCCTGCTACAGCATATTTCTGGACAGGTGGGAGATCAAAAAGCAATGGTCAATTGTTCAACACCCTTCACAAAATCCAATTTGTTTGGAGCCGAGAATATCATGTGCCTTTATCCATCTTCTAAGCTTTCCCAACAAAAACTTGGCATAAAGCTTGCCCAAAACACTGAGCAAGCTAATAGGCCTAAAGTTCCCTGAGTCACTTGGGTCCCCCTTTTTGAATATAGGGACCACTATTGCCTTGGTCCATTCCACTGGAACCTTCCCCTGCACATTAATTGCAGTGAAAAGGGCAGCCAATACTGCAGTCCACCATTCCCCTTGAACAGCTCAGCCGGCAGGAAATCTCCCCCTGGCGCCTTACCGGTGTTCAAAGAGGCAATCAACTCCGCTATTTCCTCTGGGGTCACTGGTGGCCACTCACCCGAAACCGGCAATAAAGCTAATCTAAACTCCGTTACCTGGGACGGGGGGTGGGGGAGGGGGAATAATACTGTAAAATGTTCGACCCAAGCCTTGGAGGGAACTCTCATGCTTCCCATATGGGATCTATTTCCACTACATCTTATCAACCTCCAAAATTTCTGGGAACTTAGATCCATGGAAGCTTCCTCTATTTCTATCCACCTCTGTCTGTAGAATGCTTCCCTCCTTTGCTCTTAATAATAACCTATATGAGCCCCTTGTAGCCACCAACTCCTGTCTTGCTTGGTCCGAGAGTGAGTGCCTATAAACTCTATAAGCCCTATGAAGATCCCGCCGCACCATATGGCAATCCTCATCAAACCAAGATTCGGACTCAGCTAATCTTTCCCTATCCCCCCCCCCTTTTTAATAACCTTCAACATTGGGGATAACTATTCAAGTAGGATCTGATACTGGATAGCAATCTGCTCCACAGCGGGGGCCTGCACAAAGGAGTTTCTAACCAGCTCCCCCTTCTCAGATTCTAGGGCCTAAAACAGGGACTGAGCCAATGCCTCATCCCACTTCCTCCTCACCGGCCTGGGTTCATTGTACACTGGGTCAGCCAAGGCGGGTGTGGGCAGGGCAAAGTCAAGGACAAGGACAATTGGCATATGGTCACCTGACGGCCAAGCCTTTAGTGACATATCTGTCACCCTGGAGACCACATCCGATGAGACTATCAAGTAGTCAATCAGGCTGCTCCCCTGTTTGGCAATGTCAGTAAATTGACCTGGATAATCATCCCACCCCCTACCATTTAGAGCATATAAATCCAAATCCCCTAGTAATTTGTACAGCATAACCCCATGACCATTTAACCCCTCGTCTTTTGAGATTCTCTCCCGGAGGGTGGATGGGGCTTCCTGCTGCCAGAAAGCTCCAAAATTAAATAGATTGTAATCACTAGCACCCATCCTTGCGTTAAAATTCCCGGCTAAGAGCAAACCCACCTCCGGATTCTTACTTCTAATGGTTACCAGGAAGGAGGTAACCTCCCTCCATATTTCCTCCTGATAACTGGGGGCATTCATTGGGGGGATATAAGCTGAGACAATCAGCAATGAATCCGTACGGAATTCCAAAAGGCATCCACAGGCATACATTGACTCATTTGGTAGAGGTATAACCCTAGCATTCAAAACACTACTTATCATGCAGGCCAATCCCCCTTTTGGCCTGCCCTTTACCATAAACTTACGTGCCGGCTGTTCAATCACCTGGTAATCCCTGAGATTAAGCTCCCCCATTAACCAGGTTTCCTGGACCAAGATAATATCAAGCTTCCTTAAAAACCTAAGGCACCCCGGGTCTAAGGCTCGAGACTTCCACCCCGACACATTCCAGGAAAAAACCTTTAGGTTCCCTATCCCCAGGCTTCCTGATTGTCAGTCCATCTTAGTCTTACCCCCCACCCCGCCAGACCATTCACCGGGTCCATTTCCACCATAAGGATCGGGCGGGCATCCCCCCCTCCTGTCCCTCAATTTCAGGCTCACTCTTTCCCCCCCTCCCCTCTGCTCCCTGAACCTTCCTTCCTATAACTGGGGGAGTTACCTCTAAAACTTGGGTTCCCTTTCTCAGCCTTTCCCATAATCCCTCATCATACTTAGGGCCCTCTAGATTAATTTGATCCTCCATCTCATGCACCCCCCTCTCCAGTATGGGGGGCCCCTCTGGATTTAGATTACCTATTTCACAATCCTCCAAGACCCTGCATTTAGTCCAGTTAGAGGAGGTCCATTCCGGACAGCTAGTTCCAGGGTTAATTACATGAACCTGTCCAGGCTCCTGGATCCCATCAACCGAGATGACCTCCCTTATACTAACAGACTCTAAAGATCTAATCTTAACCCCTACCTCTATTGGGTAACTCTGTTCCACCTCCCTACCCAACTGTGGCCCACTACCATTTTCCCTCTCATGTCCCCAACTTTCCCGATTCTCCTCACCCTGATCTTCCAGGCAGGACTCCTTATTCCCCTCCCTTTTCCTTTCCACCTCCTTCCAACCCACCCCTTGAGGCCCTTTCTGCTTTACCTGAGTCAACTCCACCTCCATACTATAACTTACATCTCTCTGCTCATTTCCATTTTCTTTTGAGCCCTCTTCTACTGGCCCCGCTGCTGAATCCACTAGACTCGCAATCAAATTCCCTCCACCCCCAGTGATTTTGATAGATCACTTAACCAGGGGAGAAACCCCCCCTCTCTTCCTAGGTTCAGCTCCCAGAAGTTTCTGGAGGTTCTTATTAATGAAAACCTTGTCTATTGTTACTCCATTATTTGCCAGAACCCACCCTGCTTTCAACAAGTAATCTACCCAGTCACTTCGTCTGAATGAGATTACTGCCTTAAATACGGCTTGGTCCCACCTCAGGATCCTAATTTCTCTAACCTCTCGTGGATGACACGAGACTGACAGGAGCGATCACAAATGCTGCGAGACTAAAAAAGGTGTAACCCACACCGGCAAAAAACCTGATGGAAGAGGGCGCGCCGATACCACTAACGCTGCAGAGCATTAGATGAACTCTTGGGACTTTGTCCTCACCCCTTGGACTAAATCACCCCCTTCACAAGGTCTACTAGCCTTATCCTCTACCAGGGCCCCCCCCTGATTCTTTGAAATCTGGGGTGCATTCTGTGATATCTCCTCACCACTCCCGTTTCTCCCCTTTCCCTCTTCCTTCCCCATAACCGCCGTAATCCTTCTGTTAACAGTAAACATCCAGCAGAACTGTGTGTTTAAAAACACCCAATGATTACACAAAATGTAGTTTGATAAAGAGAACTGCCCCTCCGTGATAGCTGCGGCGGGGTTTTGGCAGCGTCCTCCCTGCCCTGGGGGAGAAGAGGACGAGGACGGGTAAGTGTTGCTTGCAGCAGCATCAGGCAGCAGGGAGGGGAGGGAGCAGTCACCTGGAAATGGAAGGGGCGCACAGGACTCTCGCGAGAGCCAGGACTCTTGGATGCCATTTTAGTTTCCCTGCTCACCCACCTCATTGCGATTCAGGCAGCGAGCAGGGAAGGTCATGCATCCACCCACCTGCCCCCTTTCTTTGCACCACTCTGAGTTAAAACTGGTCACCAATTAGGACCAGAAAGGAATTTTCCGCAAACCTAATTGGCAAATGAAAGGTAAGGGGTTTTTCGCCTTTCCTGGAGTGACACTGCTGATTCAGCTGAGGGAGTGATGGGGCAACTTCCCGATGGTAGGCTGTAATTGTCGCACTCTTGGTGGTGGGCTGATTCAAAGATAATTGTTTAAAGGTTAAATTACTTAGCATTGGATGGTTACAAATATCTCCTTAAGAGGTGGGCAGGGCCATGCATAGCCGCACAGTGCGGCCCACTGTATGGTCAGCCCAAAGGTGAGAGACGAACGGCCGGACCCGCTGGGAAGACCATGTGCCAAGCCACGGGTAACAATGTTCTCACCCTTGTTTAACCCCAACAAAAAGGGTATAGGTATGAGCAACCTGCTTCGGCCCGAGGAAACTCGGCCATCGGGGCAGGGTGTAAGTTTCAAGTTGGGGAAGTTAGGCCACAGGAGGTTTCCCTTAGAGCTTAATCCGAGGATGTAAGGAGGAGGGCCGGAGGGCCAGGAAAATTGTTGGTAGGGACAGGAACCTCCTGTGGCGGGGTGGAACAGTTAAGAGAAGGTAAGACCCCAGTTTAAAGGGGGAAGTGAGACGGTTGCCCCTTCCCCCTTTTTTGGTTTATAAACAGTTAATAAAGAGTGCACACGTTCACTCCCAAGAAATGTGTCCTCGTCTTCTTCTGGAGTGTGCCGACAATTCCAAACTTCTGGATTTTTTATAGCGAGGTAATAAACTTTTTCAGCAGTAGCAACAGACAACGAGGCTTGTCTTATAACATTTTACAGTGTAAATATAACAATAAGATTCTAACATTTACTGGCTGGTTCTATACCATCCTTACAGGTCATGTAAAAAGAATCATTTTTTGTATCTGGCAATTGATGCAGGAGGCATTTCCTACTCCTTTAAGCGTGTTACTTTGGACCCCAAGGAAGGTTAATTGTGACACAAACCATTCAATCAGGAGTTTGATTTATTGACAGCACTTTGGCTATTGCATCTTGCTACAGCCAGCACATGCTCTCCCAATCCCAACTTCTAATTCTTCATTTTATTAAAGTTATTGAACTGTAGCCTCCTTTACAAATCTCCGAAAGAGGCATCTCCCGCATGGCAATAATATCTGCTTGGTAGTTCCAGTGCAATAAGAAGCAATGTAAGAACTAGGACTGTGTTACTATGATAGAATGCTATTTCAGACATTTATAAAATGAAGCACTTTACAAAATTTGTAGGTCTCTAAGAATGTTAAATCTGTCTAAGCTGAGCATACTGCGAGAACTCTGAAATATTTTTGTATTAAAAAAATCTCCGATTGCAAACTTACAAAATAAAATGCACATCTACAAATGATAGTAATCTACCACTTTAATTCCAGGCTTTAAAACACTCCAGTTACATATTCTCCACATGTCTTTTTTTTTTTTTAAATGGAAAAGAAAAAAGAGAGCTATCAGAACAAAATAAAAACAAACTACCAACCCAACACTCATAAAAATGCTTTTACTTAGTACACTGATCATGTAAAACCTTGAGTTTTCTAGTTTTAGAGTCAAAACATATAAAACAGCTTTAAACCTACCATGGTGTCTATGTAATAAAGAGACTTAGCCTTCCCTTGCATATTCTTAGAGAGCTATTTTTGATCTCTGGATAAACAGTACAGTGTCCATATTAACCCCTTTAAAAGCTTTAATACAGCAGTAATAAGGTGACCGTATTGCTATGACATGTTGAAGTGTAAACTTTAATGTTAGATTTGGCATTAAACTGAAAATGATATAAAATAAAAAACAAAATTAGATGTGCAGCTAAAAGTCTTGCTGAATTTTTGGAATGCATGCAAAAATCCCCAGGGGCTCCATGAAATGTTATTCTGAATAACAGTCATCCAGAGCTATTATTAAAATATTTCTACACTTACATGGAATATATTTGGTGGGTTGGGTCACTTTTCATTAGGCTTGCCAAAATTTCAGGGGTAAGACCTAGTCATTAAGGAGATGACTTTTATAGGACCAAATTCTGCTGGTGAGAACATGCAGTCGCCAACACGACACTCACACTCTGTCTAGAGAGGCGATCTGTATCTAAACCTTTAGTGTCTCTGCCAAATTTATGTCAGTAGTTGCCGTGTTCCACCAAGCCATCGCACAAAACAATTCTGACAAAGATGTTGGAGGATTTCTAAAAGTGGGGCAGGGGGAGCAAGGATAGGGATGTGCAATTTGTTTCTTTTTTTATTTGTTATTAAAACTAATGGAGCCCCATTCGTTTTAGTAACGAATGTTCTGAAACTGAATGAACAAACATATGTTTGCTGTCATTCATTTTGGTTTTGTTGTTGTTTAATTTTAATAAAATAGAAAATAAAAAACAAAAATCACTGCATGTGTGCAAACTGGCCACCGGGCTGTTCCGCGCATGTGTGCCCTTTTCCCAACATACATCTGGAAACAGGAAGGCACACTGTAGTTGATTTGCACATATTTACCCATGTGATTACCTTGTCTGGGGTTGGAAACATATGGGGGGGAGGAGCTGGAGGGAAGAAGATGATGTCCATGGGTCAGGCTCTCCGTTAATTAGAGGAGCCTTTAGGGGAATCAGCTCAACTTGGCACACACAAATTCTCCCTCTCTGGTGGCCCCTGTAGGACCTTTTCTTATTTGGCCCCTTTGGGGCTCATATAATAGTCACTGACTCCTCCTGGAGCTAACAGTGAAGTTTGATCCCACCTGGATCCACAATAGCGTTGGGCCCAATTCAGGGTTCACAGCAATATTTGGTCCTTCTCGGGGCAAATTACAATCGTTGGCCCATTTGGGGCTAACAATATAAGGCAGCCCCTCACTTGGGCAATTTATTTCAGGCCTCCACGCACACCTCAATTGCTTGCCCATGCCACGAGGAACTGGAACTTCTACCCAAAAAGGTGGGTCCCCAAAATTAAATCACAAAAAAAGATAAGCCTCCTTGACTGTCAAAATGAGGCTGTATGCTCTACAATTTTCCTATACAGCAAAGCCTTGCATCAGGCCTGAGGTTTATTTGTCCTTGTTCAAAGTCCAAAAGAAATCAAATCCCTTTCTTGGGCACAGAGATCCCACCTGCATTTCCCACGCTGCCTGTCTAGGTGGATAAATTCAGTCCCAGTGTCCAGGGGCTGGAGGATTGTTCTTTCTCAGGCTTCTGGGGAGGCTTCTCCATTGCTTTGGCTTGGAGGGTTGTCAAACACATATCTCTCCATCCGCTTCCCCCTCTCAACTGCTATCTTCAGGACTTTTATACTCCACCTCCTTCTGGGATTGATACTCCTGCATCAGGAGGGCAAACCTGCAGGTATGGCTTGTATTAATGAGGCATCTGTGAGATGCTACAACACTGCTTGCCAACTCTCTTCTCAGTTTGGGCTGGGGTTTCTACCAAATCAGTTACAGAGGGTTCAGCACAGCTTTTCAGCATTCTATTGCTTGCTTAGACTTCTGCTAGATTTGAGTGGGGAGAGCTGAAGGGAAGAGGTGGACTCAGCACAGCCTTTCAGCTTTCTATTGGCTGATAACTCCTGCTAGCCAATAGAATACCAAGTTATCAACTGAGCCTGCCCCATTCCTCCTGCTCACTCCCCTCCCATTCCTGAAAATTTGACTTTTTCTATCGAGACAGCTGCCAGCCCCATAAAAAGTAAGAAAGCTGGGCAGGGAACAGCAGTGGCTTCCTCCTCCTTCTGGCCTTAAATTTTACCAGGCTGGAAGACAAGCCTGGACGGGGGTGGGGAGGAGGGAGGGAGTGAGAAATCTTGCAAGAATCTGAGCCAGGGTTCAGATGTCTGTGAGATCTCAATCCTGATCCTGACGCTACCATCTTTGTAGAGTGAACATCCTAATAAAAGCAACAAAATACTCAAAGCGCAAACTGAGCAAATGTAACAAGTTTAATGCTAAGTTCATTTAACATCCCTATCATTCATGTATAATGGATCTAAGATGTGCCTTAGAGGGCCCCAAAGCAAATATTTGTTTAAGAGGTTGGGAAGAAATGTCTGGAAGTATTAAATTCATTTTTGTTATTATGATAATGACAATTACATTTCTGATTTTATTTTTTTTATTGTAATAATTAGAATGACAAATAATAACAAAAACAAAAATGAAAATGAATGATTGTTTTTGAAATAATGGGGAAAAACTGAAAAACGTATTTCCAGCTATAAACTTTTTGTTTCTTATTCAATTTTGATGAAAATTGGAGTGTTTGTTCATCCAAAGGAGGACACTGTGTGTATAACATTTTGAAATTATTTAATAAATTAAACCAATTTTAGAAGCAATTGAATATTGTGATTTTAAGAAAAGCTCCATACACCTTCCTGGCTACAGGATAACTTCTTTATCTTCAATACAATTGGGATGAATTCTGATATTATTATGTCCCTCCACAGGTTTACAAATCCTGCCAAATTTCAGAAATATTTGACAATGGGTCCTGATGTTATAAGTCATTAACTTCAAAATGCATTTCTGGTTGTAACGTTTCTACATTCCATTCTGTTTACAAGACATTTGGGAGGAATGTGTAAGCGATTTCACCTGGCCTTGTCAGGTTTGAGGTTGGTCATTGGAGTGATGGGAGGGAGGAAATATGGAGTGGGGGTGGGAAAGAGGGAGACGATTTGTTAGATTTTGTTTGGTTATGTGTTTGTTTCCATATTTAACTGACTGCGGGACGGGGTCATACTCAATGGCTCAATGTGCATCCAGGAAGAGCAATGGCTATGTTGAAACTGGGACCACAGGAACGTGTTGAATTGAGAGAGGGCAGTACTTTTTTAAGGTCAGACTTTTTTTTTTAAGGGGTTATACCCCGATATTCTCAGGCTGAAAACATGCAGTTTTTAAAGTTAATATCCCTGAACATATGAGGCCTTGATTGCCCAAGTAAGAGACATTGAGTGACCCATTTTATTCAATCTCAGAAGGCAAAAGTATTCATTTTACAGGAAACACACCTCTTCAGACAGGATGTTGGACGTTTGAGGGAGAGGTATATAGGTTCTATGTTTTTTTCATGTGCACCTAAGAAGCAGGCCAGTGTCATGATTGGCTTTTCAGTTGATGCTGCTTTTCAGTTGCAGAGACAGATAAAGGACCCTGAAGGTCACTTCTTAATCTTTATTGGAATGCAGGGGGGTCGATTACATACAGTTGTGAATGTATATGGTCCCAATGGAAATTCAGTTGATTTTCTTCAGGATCTCATTGCTAGAATCCAGGAGGTAGTCTAAGGGATCATTATAATGATGGGAGATTTCAGTTTCCCCTTTCTTCCCTTGATAGATCCATTAACTTACCCCTGGGAATATGGCAGAATACAGTAGCGCAAGTATTTGCAGAAGACCACCTAAAAGATGTCAGTCGTTTGTTAGATCGCTATTGCCACGGGATAGGGATCTAACAAGCCAAGCACGTGCATGTGGGACCTTGCATCTTCGTGAATGTTACACTCCTTGTATCTCCCTCTGTTCCCCTTCCTTTGTCTCCCCCTCTGTCTCTCAGATTGTAAGTCCTAGGGCAGGGACCATGTCTATTCCATTACCTTGTAAAGCGCAAGGTACATTGCTGGTGCTATATAAATGCTTGATAATAATAATAATAATAATAATAATAATAATAATAATAATAAATATATCCCACACATTGTATTTCTGTCATCTCTTTAAAACTACAGGAGAATTTGATAAATGGCCCCACTTTTATAAGCAACTGAAGTTGTCCCCTTGAAGACCATTATTCAGATAAAGAGCAGCACATGTAGTGCCAGTCAGAGGCAGGCACCTGGCATGTCAGGGAGAGGGAGGATGTAGGAGGGAGGTTGTGACAGACACATTCACTGGCCAAATACTGCATGCTTCCAGCTTTACAGCTTTACAGGACCAATCGGTGGTGGCTTCGAGGTGGGCATAGGGGGAAGCCCTAAAGAAGGCATAGAAGAGACATAAGTGGGACTTTTATACTCCACCTCCTTCTGGGAGAACTCAGGAGGCATGGTTTACACATCCATGCTGGCCAGTTATTATCACAATCACATCCTATAGCACTGTGACAGAGGACATCAGAGAATCTCTGTTGGCTCTTACCTAAACAGATGCTGTTATCCAGCATTTGGATAACTTCTCCCAGTAACACGTGTGGGAGAGATGTTGGGATGCTCACAGCACAGAACGAGTATATTTGGTTGACATTTCTGTTGGCCAGTTGGCATCACAAACAAATCGTGACACAGTGACACGTAAGAGAATCCCTGGCATTGGCTCATACTCTGAATATGATGTGCAAACTTATAAAATTGGGACCCTATATCACATCTTCCCAGTGTTTGGAAGAGATGATCCTGAAGGTGTGAGATAAAGCCCTGCACTGGTTGGACTACAGTCAGACATGAATTTATATGTTAATTGCTTATACCACCAGGACCATTTATCCAATCCTTTGAAAAGTTGACATAAATATTAATCATGGGGAGGAGTATGCATTTGCCAAGTTTCATTCATATGAGATGGGAGACAAACACGTTACAGACATGAAAGTATATGCAGAGGTTTGCAAAGTAACACAATTTAACTGATTATAAAATCAGATACCTTTATCTAAACTCTCTGATATTTGTTACACATTCCTTCCACTGGAGGTACAATTTTTCCAAGTTTCATCCAATTATAATGGAAAACATAAACGTTACATACAAAAATGAGTTTTCCATTAAAACTAATGGAAATAGAAAACAAAAGCAATAATGAACACAAAATATTTAAATAATGAAAATGAAAAATTAAAACAAAAAACAACATGGGTTACTGGTGCACATCTCTAGGAATGTCCCTGCCAGATCAGATTGACAGTTGACAATGAGGGGGATTTCACCTTCCCTTGCAGCATAGGGTGTTCTTCCCTTGCTTGAGTCAGCTGGATATACAAAATTGCTCCTAGTTATTTCAGGTCTTGGCATGCCCTTGTCACTCCTGATCTCTACCTGTGGAAGGTTTCAATATAAGCTCTATTCTTCTGTTGGCAGATGGATCTGTCAGGGCAGTTAAGCAGAGTGAATTCTACTTCAGTGCAGGGAGTTGGACTTGAGGACCCTTGAGGTCCCTTCTACCCTATGACTCTCCAAGATTTAGATGGAACTTGAGTAAGGTTTGAGGGTTTAATACCTCCTAAATAGGGATGTGAGAACGCATTTTGGAAGTTCAGAGTTCGGCCCAATCTCGGTCCATGTTTTATGACCGAACCCGAACCCGAACCAACCAAACTGAACCTGATTCCAAACTCCGAAACGACCGGAAAGTTTCATCAGTTCGGATCACATTTGGGTGCTTCAGGCAGGAGAAACGTGACCACAGCCAGTTGGTGACCCACTGCCCGACACAGGCAGGCACAGGGAGGGGGGGGGAAGTCAGCAGAGGAGCAGACTTACAGGCACCAGGGTTGGAGAGGCTTGGAGTAGCAGCCTGCCTGCCCAATCACCGTCCCTTTTCTCCTCAGACCACTGGCTTTGCAGTCTGCGATTGGCCACAGGCTAGGCTGCATGGAGCCAATGGGGCTTGCAGGGAGGAGGGCACAACAAGTAACAAAAGTCATTGCCCTCCCCCCTGCCAACACCTTTTGAGCTATTCACGGTTCCTGAACAGCAGGCATTTCAGAAGGCTCCCTCTCCCAGCAGTTTTGATCTCCTCAATCCAGTGCAATCCTCCTCCTATTTCACCCATCCAACACATCTACCTCCATATTATCATTTAATTAGCTTAGATTAGATAGATTTAGGTGGGTTTTTTTGTTTTTACCCCTCCCTGTGTTCCCTGTATTCAATATTCCTCCCTCCCTCCCCCCTCCATTGAATCCTTTCTCTCTCCCTTTATATATATATTCCATCCCTGATTCCCTTCCCCATTTTTTTAATTCATTTTGAGTAGCATTAGATTGATTTAGATTTCATTTCAGTTTTGCACCCCTCTCTGTGTTCTTTGTGTTCCCCCCCATTCCAGATAGATAGATAGATAGATAGATAGATAGATAGATAGATAGATAGATAGATAGATGTTGGAGTTAGCTGAGATAGAGATGGTGTTTAGAGATTTAGTAGTGTTTGTAGGAGTAGGCCTTTGTACTTATTAGATAATCCATTTAGTTCATAGCATTTAGAATAGTTAATAGTTAATAGCAGTTAGAGTGTGTGTGTGTGTGTGTGTGTGTGTGTGACTGGAAAACCTGCAGGACATGAGGCTGCAGCTGTCTCTGCTGCTGCTGGAGCAGGTGCTGCTACTTCCTATGTTCCTCCATGACCACCAATGTCCCCCACTGTCAAGGCGATCCCCAGCAGTCCATAGCTGGTGGATCCCACCCTGACTGCTAGAGGCAGGGCCTGATCCCTAGGCAATGGCAGTAGGAAGAGGCGTAGCAGCAGCAGTAGTACAAGCAGCTATAGAGGGGGGCACAGGGAAAGTGCCAGCTGCATGGTGGGAATGGGCATTCAAACCTTAAGGTCCCAGTACTCCCCTTCATGGGACATCACCGTGATCATGGACAGTGAGTCAGAGGTAGACATTAATGCCGCTGAGGAGATGTCTGGAGCTGAGGCTATGGTTGACCCTCCTTCCAGAGCTGTCGTCAGTGCCACCAAGTTCTGGTCCTGGCAGCAGTGCATCACACAGGGCAGGACAGAAGGCAGGAGGGAGGGGGGGATCCTCTGTCTGGGAACATTTTAAGTTGGTGCAGGTAGATGATCCCAGAGATGTGATGTATACTTGTGAAGCGTGGGCAGGTGTTCACCAACCTTGGGACTATTGCAATGGCAAGGCACCTGAAGTCATGCCATAGTGCTCTGATGCTAAGCGGGAAGGCAGGGGAAGTGGATGACAGCAGGTTCCTGACTGCAGTGGCCAATTGCCCGGCTCCTTCAGCGGGCAAGCATCCTGCACCAACTGCTACTGCCTCTAGCAGTAGGAGCAGTATGGGGGCAGAACAGCAGCAGGAGCCTCGCCAGAAGCATCAGTCCACTATGGAGGAGTTGGGGTGGGGGCAGCTGCCAAGGCCATAGGGTGCTGGAGGGCGGCGTGGCTTCTTTCAAGAGAAAGCCAAGCGCCTGTTGGCTGAGCTGATTGCACTGGATGGCAGCCCTTCTCAATTGTAGACAAGAGATTCCAGTGGCTGATTGGATTGCTGACCCCCCAGTTTAAGCTGCCTTCCCGCTCCACTCTGAGTTGGACTGTGGTGCCAAATGGCTTTGAAGGAGCAGGTGAGGGAGCAGCTGACAGGGTCTGGGGGGCCACCGTCCACTTTACAACAGACCTGTGGTCAAGTAGAAATGCACAGCACTGGTGGCAGGACCCAGAGGCAGTGCTTGGCAGTGACAGGAGGGGTCCTGAAGCAGGGTATAGGTGGGCCCCACTTCAGGCACAAGTAATGGACAGTCCCCACACCTCAAGGAACCTCGAGGCAACCCTGGCCACCATTGTGAGGGAGTGGGTCACACCTGGCGCAGCCTTCACCAAGGCGTGTGTGGTCACGGAAAATGCCGCAAATGTACTGAAGGCAGTCTCTGACGGGGGTTTCACAAGCATCCCTTGTGCCACACACATCTTCCATCTTGTGGTCAGGGATGCTCTGGGATTGGGTGATAAGGGGATTGGGCCAGGCACCCTTAGCTCCCTACTCGACCAGGGGAGGAAGCTGGCGGGGTTCTTCAACAGGAGCATGAAGGGCAGCTAGCTCCTCCGGGAGAAGCAGGCTGAGCTGGTCCCCGGTGAACCAGCTTGTCCAAGATGTCTCCACCAGGTGGAATTCTACGTTCCTGATGCTTGAGCGGCTTCTTGAGCAGAAAGCCGCCTTGCATCAAGTGGAACTGGAAACAGACATTGAGGCACCTCCAGGGTACAACAGGGAGAAATGGGAGATCCTTCCTCACACGGTCTTCATCCTGAGACCGTTCCTGGCTGTGACAGAGACCGTGAGAAGCTCCACTGCCACCCTCAGTCAGGTGACCCCACTGGTCCATAGTCTCCAAAGGAGACTGGATGAGATTCTCGGGGGGAGGAATTGTGGCCTTCAGGGCAGGAAGATGTCCGATTAGGCACTTGTCCTGGTACGGAAGCAGAAGGTGGGGCTGAGGACGTGGTTTGACGAACTCCTGCACTGGGAGGAATATGTCCTGGCAACCATGCTGGACCCCAGGATCAAGGGCAGCATGGCATGTGAGGCAGCAGTCTATGGTCTCCGGAAGTGTGCGCTGGTGCAGAAGGTCCGGCAGGCAGAGCAGACTATGCAGCAGAACGCCACTGTGAATGGTGGGAATGGGAGCAGTGACCCATTCCAGTCCTCTGGGTCTATCCCTGCTCCCAGCCCTAGCGGTAGCAGCATCAGCAGGATGAGCAGCAGCAGCACCCCTATTGCCAGAAGCTCCTTCTCTGCGCAACCCACTCTGGGGAGCATGGGGCCCAGCACAAAAGGGCAAGCAGCATGGCTGAGGGAAGTGGGGCAGGTGGTGCCCACCCACAGCTACCAGAGGGAGTATGATGGCACCTCAGCAGCAGTGGAGACCTACCTGTAGGAGGAGTCATGCATTGATCTCAGCAGTGATCCCTTGGCCTACTGGGCCGGCAAGGCCAACGTGTGGCTGGCCCTGTCAAAAGTGGCCAAGGTATCCTGTCCTGCCCACTAACCAGTGTCCCCAGCAAGAGGGTGTTCTCCATAGTGGTGGACATTTGCTCCCCCACTGCCTGAGACTGGGGGCCAAGTTCGTGGAGTAGTTGTTGTTCCTAAAGGTGAACCTTCCGCTGCTGGGATTCCCCGAGCTGCCCCTGGACAAGGAGTGATGGTGCAGTGGCAAATGCCATCCCATGCCAGGGGCAGTCTTGGAACAGGGCTCCTCCTTCTCCTCCTGAATCTGGGCTAGGACTACTGCTCCTAGGCTGCTGAGGTACTGTCCCTCCCTCCCAATGCCTGGCACNAGAGTGTGTGTGTGTGTGTGTGTGTGTGTGTGACTGGAAAACCTGCAGGACATGAGGCTGCAGCTGTCTCTGCTGCTGCTGGAGCAGGTGCTGCTACTTCCTATGTTCCTCCATGACCACCAATGTCCCCCACTGTCAAGGCGATCCCCAGCAGTCCATAGCTGGTGGATCCCACCCTGACTGCTAGAGGCAGGGCCTGATCCCTAGGCAATGGCAGTAGGAAGAGGCGTAGCAGCAGCAGTAGTACAAGCAGCTATAGAGGGGGGCACAGGGAAAGTGCCAGCTGCATGGTGGGAATGGGCATTCAAACCTTAAGGTCCCAGTACTCCCCTTCATGGGACATCACCGTGATCATGGACAGTGAGTCAGAGGTAGACATTAATGCCGCTGAGGAGATGTCTGGAGCTGAGGCTATGGTTGACCCTCCTTCCAGAGCTGTCGTCAGTGCCACCAAGTTCTGGTCCTGGCAGCAGTGCATCACACAGGGCAGGACAGAAGGCAGGAGGGAGGGGGGGATCCTCTGTCTGGGAACATTTTAAGTTGGTGCAGGTAGATGATCCCAGAGATGTGATGTATACTTGTGAAGCGTGGGCAGGTGTTCACCAACCTTGGGACTATTGCAATGGCAAGGCACCTGAAGTCATGCCATAGTGCTCTGATGCTAAGCGGGAAGGCAGGGGAAGTGGATGACAGCAGGTTCCTGACTGCAGTGGCCAATTGCCCGGCTCCTTCAGCGGGCAAGCATCCTGCACCAACTGCTACTGCCTCTAGCAGTAGGAGCAGTATGGGGGCAGAACAGCAGCAGGAGCCTCGCCAGAAGCATCAGTCCACTATGGAGGAGTTGGGGTGGGGGCAGCTGCCAAGGCCATAGGGTGCTGGAGGGCGGCGTGGCTTCTTTCAAGAGAAAGCCAAGCGCCTGTTGGCTGAGCTGATTGCACTGGATGGCAGCCCTTCTCAATTGTAGACAAGAGATTCCAGTGGCTGATTGGATTGCTGACCCCCCAGTTTAAGCTGCCTTCCCGCTCCACTCTGAGTTGGACTGTGGTGCCAAAGGGCTTTGAAGGAGCAGGTGAGGGAGCAGCTGACAGGGTCTGGGGGGCCACCGTCCACTTTACAACAGACCTGTGGTCAAGTAGAAATGCACAGCACTGGTGGCAGGACCCAGAGGCAGTGCTTGGCAGTGACAGGAGGGGTCCTGAAGCAGGGTATAGGTGGGCCCCACTTCAGGCACAAGTAATGGACAGTCCCCACACCTCAAGGAACCTCGAGGCAACCCTGGCCACCATTGTGAGGGAGTGGGTCACACCTGGCGCAGCCTTCACCAAGGCGTGTGTGGTCACGGAAAATGCCGCAAATGTACTGAAGGCAGTCTCTGACGGGGGTTTCACAAGCATCCCTTGTGCCACACACATCTTCCATCTTGTGGTCAGGGATGCTCTGGGATTGGGTGATAAGGGGATTGGGCCAGGCACCCTTAGCTCCCTACTCGACCAGGGGAGGAAGCTGGCGGGGTTCTTCAACAGGAGCATGAAGGGCAGCTAGCTCCTCCGGGAGAAGCAGGCTGAGCTGGTCCCCGGTGAACCAGCTTGTCCAAGATGTCTCCACCAGGTGGAATTCTACGTTCCTGATGCTTGAGCGGCTTCTTGAGCAGAAAGCCGCCTTGCATCAAGTGGAACTGGAAACAGACATTGAGGCACCTCCAGGGTACAACAGGGAGAAATGGGAGATCCTTCCTCACACGGTCTTCATCCTGAGACCGTTCCTGGCTGTGACAGAGACCGTGAGAAGCTCCACTGCCACCCTCAGTCAGGTGACCCCACTGGTCCATAGTCTCCAAAGGAGACTGGATGAGATTCTCGGGGGGAGGAATTGTGGCCTTCAGGGCAGGAAGATGTCCGATTAGGCACTTGTCCTGGTACGGAAGCAGAAGGTGGGGCTGAGGACGTGGTTTGACGAACTCCTGCACTGGGAGGAATATGTCCTGGCAACCATGCTGGACCCCAGGATCAAGGGCAGCATGGCATGTGAGGCAGCAGTCTATGGTCTCCGGAAGTGTGCGCTGGTGCAGAAGGTCCGGCAGGCAGAGCAGACTATGCAGCAGAACGCCACTGTGAATGGTGGGAATGGGAGCAGTGACCCATTCCAGTCCTCTGGGTCTATCCCTGCTCCCAGCCCTAGCGGTAGCAGCATCAGCAGGATGAGCAGCAGCAGCACCCCTATTGCCAGAAGCTCCTTCTCTGCGCAACCCACTCTGGGGAGCATGGGGCCCAGCACAAAAGGGCAAGCAGCATGGCTGAGGGAAGTGGGGCAGGTGGTGCCCACCCACAGCTACCAGAGGGAGTATGATGGCACCTCAGCAGCAGTGGAGACCTACCTGTAGGAGGAGTCATGCATTAATCTCAGCAGTGATCCCTTGGCCTACTGGGCCGGCAAGGCCAACGTGTGGCTGGCCCTGTCAAAAGTGGCCAAGGTATCCTGTCCTGCCCACTAACCAGTGTCCCCAGCAAGAGGGTGTTCTCCATAGTGGTGGACATTTGCTCCCCCACTGCCTGAGACTGGGGGCCAAGTTCGTGGAGTAGTTGTTGTTCCTAAAGGTGAACCTTCCGCTGCTGGGATTCCCCGAGCTGCCCCTGGACAAGGAGTGATGGTGCAGTGGCAAATGCCATCCCATGCCAGGGGCAGTCTTGGAACAGGGCTCCTCCTTCTCCTCCTGAATCTGGGCTAGGACTACTGCTCCTAGGCTGCTGAGGTACTGTCCCTCCCTCCCAATGCCTGGCACCCACTCTCTCTCTCTCTCTCTCTCTCTCTCTCTCTCTCTCTCTCTTGTGCTGCACAGTCTTTGCTAGCCTATCTGAGTGCCCTGCTGCCAATGTCCCAGCCTGCCTGCCCTACTGCCTCTCATGCCATGCTGTCTGTATGCCCACCAGGCTTGCCACCAATCTCAAAGCATGACTCAGTCTGCCTTCTGCCTCCCATGCCAAGGTGCGTGTCTGCCCACCAAGGTTGCCTAGCTCAAAGCCTGCCTAAGTCCGCCTGCCCTACTGCCTCTCATGCCATGCTGCCTGCCTTCCCACCAGTCCAGGTTGCAAAACTCGAACCCTGCCTCAGTCTGCCTGCCTGCTGCTCATGCCACTCCATCTGCCTGCCTGCCCTGGCAACCAATGTCTGCTGCTGCTAGTGCCAATGGCCCCCAGGCCTATATGCTATCTGTGCCAAGGGCTCTGTACCCTGGAAACCAATGTCTACTGCTGCCAATGGCCCCAAGACCGATATGCTGTCCATGCCAAGGTTTCTGTACCCCAGCAACCCACTTTCTGCTGCTGCCAATGGCCCCCAGGACTATATGCTCTCTGTGCCAAGGGTTCTGTACCCCAGGTTGCCACCAAGCTTAAAGCCTGCCTCAGCTCGTCTTCCTGCCTCTCATGCCAAGGTGCCTGTCTACCCCCCCCGGTTTCTGCCAAGAGAGAGAGAGAAAGAGAGAGAGAAATAAGAGAGAGAAAGTCTCCCCACTGCTAGAAGGAGAGACCGACATGATCCCACCCATGCTGTCACCTGCACTATATGGCCAGAGAGAGAGAGCGGGAGAGAGAGAGAGAGAGAGAGATTCCCCACTACAAGAAGAGAAATGGGGTGGAGGGGAGGCCAGCTCAAGCTGCCACATGCCAGAACCAGGAAGAACTCTCATCTGTGCCTGATGCCCACATCCAGGAGCAGGAAAAGTGTGCCAGAATGAGAAGGAATATAACAAAACATGGAACGTATTATGTGCCTGCCTGTGTGCATTCCTACCTACCTATTGCATGAATGAAGTGTGCCCAACCATGCACTAATTCTAGGGACATCAGTCAACTCTCAAAGGCTTTAGGCTGTCATTCCACTGTACCTGAAGCAGTCATGCCCAACCATCCCAGGAACCATCAACAAGATTCTGGGACCATCATTCCAGTCACGGGGGGCTGTCATTCCATTCTGGCTGCTGCTGCTGCTCGTGCCTGACTGGCCAGCGGCCACCGGCGTCTGCCTGCAAACCTGCCCCCCCCACCAGCCTACTCCTCCGCACCCACCCATGGTCGGATGCCCAGTGCCAAAAGAGCCTGTATCTCTTTCTCTCTGGCACACTCACCCAGACACAAGCCCTGACCCTCCTGTGGGGCCATCTGCAAATTGAGACCCTGCTGCTTCCTGGCACATCTTTGGGTTAATACCTTAACTACGCTACATGTGGTGCCAGGTGCTGCTGGTAGGGATCGACAAGCTGTATGTGATTCTGCCACCTGCCAGCCAGAACCTCAGCAAAGAGGGATAAAAGATTCGTCAGAAAAACAAAGCTCGTAACAATAACAACAAATATAACTTGTATTAACAAAACAACAACAAAAACAACATAATAAAACAAAACCCAAACATTTTGAATGAGAAAGGAAACGTAACTATCTATTAGTCTTTGGGCCTGCCCCTCAGAAGTTGGGGGGAAAGGCAGAAGGGGTGCACGGGAGGCAGGGGCATCACACCCACCGGCATTTCCTAGCCATACTCGACGGCATACTCGACGGCCCCGGCCACGGCCACCTGCCACTTAGAGACCAACTTGCGGAAGAGTTCCAGGTCGGCCATCTCAGTGGAGACGTACTTTGAGATGTACTGCGCGTACGCCTCCACCTTCTGTTCCCGCACCTCGACCGCCTGGAACCGTTCCACCAGTCGGTTCTCCATGGCGGTTTCTTGCTGCTGTAGGGCAGCCACAAAGTCCAGAGTGGGCCTCTCCACCTCTTCCCAAAAGACTATTCCTGCTGAAGACACCTGGGGGGACTTTACATCGAAGCTGAAGGAGGGGGAAGGGCTTACATGGCATTGCTTCTGTCACCGGGATGGGGCAAGAAGCACACACACACACACCTAATTCCCCACTGGTCAATTTTGCCACAGGGCACGTGCCCTACTGGATAGCTGCCCGTCAGGATAGAAGTTAGGCCTTACGTCTATTTACAGAGAACGGGCCTCTATCATCATTGGGCTAGGAGTTTGCAAGGAGACCAGTGTCTACCCCAACAATCCTAACACGTACACCCCAGAGGGAACTGGGGAGGGGAGGAAGGAACGTGGGGGGAACTGTGGTGAGGGTAAGGGTCCTGGACGCAGTGAGGGGCAGAAGGAATGCACACGAAGGAATGCACACATTTGCCTCCTACCAGCTGATGTGTGTGTCAAACATAATCGAACATTTCTTTCCTAATTATAAATTTCTTATTTAATCTAATTAGTACTACACTCGTTTGTACAATTTCTAAACATTAACACAAATACAACATAAGGCAACTTAAAAGTATATTGCTACAATCACGTAGCCTAAGCATATTACTACTCCTTGGCCTTCCCCCAGACCCGACGTTTAACGGTCACCTTCTTCATTTTTTTTTTTTAAACAAGCACACTCGCCAACACCAACAGTCATGCACCAAAACTCTCCAACCAGCCAAACCAACAGTCAAACTGAAACCCAACACACAGTCCAACACAAACACAGACAAAACACACCAAACAACCAGACAGCCACAACACACACTCTCTCTCACCACACAGCTCCGCACACATTTGAATTTCCGGTTTCCGGTTTCCGACGCGATCACATGATACCTATTTCTGAACGGTTAACCGAACTGAATGCCACCGAACCAAACGACCGAACCTGAATTTGGCGACCGAACCGAATGACCAAACAGAATGACCAAACCCGAATTTGGCGACCCAACCGAATGACCGAACCGAATGGCTGGACCGAATCAGACCAAACCGAATGACTGAACTCGAATCGTGATCTGTTCACACATCTCTACTCCTAAATCCCACTCTCTTCAAAGACCCATGCATAACAGAACTCATTTGGACTCCAACCCCTTCAAATATACAATTGAAACTATGCCCATGATTTGAGAGACTTCTTAGGTTTGACTTTCACCATTATGATTGGTACATTTGATTGTTGTCTTATGATGTACAAATGATTGGCACATCATTCAGCACTGTTTTATGGCAAAAGCAATGTGTCAAACAGCTAAAAAATTTCCGTAGCTTTCGGTCAAACAAGCCGATCTGTTCTGCCATTAAAACGAGTGCTGTCAAGTCCTGAATAGAATTTTGACAACAGTGTTATTTTCTTTCATCATCTCGGATCATTTTGCTGCCCAGATCCATTTTGTTAAGACTTTTTCCTGTCTGTTTTTTAGAATGCATACTATAATCTGCTAAAAGTATTTCCTAACTCCAGATTGCTGAGAGAAATAGTTTCCGTTCACAAAATATAAATCTTCTCTGATTTCTAATAGATTCTGATAGCAAAACAGCAGTCAACAGAGAACCATTTTTTCCTATACTGGTGTGTGGGTGTGTGTGTGTGTGGGTGAGAGAGAGAGAGAGAGAGAGTGTGTGTGTGTGTGTG